>JAXQQM020084580.1:0-385932 GCA_034641835.2 Pinus albicaulis
TATGCATTAAGGAGTCCATCTCTTCTTTCATGGCTAACTCCCACTTCTTCCTGCTTTCAACCTATATTTCTTCTTCATAACATTCAAGTTCACCAGAATCAGTCAACAATAAATAATATAATGAAGGAGAGTATCGTTCAGGCAGTGTACTTATCCTGGTAGATCTTTTAACACCACTTTCAGGTGTTTGAGGTGCCTGTTGCTATTGTGGTGGTTTTTGTTGTTGTGGCTCTTGATTATTATTATTTTCAGGCACCTTTACCTTTTTCTGTGATCTCATCAAGAACTGTGTATTATTTATTTATTTATTCCTGTTTATTTTCTTGCAATTGATTCTTATACAATACCTTTTCATTGAATATTACATCTCTGCTCCTAATGATTTTTTGATTTTCATAATCATATAAGCGATAACCAAAATCATTAACACCATATCCAATAAAGGTACATTTCTTTGATTTTTCCTCAAGCTTGGTTCTGTTTTCTTTATTAATATGGAAAAAGGCCTCACAACCAAAAGGCTTTAAAAAAGAGTAGTTTATATTTTTACCTATCCATGCTTCCTCTGGAATACCACCATCCAAGGAACTTGAAGGCCCTCTGTTTATTAGATAAACAACAGTATCTACAGCATCTGCCCAAAATTGTAAAGGCAATCCTGCATGCAATCTCATGCACCTTGCACGCTCCATGATTGTTCTGTTCATCCTTTCTGACACACCATTTTCTTGTGGTGTTCTTGGAACTGTCTTCTCTCTGCGAATTCCATGCTTTGAACAATACCTATCAAACTCTTTGCTGCAATATTCACCTCCATTGTCTGATCTGAGACACTTCAACTTCTTTCATGTCTCAATCTCAACCAAAGCTTTCCATTTATTGAAAGTATCAAATACATCAGATTTATTCTGAATACAATAAATCCATGTTTTTCTAGTTGCATCATCAATAAAAGTAACATAATAACGAGAGCTACCGAGAGATGATACCTGAGCAGGTCCCCATACATCTGTATGCACAAGCTCCAATTTTTCGCTCTTCTTTTCTTTCCCAACTCTGAGAAATCTGACTCTCTTATGTTTTCCATAAATGCAATTCTCACAGAAATCCAAATCAACATTCTTCAAACCTGGCAACAAATTTCTTGAGTGAAGAATCTTCATTCCCTTCTCACTCATGTGTCCGAGCCTATGATGCCATAATGCTGCATCTGCTCCTTTGGAAGTCAAAGCATTAACAGAGTTAGAAATACCATTGCATAAATACAATGTACCAACCTTTTCACCTTTTGCTATTACCAGCACTCCTTTGGTGACCTTCCAAGTTTTATCTGTGAAAGTTGTCACACAACCTTCACTGCCTAACTGCCCTGTTGAAATCAGATTTTTCTTCAGATCTGGAACATGTCTTACCTCCTTTAGTAGCCATTGGTTTCCATTCTGTTGTTTTACAAGAACTTTACCCATTCCAACAATTTTACAGGGTTTATCATCACCCAAACGAACTTGTCCAAAATCTCCTTGAACATAGTCATGAAAATATTTCTTATCAAGTGTGACATGGAATGAAGCCCTTGAATCTACAACCCAAGAATCAGTAACATTTTCGAAAGAAATAATCAAATCATCTTGTAACACATCACCTATCACATTTGCTTCATGATTGTTTTCTTGTTGTGTGTCTCCTTCTTTTCCCTTCCCAGATCTAGAATATTTCTTTAGGTGTCCTTTCTTTCCGCATTTCCAGCACACTATCCCCGATCTGGACTTGGATCTGCCTTTCCTTGATTTACTGCAATATCTCGAGCTCTTTCCTCTTTCCATTCTTCTTCCCCTAGACTATGCACTCAAATCATTACTCGATGTCTCACGGGAGCTTTTCCATCACATTTCCATGCTAAGGATAGCACTGAGAACATCATCAAACTTTAAAGTAATAGATTCAGAGACAAAGTTACTAATGGCCATAACTAAACCACTCCAACTTTCTGGCAATGAGCACATAAATAACAAAGCTCTAACTTCATCATCAAATTTTACCCCTACATAACTTAACTGACTGGTAACTGTATTAAAATCATTTAAATGGTCTGCAATAGAACCACCTTCTGACATCTTCATATTAAATAAATGTTTCATAAGAAATACCTTGTTTGAGGCCGAGGGTTTTTCATATAGTTTCGCCAACGCCTTAATCAAACCCTCTGTTGTTGTTTCCTTCAAAATATTGAAGGCTATCGATGTCGCGAGGCACAACTGTACTGTTCCAAGTGCCTTTCTATTGAGAATCTCCCATTCTGCATTTTTTATAGCTGTCGGCTTCTTTTTTTTTCCGCTCAATGGTAGGTATAGATCTTTCTGATTCAGATAATCCTCCATATGCATCTTCCATAGCGGGACGTTTTGGCCATTAAATTTCTCGAACCTAAATTTACCATCTTTCGCCATTTCTCCCACTCGAACCAAGAAACCCTTCTTTCTTGTGAGTTTATCATCCAAATAGACATTCGGATCTGATACCAGTTGTTAGAAAATTAAATATTACAGAGCAATCAAAGACATAAAATATGCGGAAAACACATGCACACAAAACACATAAAACCAGAGAGACACAAATATACGTGGTTCACCTAGTTTGGGCTACGTCCACCCCGGACAGCCAGTCCTTCCTTTCTATTATCCAGCAAAATAAAGAGACACAACCTATAGCAGATCTGCTGTAATATCCTCTATTCTCTCTCAAAGTCTCCCTCTCTGTTTCTCGCTCCGATAATACACATACCATACACAGCCACAATACAATACCCTCATACAAGCGAGGGGGTGCCTTCTAGAGCAAAAAACCATAAACTAAACATAACTTCTACCGTCAAATCATCTGCCTAATGAATGACCCAGATTGACTAGAAATTATTATAATTTTACAAGGCAATTTTACATCTGTTTTTAGCTTCGAGGGTGTTGCCCCCGAAACCCCCTGCTAGGGGGGGGGCTCCATGAAGTCGCAGCCACCCCCCCTAGACCCCCCAGGCAACGTTTAATTATGGGTGGCATTGCCACCCTCATTAAGGTACAAGGGTCCAATGCTGTGATACAAAATAAACAAGATAATCATGCTCCACACCCAACATCTCCCTATATCTCTAGAGTTAGAATCCAAATAGGAAGTGCTAAGGCACATGTGTTCTTAGAGTTACAATACAAATAGGAAATGAGACATATATCCTTATGATTCCATGATCTTCTCCATCCAAATTCGAATTTGACCTCAGGAGACCACATAAGGGTCTTCTAGAAGCTTATTTTTGACCTACACATGGAAAAAAACTCATTCCACTTGTTAGGTATAAGTATGTGCATATTATTTTTTAATTTTTAACCACAAATTCACTTAAAAATACTAGGAATTAATAAATTTTGGAAAAACATAAATGTAACTCAATAGTGGTAATGGTAAGGTAAATGTAATGGAAGTGAATGGAAATTTCAAGGCCCAACATACCTCCCAACTGAAGTTATTTCATGTCCTCATGCAATCTATTACATTAATTATTTTTTATTCTTTGAGCTTTGGCTTGACTTTGCATGATATCATTTGATAACTTCATACTTCTACAAGGTCTTTTAGTTGAATTACAACATGGTTGGTTCTTGTGTTTCAACCATATTTTGTTGTTGCATTCAATTTTGACCTTTGAACTTTGCATAATGATAATTTGATTATTGTTGCAAAGTATATCTTTATTGGATTGCATCATGGTCAGTTCTTGTGTGACAACCATAATTGTTTTTGCATTCAATTATCTTCTAAGTACTTTTGAAAAGAGATTCTATGCTCATAATAATAATGTAATAGTTAATATATTTTGAAAGTATGTGGGATTTTGAATGTGATATGAATGTGGAAAAATGTGAATATGAATGTATCCCCATCCCCAACTGATGGTATTGGAAATTTTAGGAAATGAGGAAATGAAGTGTTTTTTCCAAAAATTATCATTCTAGATTTTCAAGGAATTCTATGGTAAAAAGTTAGAAAATGACATACCTTAACTTACCCTTTTAAAATGGATGAGCTTCATGTGTGGTGGTTGAAAAATTCAGATCATAATTTCTTCATGTGGCTATAAAAGTTATGGATAAAAGAGTCAAGATGACTTTTTATTGCTTCTAATAAAATTGTTGAATTTGCTGAAAAATGGTGCTAATCTCTTGCAGCTGCATATCTTCTTCGTTTGCTTCAAAATGTTGAAAATGATAGTCGTCATGTCTTCAAAACTCGTTGGCATAATTCCTGCTATGTGAATAGATGTTCTGATGTAGAACATAGCAGGAAATTGTTGACTTAGTGGCCATTAATGAATGTCGCTAGTTAACACGAGAACTCTCACCATTGATGACAATGAGAGTTAAAATGCCCAAACACATCTTGCTAGGTGCGAATAATTTTGCTGTTGTCGAGTACCTAGAAGATCCGATGAACAAGGGACATTAATGTATTCCCATTGTTCGTCAGCAAGAAGACTTTCCATTAAGGCATGCAAGCCTCAAGGTGTTTTTGGAAGGATTTTATACTCGAAGGACTATAGACTCAATAATTTACATTGAAGCAAGGTTTATTTTCGAAATGAAAATGATAGGAGAAGGAAAATTGAAATGGAAAATGACAATGGAAAACAAAAATGGGCAATAAGCATGTAAGTGAGCTTCTTGTTTTTATTTTTGGGTTAGGAGTAGACAAAGAGTAATCGAAAGTGTATGTGAATAAAAATGAACAACTGACTCTTGCTGAGAAAATAACTGTGGCTTGCTTTGAATTGCTTGGTTGGATTTATAATTCAAAAGGGAGGAAATGTAATGTTCTTGATGGATATGGACATGGACTTGTTCTTATGTTTCTCATGAAATTGGTCCTTTGAAGACCAATTGTGCCTGAAAATCGGTTTGCTTCAATGATCATTCAATCAACCCAAACTTGCAAAAACACTTCACATAAAGAGCATAAGTGTGTTAAAAAAGAAATGGCCAATTCCTCTCAGTTTCTTATGCAAAAATTTGAATGTCAAATGAAACAAATTAAGGAAAATCAAAAGTGTTATATTCAATCCAATTCATGATATTGATAACAATGAATTTTTAACAAATAACCATGAAAAATAAATCAACTCCTTGTTGTTAGATGACTTCATGCAATGTTCTCAATAATATGATTGGCATCTCAATGATTTGTTGTGTTCTGCAAGTTAAAGCTTCATAGAAAAATACACAACAACAAAATTTTTAATGCCAGCTATTGAGAAATCATCTAAATAATCTTCCAATTGTTCTCCAAGTCACTATCAAATTTAATTGTCATCTGTGCTGCAAAATCATGTTGTCAAAAATATTTGAAGCGGTAAAAAAAAGCACTTGCACGAAAAATTATTTCAATCAAATTTTGCAAGTATTTTTCGCCTTATAAATTGATTCAATAAATCGATTGTATATGCAATTTTTTTATTTCTCATTTTTATTTTATATATATATATATATATAAATAATTTTAATGATGAGACACATAGGGAATGAGACACATATGTGTCTAAAATCAAATTTATTAAATCAAATTGGACTCTTAGACCACATGCCATGTGGAGCAGAGTTTTTTATTGACTTGGATTCCTGTGCTTTCAACTTTCCATGTTTAAACAGTTCAAAACAAATCATTTTTTCCTCACGCAATCTGCAAAATGGAGCTCAGAAGAACTGTGAATTTTTCCCAAATGGATGCGAAATACAACGAATCTCTCAAAATTTACCTAACTCACCCCATTCCCAAGAAAGCCCATGTTTTATTTTTTCGTAATTTGTCTTGGTTTACTCAGAAAATATGTTTTAAAATCAGGTGTTTTTAACACTTACGCATTTCTCGCAATTTTGTATTCTGGAAATTACTTCTGCAACAAAATAAAATTGATGTGGTTTGATTTTCTTATTTGTAGGTTTTGATGTGTAATGTCTTGTCTCTCATAGAGAAGTTCGGATCGATCTCCCTCATTCCAAATACATGCACTGGAATCTACAATATTCTCTTCATCAACAGTCTCCAATCTTCTCTTCATCGATAGTTTGTTCTTCTTATACACTTTCATCGTCTGTCTCTGCAATTGAAATCTTTTCTTCATCAACAATTTGAAATATTCTCTTCATCAACAATTTCTTCATCCGATACACCTTCATTGTCTGTCTTTGCAACTTTTAAAATCGATTTCTAATAACTGTTGCTTGAGGAAGACCAAATATGGAAAGAAAAGGTTCCTTTTTTTATTGCAGTGCATGGGTCTTTGTGTGCATTGAAGGCCTGCACATATGCACAAGGCAAAGACAAAGGATGGCCTCATGCATATGCGTGGGCCTCCTTTCCATGGGCCAATTTTATTATTATTATTATTATCATGTTTTGTTTTATTTTGTTTTTTTTCTTTTTTAAAGAAAAATTGTGCACATGCAATTCAATAAATCAGGAAAGATTGAGAGGATGCAAAACATTAAAATTTTCAGAACCGATAAAAAAAGGATCATGACTCAAACGAAGATTTTCAATAGAATTGTAGTTCAATTTCCA
This sequence comes from Pinus albicaulis, assembly GCA_034641835.2. Classification (NCBI taxonomy): domain Eukaryota; kingdom Viridiplantae; phylum Streptophyta; class Pinopsida; order Pinales; family Pinaceae; genus Pinus; species Pinus albicaulis. Next base: position 6,604 of record JAXQQM020084580.1, read on the forward strand.
ACAATATTTTTTAATTTTAATTTTTAAATTGACTGATCTTATTTTTTGATCTTCCAGGTCACAGCGAGGCGCATGAAGAGACCATACTAGTCAGCATCGTCAAATAAATTCATATTTTCACACACAAATTTTATTTATGATGGTGATAAAAAACAAAGTGATTCTTACTGTGTCACTAAAATTTATTCAGAATGAATTAATCAACGTTGATTATTATTTTTTTTGAAAAAAATAAAAAAATCTGAAATTCTAACTTTTTATTTTTATTTTTCCTATCTATATAAAAGAAACTATATCTTTATTTTATTTTTAATTATATTCATGCTTCCAATGAAGCCATTTATGGATTAGAATTTTTGAAATTCTCATATCCCAACATGAAAAATGTACCTCATTATTTGGAAGGATATGAAAAATCGATTTGATCTTTTGATTTGTGGGAAGGATCTCTTGAATAATTGATGAATATTGTGGCACAAAATTTTTTTGATACCATTACACCCTATACTGAAAGTTAGTTCCTATGTACACTTCCCCAGAAACGATGCCAAAATGTTGGGGCAAAATAATTTCCTGTTATTTAATTTGTCAACCCGAGGGTTTCGTAAGATTGTGAAGCATGCATGCACTATATGTGCTAGAAATTATCTTTCAGTTTAGATCAATCTAAATACAAAATAACGAAAAACAATTCATCTAATATATGAAATCAAATAATTAAAATAAAATTCAACTAACCTATGAAATCAAGTCACGAAAGAAAGAAAACAAATTCAAAATAAAATATAGTGTGCAAACACACTCGCAGGAATTGAAATTTTAATCTAAGAAAGCATTCCAAAGCATGTAAAGAAGAACAACTAAGGTATGTTCAATCACTCCATTGTCCAATATGGACATATGATAGAATCACCCTCTTGAGATGATAAACAACCGATTATACTTTAGTCTTTAAATCTAGGAAAGCAATTAAAGCATGCAAAAGGAAAACTCAATAATTGCATAAGTTACGTAGTCAAGCATTTAGAAATATGATAAAATCACCTTCTTGAAATGATCTTTAATAGCACGTGATGTTACAATTGAATGATGATCTAAATCTAGAAAAAAATATAAAAGCATGTAAAAGTAAAGCTCAATGATTGCATAGGTTGAACATTCAATCACACAATTTGGAAGTATGACAAGTCACCTTCTTGGCTTGATATTTTATACAATGAATTGATAGTTTGATCTAAGAAAGTAAATAACAGAACATGAAAAGAAACTCAATAAATATGAACTCTATTGCCTCAAATTTAATCCAATTGGAAAATACATAAATATTTCCTATTGAAATGTTTTTAGAAAAGAAAAGATTAAATATTCATACTAAAACTAATACTAAGAAAGCACATAAACTTTAATCTATAATAACAAGTAAATCTCACACATTTTAGGAAACTGATCTAAAAGTATGAGACATGGTAAATTGAGATGCTCCATATGTAAGCCAAACCAAGTCAAAATGAAGGAACATTCACGAGTAAGGTGCCATAATCTAATTTTCTATTCAAAGCTTGAGCATAACTCCAATTTTACACATGATTTGATAGGAGAAAGCTTCCCCTATTTATACAAAAGATGAGAAGCTATTTCATTAATGAGAGTCCATGAATCTCTCCCTATATCTCTAGAGTTACAATCAAAATAGGAAATGATAAGACACATGTCTTCTTAGAGTTACAATACAAATAGGAAGTGAGACACATATTGTTATGATCCCATGATCTTCTTCATCCAAATTCGAATTTGGCCATAGGGGGCCACATAAGGGTTTTTTAGAAGCTTTTTTTTTTACCTACACATGGCAACAAAATCATTCCACTTGTTAGGTATAAGTATGTACATATTATTTTCTAATTTTTAACCACAAATTCACTTAAAAATACTAGGAATTAACAAAGTTTGGAAAAACATAAATCTAACCCAATAGTGGTAATGGTAAGGTAAATGTATGAAATGGAGATGGACTGAAGGTGATAATATGGAAATGTAAGTCAAAATGTAATGGAAGTGAATGACAATTTCAAGGCCCAACATACCCCCCAACTGAAGCTATTGCATGTCCTCATGCAATCTATTACATTAATTCTTTTTATCCTTTGAGCTTTGGTTTAACTTTGCATGATACCATTTGATAACTTCATACTTCTGAAAAGTTTTTTAGTTGAATTGTAACATTGTTGGTTCTTGTGTTTCAACCATATTTTGTTGTTGCATTCAATTTTGATCTTTGAAATTTGCATAATGATAATTTGATTTTGTTGCAAAGTGTATCTTTATTGGATTTCATCATGGATGGTTCTTGTGTGACAACCATAATTGTGTTTGCATCCAATTATATTTTAAGTACTTTTAAAAAGCCATTGTATGCTCATAATAATAATGTAATAGTTAACATATTAAAAAGTATGTGGGATTTTGAATGTGATATGAATGTGTCAAAATGTGAATATGAATGTATTCCCCCAGCCCCCCAACTGATGGTATTGGAAATTTTATGAAATGAGGAAACAAAGTGTTTTTTCCAAAAATTATCATTCTATATTTTCAAGGAATTCTATGGCAAAAAGTTAGAAAATGACATACCTTAACTTACCCTTTGAAAATGGATGAGCTGCATGTGTGGTGGCTGCAAAATTATGATCATAATCCTCTTCATGTGGCTATAAAATTTATGGATAAAATAGTCAAGATGAGTTTTTATTGCTTCTACTAAAAGTGTTGAATTTGCTGCAAAATGATGTTGATCTGTTGTAGCTGCATATCTTCTTCATTTGCTTCAAAATTCTGAAAATGATAGTCTTCATGTCTTCAAAACTCGTCGGCATAATTCCTGCTATGTGAATAGATGTTCTGATGTCGAACATAGCAAGAAATTGTTGACTTAGTGGGCATTAATGAATGTGACTAGTCAACACGAGAACTCTCACCATTGATGAAAATGAAATTCAAGATGCCCAATACATATTTCTAGGTACGAATAATTTTTCTGTTGTCGAGTACCTAGAATATTCGATGAACAAGGTACATTCATTTGTTCACATTGTTTATGAGCAAGAAGACTTGTCATTAAGGCATGCAAGCCTCAATGTGTTTTTGCAAGGATTTTAGACTCGAAGGACTATGGACTCAATAATTTGCATTGAAGAAAGGTTTATTTGTGAAATGAAAAGAATAGGAGAAGGAAAATCGAAATGGAAGATGGAAATGGAAAATGACAATGGGAAATAAGCATGTAAGTGAGCTTCTTGCTTTTATTTGTGGGTTAGGAGTAGACAAAGAGTAATGGTACTTGTGTATGTCAATAAAAATGAACAACTGAATCTTGCTGGGAAAATAACTGTGGCTTTCTTTGAATTTCTTGGTTGGATTTATAATTCAAAACAAAGGAAAGGTAATAGTCTTGATGGATATGAACATGGACTTGTTCTTATGTTTCTCATGAAATTTGTCCTTTGAAGACTAATTGTGCCGGAAAATTGGTTTCCTTCAATGATCATTTGATCGTCCCAAACTTGCAAAAAAAACTTGACATAAAGAACATAATTGTTTTAAAAAATAAATGGCCAATTCCTCTCTGATTCTTATGCAAAAATTTTGGATGTCAAATGAAACAGATTAAGGAAAATCAAAAGTATAATATTAAATCCAATTCATGATATTGATAACAATCCAATTTTAATAAATAACCATGAAAAATAAATCAACTCCCTACTGTTGGATGACTTCATGCAATGTGCTCAGTAATATGATTGGCATCTCAACAATTCGTTGTGTTATGCAAGTTAAAGCTTCATAGAAAAATACACAACAACAAAATTTTTAATGCCAAATATTGAGAAATCATCTAAATAATCTTCCAATTGTTCTGCAAGTCACTGTCAAATTGAATTGTCATCCATGTTGCAAAATCATGTTGTCAAAAATATTTGTAGTAAAAAAAAAAAAATACTTGCACGAAAAATCATTTCAATCAAATTTTGCAAGTATTTTTCGCCTTCTAAGTTACTTCAATAAATCGATTGTATATACAAATTTTTTTATTTCTCATTTTTTATTTTATTTCATCCACACACACACACACACACACACACACACACACACACAGATATATATATATATATATATATATATATATATATATTATTATTATTATTATTTTAATGATGAGACACATATGTGTCTAAAATAAAATTTATTAAATAAAATTTGAATCTTAGACCACATGCCATGTGGAGCAGAGTTTGTTATTCACTTGGATTCTTATGCTTTCAACTTCCCATGTTTAAACAATTCAAAAAAATCACTTTTTCCTCACGCAATATGAAAAATGGAGCTCTGAAAAACCCTGGATTTCTCCCAAGTGGCTATGAAATTGAGTAAATATATCATGGGTTACCTAACTCACCATGTTCCCGAAAAACTGCATGTTTTAGTTTTTCCTAATTCACCTTGGTTTTCTGAGACAATGCATTTTAAAATTGAGTGTTTTTAACACTTACACATTTCTCGCAATTTTGTTTTCTGGCAATTACTTATGCAAAAAAATAATTTTTTTGTGGTTTTAATTTCTTATTTGTAGGTTTTGATGTGTAATGGCTTGTCTGCCACAGAGAATTTTAGATCGATCTCCCTCATTCCAATTACTTGCAGTGGAATCTACAGTCTTCTCTTCATCAGCAGTCTGCAATCTTCTCTTCATCAACACTTTTTTCTTGTGATACACTTTCATTTTCTGTCTCTGTAATTGCAATATTTTCTTCGTTAGTAATTTGAATTATTCTCTTCATGAGCAGTTTCTTCATCTGATAGACCTTCATTGCCTATCTCTGAAACTTTTAAAATCGATCTCTAATAACTCCTCCTTGAGGAAGACCGAATATGGAAAAGAGAAGGTTCATTATTTTTATTGCAATGCATGGGTATTTGTGTGGATTTAAGGCCTTGACATATGTGCAAGGACAAGCCAAAGGCTAGCCTCATGCATATGCGTGGGCCTCATTTCCATAGGCCATTTTTTTTTTTTTGAAAGAAAAATTGTGCACATGCAATTCAATAAATCATAAAAATATTGAGGATGAAAAAAATTAAAATTTGTAGAACTGATAAAAAAAAAGGATCATGACTCAAATGATGGTTTTCAGTAGAATTGTAGTTCAATTTCCACCAAAAATTTTTGATGAATTTTTGAATTTTAATTTTTAAATTGACTGATCTGATTTTCTGATCTTTGAGGTCCCAACGAGGCATGGGAAGAGAGCATACTAGTCAGCGTTGTCAAATAAATTCAAATTTTCACGCACAAATTTTACTTTTGATGGTGATAAAAAGCAAAGTGATTCTTACTATGTCACTAAAATTTATTCAAAATGAATTAATCAACGTTGATTTTTTTTTTTTGGAAATATATATATATATATATATATATATATATAATTCTAACTTTTTATTTTTATTTTATTTTTAAGTATACTCATGCTTCCAATGAAGCCATTTACAGATTAGAATTTTTGAAATGCTCATATCGCAACTTGAAAAATGTACCTCATTATTTGTAAGGATATGCGAAATCGACTTCATCTTTTGATTTTCCGCAAGGATCTCTTGAAGAATTGATGAATGTTGTCGCGCATTCACTTTTTGATACCATTCCTCAATGTGGTCTTTGGGTTGCATTCTAGATCCTCTGTCCATAAATGTTTAGTAATATAAATAGAAACAAATAAAATACACTCTAGATAGAAAGCTAGTTCCTATGCACACTTCCTCGTCAAGGACGCCAAAATGTTGGGGAAAATAATTGCGTGTCATTTAATTTGTCAACCTAGGGGTTTTGTAAGCTTCTGAAGCATGTGTGCACTGTATGTGCTAGAAATTATCTTTCATTTTAGATCAATATAACTATAGAATAACAAAAACCAATTCATCTAATCTATGAAATCAAATAATGAAAATGAAATTCAACTAACTTATGAAATCAAGCCACAAAAGAAAGAAAACAAATTCAAAAGAAAATATAGCACTCAAACACACTTGCTGGAATTGAAATTTTAATCTAAGAAAGCATTTCAAGGCATGTAAAGAAAAACAAATAAGGTATGTTCAATCACTCCAACATCCAATATGGAAGTATGATAAAATCACCCTCTTGAGATGAAAAGCAATCAATTATACTTTAGTCTTTAAATCTAGGAAAGAAATTAAAGCATGAAAAGGGAAAACTCAATAATTGCATAAGTTAGGTATTCAAACATTTAAAAATATGATAAAATCATCTTCTTGAAATGATCTTTAAGAACACACAACATTACAATTGAATGAGGATCTATATCTAGAAAACAATGTAAAAGCATGTAGAAGTAAAGCTCAATGATTGCATAGGTTGAACATTCAATCACCCAGTTTGGAAGTATGGCAAGTCACCTTCTTGGCTTGATATTTTATACAATGAATTTCTTAGTTTCATCTAAGAAATTAAATAACAGAACATGAAAGGAAACTCAATAACTATGAACTCTATTGCCTCAAACTTAATCCAATTAGAAAATAGATAAATTGTTTCTATTGAAATGTTTTTAGAAAATCAAATATTACACAGTCATTCTAAAACTAATAGTGAGAAATCACATAAACTCTAATCCATAAAAGAAAGTAAATCTCACACATTTTCGGCAGCTGATATAAATGTATGAGAGATAGTAAATCGAGATACTCCACATGTAAGCAAAACGAAGTCAAAATGAAGGAACATTCATGAGTAAGGCTCCATAATCTAATTCTGTATTCAAAGCTTGAGCATAACTCCAATTTTACACATGACTTGATAGGAGAGAGCTTCCCCTATTTATACAAAGGATGAGAAGCTATCTCATTAATGAGAGTCCATCAATCTCTGTCTATATCTCTAGAGTTACAATCCAAATAGGAAGTGATAAGGCACATGTCTTCTTAGAGTTACAATACAAATAGGAAATGAGACACATATCGTTATGATCCCATGATTTTCTCCATCCAAATTCGAATTTGGCCTTAGGAGGCCACATAAGGGTCTTCTAGAAGCCTCTTTTTCACCTACACATGGCAACAAACCCATTCCACTTGTTAGGTATAAATATGTGCATATTATTTTCTAATTTTTAACCACAAATTCACTTAAAAAGACTAGGAATTAATAAAGTTTGGAAAAACATAAATGTAACCCAATAGTGGTAATGGTAGGGTAAATGTAATGAAATGGAGGTGGAGTGAAGGTGATAATATGGAAATGTAAGTCAAAATGTAATGGAAGTGAATGACAATTTCAAGGCCCAACACGTATAAGAGAATAGAATTCTAAATTGGCTGCAATGAATCCTTAGATCTATGGAGCTCTAATATTCAAGGCAAGGGGGTCGCTTCCCTTTAAGCTTCTTGCAAGATTCTCTCTCTCCTCGATGGATGATAGAATGATGGAAACTTGGTGAAATTATTCTCTTGGATTGAGGAGTTGGGTGGCCATCAGATGAATCCTTACAATCCTCCTTGTTGCTTGGACAACACAATGCTTGTTTTCTCTCAAGAAATTTGGACAACATAACAATGTGTTCTCATATTTCTCTTACCATGGCACTATTATAGAAAATTTTCAAACTTTCCCTCCCTCTCTTGGTACAAGATAGATGTTGACACAAGTGTGGGAGGTTTATTCCTTTGTGTGCTGCACTAAGCCATCAAGGTTGCTCGAAGGTTGTTGTACTTGGCTGGATTGAGTGGGAATATTCTTCTTCAAGTGTGCCAAGGTGTCCCGGATGATGACTTTCTGCATACTCAGGACCGTGCGGCTCTTTGAGGGAAAAATACGATGATATTTTCTTCTATTGAAGAAAAATCTGCACATATCGCTTGGTGTCAGTGATTTATATGTGCAATTTAATAAATTTTCCTGCATGACCTTATGAAAAGTTAAATTTTTTAGATCCTATAGTGTATTATTTCCCTGTAAATCCTTATCTGTACCTTCTACTTAACATTTTCTAATGTATTTTTCTTGTACAATTTTCCAGTGTTAACAAACTCCATGTGTCGTCTCAAATATTGAAAACCATTCCATGTGTTTTCTTGAGATATTTTTATCCCTTTCGTAAGATAAGAAAAATGTCGCATTTTGAAATGTTGGCCATTGAATTGCATGTATAAGCCTATTTTGGTATTTTTAAGAGGTCATATCTGTGTACATTAGTTTTTCTAACCATCTAAGTATCTTTTGCACTCATTCTCAAGGTTTTAAGCATTGTCGCACAAGTGTCGTCACGGTTGTCAAAAAGCGTATCCTTAGTGTCGCACTTGTCATAACTTTTCCTAAAGCTAAAAACTGGAGAGAAATAGTTCATTCATGTGTCATGGATGATCTATGTTTTTGAGTCGTTAAATTATTCTAAGTGTGTGTTCATAATTAAATTTTTATCATCATTCACACTAATCTTGCTAATCTCACACAGCCATTTTTTGAAAAACTTCTCGACCAAGAAACCTAGCTTCAATCAGCCTCCCTTAGCTGCACAATGTTTAGTTTCAGTCCTCTAGCTATGAAATTTCTACTTGGAACTGCACAATGCAGGGTTCGTGCCTCCCAAGACTACTGCACTACGTAATTTCTGAGCTCAAGACTTGAGCTTGGCCTCCAGAATTGCACAATATTTCAACCCAGCCTACCTTGAATTGTGCACTACGTAGTCTCAAGTCTCAAGGCCAATCCCTTGGGTTCTTGAACTGCGTAACTATGTAATTCCATATCCTCTATTTCCTTTAGAAACTACACAAAGTTTCTACCTAGCCTGTCCTGAACTGTGCATTGCGCAGTCTCAAGGCTCAAGGCCCACTCCTTGATTGTTTGAGTTGTGAAACTATGTAGCCACTGAGCATATTTCCCAACCTATCACCTAGTTTCGGATCAGTCCTTGGCCTGAGATGCATTATCTTAGACTACAAATTTTTTGGGTTGATGTCGTCGCATCATGAGTGAATTATAGATACAAGTACCTTATGATGCCATGGAAAGACGATGAAGAAGGAGATGGAAGAGGAAAACATGTTAAGATATACCTATGTAGTTGAGCATGCAAGTTGATTGATTGAGAGAAGGAAAAGGAACACCATTTTGTGATCACTTCCCAAGACATAGGATCATTGAATATCCCCTATCACCAAGCCATGTGCACGTGAGAAGAAGACACTCAAGACACAACAACAATAGTCGCTTGACATTGCCACATCATCAATCAGTCCATGTTAGCAGTGTGATGTCATGTCATGAGTCGTGATATGTCACATCATTATTTTGGACCATGTAATTTTGTCATTTGAAATGTATTTTAAGGTGGAAGTCATATGGACACATTCATAATATGAAGAGTCATGTAAGTTTAAAATTCATAGGAAGTCAAATAGTCATGAGGGTAGTCAAAGAGTCATAAGGAAGGTGAAGGATCGTCTCTTTGTTATATATACATGCTCAATGTATGAGAAAAGGACTTTTCACCTTGGCTACACCTTCAAAGCATTAGAGAGATAAACTAGTTAATTTGTGGGGCAAGGAGTGGCTCCAATGCTCCACAATTGGAGCTTGTGATATTCCTTGTACATATGTTTCTTGGAACTTTTACTTAATAATAGAAGCCTTTCAAGGGCACCACACTCTTCATGAATGGATTATGAATGTTTGTAAGACTATATTACGGATGTTTGTACCTCATGTTTTCTTTCACATGCCCTAAGGTAGTTGAACTATTTGAGTTATTTTAGTACTTATCTTATTGAGAATGGGTTGTAATGGTTTTTATTTTTGTCCCATCCTTGTGGACTATTCCTTATGATGTTAGACAGACCTTTCTCATTCATTGGTTGTAATGACCGTTGCATCCCTTATGTACTATTTCATTGAATTTTTTATGGATCCTATTGTTTGCGTGTGTCTCTTGTTGGGTGGTATTGTTACCTCTCTTTCAGAGGCTCACCTTTTTGTCTCCCCCACAGTAGAAGAAATTTTACATACATATGATTGAACACTTACCAAGAACAATCCCCTTGCTTTTTGAAGGCGCATTTTGACTCCTTTGTCTTGTTGATAGTTAAAGCTGAGAAATATCTATAAGAATACATGAAAATGAGGTCGATATTTTGGATGTGTCTCATAATATGTAATATTCCAAATTTTAAATAGACAGGAATATAGAACATATGCACAATTCCAACTACGGTAAAATAAGAATTAAACATGTAGAATTGGAAAAATGCTGAAATACATCAAAACATCATAAACATGGGCAGAACACAACTGATACATCTCATTATATATCAACATCAAATTAAATTACATAGTGCTCCAAGATGAATGCACTCAAGCCACAAGATGGCTGAAATACACCAAAGAAACAAGGCACTAGAAATGTGTGCTGCTACTACTGCTGCTGCTGGAAACTGCTATTATTATGAATAATAACCATGTGTGGAAGGCTGTTAGAGTGCTTATAATTATCTCCTCTTTCAACCACGAACTCTACTCACAAACCCTAGAAAAACCCAAAAATGGTTTGGCCATATTTTAAGTTTGGATTTTCGGCCTTTTTTGAGTTGCCCACTGCATTTCTATTGCCTTCCTTGTGCACTCCCTGGGAATGAATGCTGATATGGGGCTGAAGGAATGATATATCAGCTACAAAACACCCAATCAACTCAATAGGTGAAGGGTTGGTCCCCTCACTAGAAAATAAGCCCAAAATTGGAGATTTCCCTCCTCCACTGCTACACCCCTGCAACACAACCCAACTCTAAATAGAACTGCATTGTAAATGAGATTGAAGCTTGGAAAAATGTCTGATTTTGGAATTATAGTGTAAAATCCTCCAATATATCCTTAATGGAAGAGGTGGGATTCCCGATTAGGAAGACCCTGTGTTAAACAACATAGCAATCTAAATTAAACAGTTGAAGAATGCAAGTAGTCTAAACAGACCATACACAAAATAATAATACAAATCATGAATAACAATGGTTGCTATCCCCTCCATATATAGCATGAGATCCTCCTAAAATTGGGTCCCATCCATAGTTTCCACCAATCTCATGAAAGTTGTCCTCCACTAAAACTGCGTTGTCTCATCATAAAGACTACTCCTCCATGAAAACACTGTTGATTTGGTCAAAGTTGACTGAATCAACATGATCCAATCCATGTTCACACTCAAAGGTGCTTAATCCAACTATTTATTCTTCCTCCTTTCAAATTAGGAGTGTTATTATTCCTTCTAAAGGGGTTTTATGAGTCTCCCCACCCACTTATTCACCTACGTAGTGATAAAAAAAACTATAATATTCCATTTAGATGAAGTCTAAATTTTTGGGATATTACAGTCCTCCGCTCCAAAATGTTGCTTGTCCTCAAGAAACTATAAATTTGGAGCAAAATTCCTCCCTTACTCTTTGTGTGGCATCCTCATCAATAGCTTCCACCACAACTCAACATAATCTGCAATAAATCTGCCCTCCAATGGTTCCTCCCAAGTATGCGAAACCAAATGGTGTACATTGTGAGAAATTGGAAGTTGTAATTGGAAACCTTATTTATTTCCAATGGCCTCCTCAAGTTAGGAGTGATGATAAACATAGGGAATCTCATTCCCAATGAGAGTCTCCCATACCCATGCTATCATCCAAATGAAATGAGCCATTCTAGGTAGCTCATCAAAATAATCCTCAACCCCCAGTTCATGCAATGTGTTGGGGCTGTATGGAGAGATTAAATTCTTCCACCCAAGTTGTTTCTCTCTCCATTTATGGTATGTGTGGGGCTGCTGCTGATTTTGGGCTGAAATATCATGGCCTCCAAGAATGGCCCAAGCTACCCCACCAAACAAATCATCCATGAAGTGCCTCCTCCAAAAACTCAGGTTCTCCAAATGGCTCCTCCCACATGAATAAAAGAGATGTAGCAAGGAAATCATGGTTTTTCCATTGTTTATCCCGAAACATGCAACATGTAAAGTATGGAGATTCATACCCCCAATGGGAACCTCCAACTCTTGTCCCACTCTCCAAACAATGCTTCCCATGAACATAGGAACATCAGCAATATATGGAAGCAAAAACCAATGAAAACAGGTTGTCATATGACAACCGGAAAGTGTATCATAGTTCCACACATGGGACCAACGCAGTGCATCCCTTTCCTGCCTCAAAAAAAAGAATAAAAAGTGCCTTTTCAGCCACTTGTTTTCTACCACAATCATCATACAAGATAGGATCATGAAAGTAAAATGTGGTGCCAATGGTGCACACCAAGAATCATGTGGCCTCCCCCAAAAACCACTAATAGAATGGCCAACATCAATGCTAAAAATGGCCTCAAGTACATGACAATAAAATATACAAGAAGGAAAGATCCTCCTTGGTACAATATGCTACTCATATAAAGTAAAGAAGTACAAATCAGAATGCAAAATTGTACCTTCTCTCCCATGTACTTTGATCCTTGATCTGAAATGGCTCAACTGAAAGTTCTCCCTCACTCTCCATGAGTAGGGAAGTGGTTGTGACAACCTATCCATCATCATCTAGGCTATGCATCTCTCCTCATGTTGATATACATCTTGTTGAATTCACTCCCAAGTGAACTCCTCCATCAAGGAATGAAATGCATCAAATTGCATGGAAAGAATGTCCACATGTCCTACATGTAGTAGCTTCCTCTTCCGCTCATAAACACTATTCAAGAAGACTCTACCATAAGACTAGATGACCTCTCCAACCACCATGTATCTATCATCTCCCTCTGGGTCATCAAGAATCATGCAAGCACCAAGATCCTTGGAGTACTCTACAAATAGTTGAGACCTCCAATATGGATCAATCCTCCTAAGAGATAGCGCTGAAGATCTGAAATGTGAAGCTCCCCACATGCTGTTGCCTTCTCCTTTGACATCCTTCATGCCAAATTCATCCTCCAAATTGCTTCCATGCCCATCATGCAGCTGCTCATGCTCAAATAGAGGTGGTGATTTTTGGAGGTTGGCCCCCCATGAGAAGCTCCCATCCAAAAAGAATCTCCTGATCTTGTCCAATGTAAGCATGATTGGCCTCCATCTACTCCAATGTATGGATGATTCCTTCCTCAAAGGAAGTACCCTCTATTTCTCCAAATCCATGGAGAAACTCCCTTGCACCATGAAGGTGCCATCCTCCATCACTGCAACAACTTTTGTCAGTGCAGTATATGTAGTGTGAGTGGGTAATTCTAAAAATGGGAGAATGTCTCCCTCCTCCTTCAGTCTACCCCAGACTCTCTGCATTGTACTAGACTCCTCCAAGGTCTTCACCCCTCCGGAATCTAAGAGTGGTGAACTAAATGGAAAAATTTCTCCCACCAAGTCTAGATCTAGTGGCCTCCCCGATGGAATTCCCCCATGTAGTGAGACATCAAAATCTAAAGTGGACTGTATATATGAGTGCACTGATTTGTCCCTCTCTTCACTGCACAATACAATCTCCTTCTTTGGTGTAGAAACCTCTCGAAATAGATAAGGGTGAATGCTCATCATCCCTTGATGTTGATCCTTCCTTTCTTCCCCTCCCATATCACAATCCACAAAAAATGATACATGCTACTCCTGAATTGTATTTTGGTTCCCACATGTTGAATCATTTGGAACTCCTTGCAAAGACACAAGGGCTCCTCTAATGGAAAAAATGGCTCCCTTCCCATCTTCATGTGGTGATGGATCTCCTCCTGATGGTATAGCGTTGTTAGCTCTTATTTTCTCATCCTCTTCATTAATATGTGAGAATGCCTCATCATCAATGAGACCCTTGATCTTGGTCTTCCCTTGAAGGAGGAACCTCCATGTCTTCATCTATAGAATAGGGCTCTTCAAGAATTGGGGATCTTTCCCTTGGAAAGGTATCATGCATGTTTATATCCCCTTCAACAAAATTATGGAGTGGAGTTGGAAAAATAAATCTCTCCAACTCATGCAAAGGTTTTGAGTTTTTGGGTTCAACAAGATATGTTTTACAATGTTTAAGATCAAATATCTTCACTAATTTCTTAGTGAACCCTGCATAAGTTTTTACATTTGCATGATAAAATTAAGCGGAAGTGTAAAACCACCAATCATGGTCCATACCTTTGAGGTACAGCACTGCTACTCTAATGGCCTCCTTTTCTGAAACTTAGTGTATCTAAAAATAGGAATCTAGCTCCTTCACCCAAGCTTCGGATGTGCACTTTGCTGATCCAGCAAAGTTAGATAGAAAGATTATACCTCTCTTGCTTATATTATGGTTTTTGGATCTTCTCTCTTCCTTGAGTTGGAAAAACCCTTGGAAGTCAAAGTGCTCTTTGAATCTCCATGATTGAGACTCATACTCGTGAACATATTCACTCAAGGTCTCGTCCCTTCGTGCATCTTCTTCCTCCATTCTCCTTGCAGTGAATGTGGGCCATAAACTGTGTTGTGGATCTACATGTGTGGCTGAATGCTCACACTCATAATGTGACTATCTAGGGATTTCTTCACTTTCAAACGCTCTTGAATTTTTTCTACACCTCTCCCCTTTCATCTCCTTGAGATCTTCTTTGATACTCTTCACAAATTGGAAAAGAAGTCAGGAGATCCTATCTTCCTTCATTTCTCCAAATAATGGAGTATTGCCTTCATTTCTTCTGTACAACTTCTCTTTTATGTGAGAATAATCTTCTCCTTCTAATGGCATAATGTCTTGAATGCACAGGCTGAACCAAGATTATGCTCTGATACCACGGTAATATTCCAAATTGGAAATAGACAGGAATATAGAACATATGCGCAATTCCAACTACGGTAAAATAAGAATTAAACATGTAGAACTGGAAAAATGTCAAAATACATCAAAACATCATAAACATAAGCAGAAAAATAGTTGATCCATTTCATTATATATCAACATCAAATGAAATTACATAGTGCTCCAAAATGAATGCACTCAAACCACAAGATGGCTGAAATACACCAAAGAAACCAAGCATTGGAAATGTGCGTTGCTACTGCTACTGCTGCTGTTGGAAATTGCTGATATTATGAAGAATAACCCTGTGTGGAAGGTTGTTTGAGTGGTCATAATGATCCGTTCTTTCAACCATGGACTCTACTCAAAAAGCCCAGAAAAACCTAGAAATGGTTTGGCAAGATTTTAAGTTTGGATTTTCAGCCTTTTTCAAGTTTCCCACTACATTTATGCTACCTCACTTACGCATCCCCTGGGAATGACTGCTGATGTGGGTCTGAAGGAATGATCTATCAGCTACAACAACACCCAATCAACTCAATATGTGAACATTTGGTCCCCTCACTATAAAATAAGCTCAAAAATTGAATATTTCTCTCCTCCACTCCTACACCCATGCAACACAACCCAACTCTAAATAGAAATGCATTGTACATGAGACTGGAGCTTGGCCAAATGCCTGATTGTGGAAGTATATTGCAAACTCCTCTAAGAGCTCCTCAATGGAAGAGGTGGGATTCCCGATCAGGAACACCTTGTGCTAAACAAAACAACAATCTCAACTAAACAGTTGAAGAATGCAAGTAGTCTAAACATACCATACACACAATAATAATCCAAAACATGAATAACAATGGTTTCTATCCCCTCCATATATAGCATGAGAGCCTCCTCACATTGGGTCCCATCCATACTTTCCACTAAGCTCATGCAAGTTGTCCTCTACTAAAACTGCATTGTCTCATCATAAAGATTGCTCCCCCATGATAACGCTATTGGTTTGGTCAAAGTTGACTGAATCAACATGATCCAATCCCTGTTTACACCCAAAGGTGCTTAATCCAACTACTTATTCTTCCTCCTTTAAAATTAGGAGTGTTATTATTCCTTATAAAGGGGTTTTATGAGTTTCCCCACCCACTTATTCACCTAAATAGTGATAAAACAAACTATAATATTCCATTTAGATGACGTCTAAATTATTGGAATATTATAGTCCAAAAAGTGTGAGGTCTAATTGAGACTTCACATTGAAGAGACCCCTTGGTTAAAGGATTTATAGAACCTTTAAAAAGCTGCTACCCAATGGTTATGTCTTGGCTCTGTCTGAAATTCACTAAGGACATTTGCAACAAAAAAAATGTTAGCTCCAGTATTCATAAGATACATTATGGTGATTGTCTATAGCAGGTAGGATCCACTAGCTACGATTCTGAACTCAACAACTTCTTTAGATTATTAATCATAGGATTTTTCATAGGCTTACCATCCATCATGCCATTTTTTTGTAATATCTTGATCACATATTTTCCTTGACTAAGATATATTTCACGAGGTTTTTTCCAAACCTCTAGTCCAAAATAATAGTGAATGAGTCCAATATCCTTCATATCAAATTCAACTTCCAACTCCCTCTTTCATTATTGTATATGTTTATCCACACTTGTGACAAGTAATTCATCCATATATAAAAGTTTGATCACAAGCTCATCCTTATCTAGTTTGATGTACATGCTAGGATCTATATAAATCTTGACAAAACCAAGTCTCAATAGGTATGAATCCATCATGGCATTCGATGATCTAGGTGCTAGTTTCATGCCATATAGAGCCTTCTTCAATCTACATACATGTGTCTCCCTCTTATGGACTTTGAATCCTTGAGTTTTCTCAATATAAACGTCTTCATAAATGATATTATTCTTAAAAGTGATTTTGACATCCATTTGATGAACGTTACATCCCATAGTGGTAGCCAAAGAGACAAGTGATACAATAGTTGTATATATTATTGTAGGAGTGAAGGTTTCTTAATAATCGACACATTCCTTTTCTAAAAAGTTTCTTCCCAGAAATATAGCTTTATACTTATCAATTCTCCCATCTATTGTATGCTTGATCCTTTATATCTTTTTGGAAGTGACAAAATATTTGTCACTTGGTCTAGGAACTAATTCCCATACATCATTATTCATAATCGACTTACGTTCTTCCTGCATTGCATTCCTCCATTGTTGATGATCAGTTGCATATTCATAGGAAGAGGGTTCAAGCTCAATGATCTTGGTCATATAAGCTATATAGCCAGAATAACTTTTAGGCCTCTTAGTTTTTCTAAAAGTTCTCTTAGTTATTGCATCTCCCTCTGCCTCATGTAGATTTGTCTTCAACAAAGTAGGTCTGTTACAATTTTATGAAATAAAAAAATGCTGCACAAGTTCACTAGGTCCTTCAACATCTTCATGAAAAGATGTAGGAGCTTGAACATTGTCATCCCTTGAGATTTCCTCAAAAATGGGTACCTCTTCTTCATCAAAATCAACTGGGATATCTTTGGAGCTCTTGTAAGCTACATTTTCATCAAATATGACATATTTTCTTACTTCAATACGATGATCCTATTTAATATAGATTTTTTATGGTTTTTATGAAGTACTATAACCAAGAAAGATGCATTTCTTCCTTGTAGGATCCAATTTCTTCCTCTTGTCCTTAGGAATGTGCATGTAAACTAGACATCCAAATATTCTAAGATGATCCACACTAGGCTTCTTTGTAGTAAATGCTTCTCCTAGAGTCATATTATTGAGAATTTTATGAGGAAATAGTTGAAAATAGTTACATATGCTTCTCCCCATAAGAATTTAGGGAGGTCTCATTCATGAAGCATGGACCTATCACATTCTTTGATTGATTTTTTATTCCTTTTAGCCACACCATTTTGTTCAGGGTTATTAGGAATAGTATCTCCCTCTTTATCCTTGCTTCCTTGTAAAGTGCTATAATATGTTTGGAGGTATGCTCTCCACCATTATGAGACCTTAGGGTCTTCTTGAAGGTGTTGAACCTGCCAAAATTCAATGGGTCTCCCCGATATGTGGTCCCAATTAGACTTCACACCATTTCGGATAGGAGCCTGTTGGGGCCCTTGTTTTGAATTTTGTATAAGGAACAGATTTTGGGTTGCGGATTGACACATGGAAGGCGTAACAACGTTAAGTAGCGGAGCTGTCGAGGTTGAAGAGGAACAGGAGATAGCTGATGAGGCTGACGCAGATAAGTGCAGAAAAAGAGAAGATATGGCAAAGAATAGATAGCAGAACTCATGGGCAACAGAAAGAAGCCGAAAGCAGCTGAAGAAGAACACAAGAGAAACTAGCAGTTGCGCTGGCAGGTGAATAAAAAGGATGTCACCCAGCCAAAAAGAATGTCTTGCACGGATGCAGAGGGATTGAGGAGGTTAGAGTAGATGCCGCAGAAGAGCTCTATCCTAAGCATGACATACTTATATCTTCCTAGGCTTATATTGATCTATCATGGCTGTATTATCTCTCTCTTTGTCCTATGGGATGTCTGTAATAGAAATGGGAAGCTCTTCCTGTCGAGCAATGTAACTGTGGATCCAGCTGAAGGTTATTAATATACTTAAAGGTTGTTGTCTTATTGTATGATTTCACGTATGCATGATGTCTGTTATTAATATACTTAAAGGTTGTCTTATTGTATGATTTGCAGATTTTCTTAGTATCTGCATAATGTTCTGAGAAGATCTTCTATGTATGATGTTATGTATGCAAATGATTCTATGTTAACTTCGAGTTGCGGATCCATCCGCCACTACCAATTTGTTCCCCTTCTGCATGTGGTCGCGGCACGCCTCGGGTGAGACTCTCTACTATTCAGAGTAGGGTAAAAATTTCGGCGTGGTTCTAGACTACAGAAGACTCCTTTTTTGGCCCTAATCCCCGAACCTGGGTCTTGCCTGTGAGACCTGTTTCCTCACCAACAAATGGTTCTATTGCTGGGACCCTAAACTTCATTAGGGGAACTAGATCATGGTATCAAGGATCTTCAAAGGATAAATATGGATATGGTGGGATAACCACCTGGAACAGTTTATAGCTCAACAAGCGGAGCTAACGAATCAAAAATAGAAGGTGCTCAAGGATCTAGTCCTTTTTTGGGATTCCGCCAGTGATACCTACGAGATCCTCTGGGGAAAATTTCCTAGCGACCTCTATAATTTGTTGCGGAGGTTGCAGACCAAGGTGACTAAGGAAAAATCGCAGAAGATCAACCACAAGTGGGTGCATGGAGATGTGGTGGCCCTGCATCGACTAGATACTGATTTGACCCACGTTGTAGATTTTTGGGTAGAGTCTACCTTGGATGTGTATATTGTGGAGTTTTTCGTAGAGTGCTACCAGTCCTTCTCTAGAGCCAAGGCTATATTCTGTTCCAAACTAAGAGGGAAGTTGCTTGAGGAAATTCCATTGTGGATTAAGGCCCTGATGATGGACGAAGGGCTGATGGAATTCCAGAAATCGAGCATGGAAGCGTAAATCTCTAGTGTTGGGGGAAGGGCCTGAGGGACAAATGCTACGTGAAATGTGAATCAGGGGAAGTGGGGGAATGGATGCTAAGACCACAAGTAGGTTGAGTGAGTGACATGCCTTTCGGTGGGCACAGATCACCGACAAGTGGCAGAAAGGGTGATGCGGGAGTTGAAATGGCAAGGGAGTAGTTAGAAGGATAAAGAGGAGGTGCCTCAGAGGATAGTGGATATGGAAGGCCAGGTGGGTCCCCGGGAGATGGGAGGGACAATTGTGGGAGTGCAGTGGGTGCATGGGAGCCCAGCCAGGAGGAAGAGGGAGATGATATCTGATGAAGGAGATGTAGATGTGTGGCCCGAAGAAGGTTCCGATGGCGAGTGGTACGTCGCGATGTAGTAGTTATTCCAAGAAAGGATGGCATTCATATCTTCAGGTATTCCTACTTCCCAAAGTTTGAATGGCAAGGATCCCTACCTTCCCCTGGTACTCTATAAACCTTTAAGTGATATTTTCGTTAACTTAAAAGAGTTGAGTCGATTGCATAGCAGTCCATTGTCAGCAGCGACGCATGCTAATAGCAGCATTACTGGTAGTATAGCAATTACTAGTGATATAATTACGCAACCAGGACTCGGAGGGTTCATTCTAGTCACACCTCCGCAAGTGAATATGGCAGGGTCATTCACTTAGTACCCAAAAGCCATATGGAGGGTTCGGAAGATTCCAGATGCAGGAAGGCTGATAGAATTCCAAACCACGCTGAGAGAAAGGGCCTTGCGCTGGTTCATAAAGTGGTTGTAGGCTCACCCAAATCCAGCAATTGCAGACATCAAGCGAGATTTTGTCCGAGAATTTAAGCTTCCCCAAACAGGCTAGCAAGGTCTATCCGAACTATGGGAGATCAAGCAAAGAGAAGGAGAGACTGTGTGGGAGCTGATGCACAGGTTCAAATATGTGATTAGGAAACTCAGCTACCTGATCGACTAAAATCATCAGAGGGACTGGTTCATCAAGGCTCTGCTTCCCTTGACACGAACCCCCCTCACTCAGCAAAAGATCAACAACTTGTAGGATGCTTTGGAACAGGCTATGAAGATCGAGGCGATGGCAGGCTACCCTCAAGAATATAGGGGGGTCGGCCCCGCAAGACCCATCCCTACTGGGACTGCAACATCAGCTTTCCAATTTGACCAAAAAACTTAAGGAGATGCAACTTATAAGACCAGCCAGGCTGAATTTCTCGTGCAGACACTACCTGGTAGAAGGGCACGTGGCAACTGAGTGTCCTTGATTGCGAAGCCTGGGAGTGGAGCCCTCAGTAGCGGCAGTACAGGGGACTCCACCTATCGATGGAGGTGCGCCGATAAAATCGCAAGGGGTATATTTTCCACAAAAACTGTATGCAGGGTTCCCACATCAACCAACCCAAGCCGCAATAGAGTATTGTGAAATTTGTCGAACGATGGGTCATCAACCTCAGACGTCTCTGATTTTTCATAAGTACTCCAATGTTCTGAACAATGTATACTGTGAGTTTTGTGCTTCCATGACTCACAACACCGAACAGTGTAGAGCTCTGGATGCACTGTCGGTTCAATTGGACCGATCCTCCTACAGGGTGAATGAGGCTCCCAGAGGCAGAGGAGGCAGTATGCACGGGGAGCGCACAGGGGGACGGGGTACGCTAAAATGCTACAACTATGATTAGGAGGTTCACATAGCTCATGAATTCCCCTTACCCAGAAGACCGTGGTATTCCCAGTGTCGTGTGAACACCCATGCTACAGAGGACTTCCCTGAACTTATCAAGAAGTGGGAGGAACACGCAAGGCAGAGAGGCACGAATCTGGTAAACACAGAACCTTGAGGGAAAGTGACTTTGGCCATGCAGAACGTAGCCATAGTGACATGAGGAGGCAAGAAAACAGGAGAGGATGCTTGTCAAAAGGAGCTGATACAAGTGACCAGGCCTGCATCCCCGAAACAACTAATCAGGCCAGAAACGCAGAAGAAATATTTCCAGGAGGCGGTAGAGACTTTTCCCCTGCTGGGGGGAGACAAAGGTATTGAGGTACCCCTGAAGAACAATACCGAAGAACAGAGCGCTACAGGGGCTCTGATTGAGGAATGGCTCCACCTATTTCTCAAAATTGTTGACAATGCTTCGATGCGGGAACAACTCAAGCATACCCTAGAGGACGTATTGCAGGGGAACACAGGAATAGGGAAATCCTCGAACACAACACCCCAGTATGTACAATGGGTCAAGAAAAATAAAATAAGAACGGGAAAAGAGTTTCAGTTAAACATGGAGGTTGCAGGATTTCAGATCAGAGATACCATGCTCGTCTTGGGCTCTGACATCAATATCTTGCCTCGAAAGATGTGGGAAGCTCTAGGGCATCCATGGCTAACTTACTCGCCAATCTAGCTCAGGATGGAAAACCAGTACTACATTGTGCTGATCGGAAGATGTTGAGGTCGACATTGCAGGGGTAAAGACTAGGAATCGACTGGGCTTTTGAAAACTATGCCATAATCGACCTCAAGAAGGAGCTGATGATTTTTTAGGATGGAGAGGTCTGATTCACTTAGCCTCTCAACCCGTATCAAGGTCCGAGATATACAAAAACTATGGATAATAGGGAGGATGCTCAGATATTGGACAACCTCTATCAGATGACAACAGGGAAGTGGGAGGATTATATTAACCCGACAGAAACCGGCTCCGTAAGCTGGCGCAGTGTCCAGAGCTCGGAACTGGGGTCGGAACTAGCTTGGGAGGACTGGCAGCAAGGTAGGTATGAGACCAACACAAGGAGATGTGCCAATATTGCTAGAGTCCATTGCATTGGAGCTGAGATATGGGAGTACCCCACCTTATCCAACATGCAAGCAGTAAATACCTTCATCGCAAAGGTAGAATACAAGGTACCAGAGGAAAAGAGGATACCACTCTTGGACGTAGCACTATAGTCTACATCAGCCAGGTGGTGGAAAAATCACCGCAACTCCCTGTTGCGGTGGAGTTGTGTGGCAGAGGCTTTGAGGGCACAGTTTAAGGATGACGAAGGACCTCGCAGCAAGCAAATGTACCAAGGAACTTTTGATCTGAGAGACCACCTAAAAACCTGTCAGGAGTAGTGGTGAAGTGTAGGGTACCCGGACGAGCTATGGGTACATCAGTTTGCCCACTCCTTGGGCACCATCCCACATGCCTAGTACTTAGAAGAAGAAAGAAAGAGAGGGACCAGTTCTTGGCAGGAAGTTGCAAAAAAATTTGTTCAATGCTTTTCATTCGAGGGGAAGACAAAGCTAGTGTCCCAAGCATTATAGGTCATAAAGGGGTACTATTTTTCCATGATCCGGGCATCGACGGGAGGCCATTAGTACTGAATCCTGATGGAAGACGTAAGTTGGCTTGCCAACAGATCGATAGCGAGCTAGAAAATGACAGTTTGGAGGACCTAAGGCACATATACTTTGAAGAGATAGAAGGAGAACGGAACCCGAAAGAAGAGCCTACCATTGAAGGAGTCCATCTTCTTCTGCTGAAGACAAAGAAAATAAACATCAGCATGGAGGAAAAACCAAATTGGCTATCGTTGGGGACTACTGGGACGAGGAGACAACAAAGGAAATTTTCAGTCTCCTACAAGAATATGAAGACCTATTCCCTTCATCGGTTGCAGATTTAAAAGGCATCAAAGGGGACCTTGGAGAAATGAGAATTGTGTTGAAACCAGATGCCAGGCCAGTGAAGCATCGACCTTACCAGTTGAACCCATGGATCAAGGAGAAAATCAAGCTGGAGATCGAAAAAATGCCGAAGGAATATCTAATCTTCCCTGTGGAAGAAGCAGAGTGGGTGAGTCCCATTTTCATTCAAAAGAAGAAGGACAAGTCAAAAATCCACGTCTGTGTGGATTACTGAAGTTTGAACAATGCCTGCATCCATGACCCATTTCCTACCCCATTAAACGATGAAGTATTGGACAATGTTGTGGGAAATGAGGCCTAATCCTTCACTGATGGTTTCTCAGGATACCATCAAGTGCGTATCGCGGAAGAGGACAAGATGAAAACGACGTTCACCACTGAGTGGGGGTCTTTTGCATATCACGTGATGTCGTTCGGGTTGAAGAATGCCCCTGCTGTATTTTCCAGGATTGTCATCGCTGCTTTCTCGGAATACATTCATAAGTTCCTGGAAGTCTACATGGACGATTGGACCATCTACAGTTTGCTGAAAGACCACACCACCCTGCTATGCATAATGCTTTATCAGTGTCGACAATTGCAAATTTCCTTGAACTTGAAGAAATTCATCTTTGCGGTTCCATTCGGAATGCTCCTAGGACATGTGGTGTGCAGGAAAGGGGTCTGCATCGACCCCACCAAGGTAGTAGTGATCGTTCACATGGAAGCCACAGAGACGGTGAAGCAGTTGAGGTCACTGCTGGGGCACACGGGTTATTACAGACGATTCATCAGGAACTATGTGAAGATAACTGCTCCTTTGGAAAAGTTACTATGGAAGTCAGAGGTGTTCCAGTGGACAGATGACTACACATTAGCCCTTGACAGTTTAAATGAGAAGCTGGCAACGACGCCCATTCTAGTCCATCCAGATTGGGATAAGCAGTTCCATGTGCATATCGATGCTTCCGGTATTGCACTTGGGGTTGTCTTGGCGCAACCAGGGGAGACGACAGTTGACCATCCAGTCTACTTTGCTAGCTGCAAATTGTATAATGCTGAGCGGAATTACACCACCACGGAGAGTGAGTCCCTTGCAATGGTGTACTCGCTCTAGAAGTTCCGCCACTATCTCCTAGGAGGCAAGTTCAAGTTCTTTACTGATCACTCTGCATTAAAGTACCTAGTCAATAAGCCTATTTTGGAAGGACGGATATACCGATGGCTCCTATTCTTTCAATAATTAACCTTCGAAGTGATTTTCAAGCCTGAGAGGTTGAATGTCGAGCCTGATCACTTATCCAGGAACAAGGGCTCTCTCAATGATCAACTACCTGATGCTGATATTTTCCGTGTAGAAGCCATACCAGATTATTTGGCTGACATCGCAACTTACCTAATCACGGGGCAGTGTCCTCAGCACTATACACCGATCCAGAAACTGCACCTGGTCATCCGCGTCACTGACTACCAAATGATTGCGGGGAAGTTGTATAAATTGGGCCTTGATGAGATTCTATGAAGGTGTGTCCTCGACCATGAACGCGCAGCTGTGTTGTCGGAGTGCCATAGCGGCATCGCGGGAGGACACGTGGGGGCGAAACCCACTGCCATAAAAGTGCTACAAGTTGGACTATGGTGGCCAACGGTCCATGTAGATAGTAAATCATTTGCTAAGAAACGTGATGTTTGTTAGAGAACAGGGACGCCCTCTCACAGAGACAAGCTACCACTCCACCTGGTGAATGTGTTGCAACCATTTGAGAAGTGGGTTGTCAAATTTGTAGGCCCCATAGCCCCTGTAGCCAGGCATTCAAAGGCTCAGTACATTATCACTGCCACGGACTACCTCACCAGATGGGTTGAGGTAGTGGCATTACAGGACTATACGACAGATACGGTAGCTAGGTTCATCTTTGAATACATCATCAGCAGGCTTGACTGCCCAAGGAGCTTAACCAGTGATCAAGGTACACACTTCTTTAATGAAACAGTCAAATCGCTGCTGGACACCTTCATGATCCAACATCAAAAAAGCAGCTTGTACCACCCACAGGCCAATGGTACTGTTTAAGTGGTCAACAAAATCCTTGAAAATGGTTTGACAAAGATCTGCAATGCCAAGTGGGATGATAGGGACGAACGGTTGCCAGCCGCACTGTGGACCTACAAAACAACGGTGAAGCATTTGACTAATCAAACACCTTTCCATCTGGTGTATGGCCATGAACCTGTGATTCCCACTGAGTTCACCATACCGAGTCTTCTGATCGCCACCTCCCTAAATTTCTCAGAGGAGGAATCACTACAGGAATGCCTACATGAATTACAAGAACTTGACGAGGCTAGGTTCCTTGCCGAGTTTCATAAAAAGGTTCAGAAAGATAGACAGAAGGTGTGGCATGATGACCACATCAAGAGAAAAATGTTCCAGGTTGGAGGTAAGGTTCTCCTATACGATAGCAGGTTTCAGAAGTTTCCAGGAAAACTACAGATGTACTGGTTGGGACCCTACTTCGTCGTCAAAATTAAGGATTCCAGAGCTGTTCGGTTGGCTCAACTGGACAGTACTGTTTTACCTGGGTGGGTGAATGGAACACGCCTAAAGCCCTACCATGACTAAGTTTCTTTAGCTTTCTATTAATAACTCTCGCACCCAAGATAAGTCCGTAGAGTAGAGTAGTTGTATAACTCTCCAGCAATAGGAATGAGCATAGGTAGTGTTCTTTGTCCATGCATAAGTCGTCGATACCTACTAGGTTGCGGGGACTGCAATGCAACTGATCATGGTTGGGGAGAGGTGTGTCCAACTTGTCATTCCCGTAGGATTAAAAAACGTGTCAAGTGTCAGTCCCTATCATTTCATTTATTACTTGTGTTTGTCCGTAGGATCACCAAGATTTGCAACATAACTTTCCATAATTAGAAGTAACCTTGTAGTAATCATTTTACTATAATTTGAAGTAACCTCAGCCATCCTGTCCACCCATTTCCCCATACCACCATCAGCGGATGTCAGAACACACCTGAGCAGGTGACTGATCACACGATTATCGCCATGGAGGATGCCAGTAGGAATTAATTCATTATGGGGTCTCATCAACCTCACTCATGTCGGTTAATTACATAGCCTGCATGAAGAAAAACATGAGAATGCCGCAAAGATCCGAGTTAGAGTTAGAAATTTCTGAATACACAAAGAAAATTGGAGCAGAACCAGAGTAGCAGAGGTCTCCTGAAACAAAGAGCCAAGAGAAGGGGCCAAGAACTATTCTGAAGGTGTATCAACACCGCGCAAAGATGAAAAGAGCCAATCCAACTATAGTAGAAAATTCGCTCGACAATTGGATTCATAAAATGGAGTCCCTCGTCGGGAAGTGTGACTGTGCCACTGTCATCGATGCAAACCTCACGGACTCTTTCAAGTTCCCAGCACTTAAACGCCAGGTGTACATGGAGAGCTATACCAAGAAGCAAAGCGAGCAACAACAAGGATTTTGCCTGAGTTTTGAGGCATCCAGCAGACCTCCATACTGCATTTGAGGAACTTGCTAGTATTCGGGATGACAGGAGCAGCCATGCAATGTACCAAGTTCTTGCTCAGTCGAATTCAGAATGGGTCCTTGTGGTTGGGCAAAGAAATTCCAATCCATGCCGAGGACATTAACCCGCTCACAGGGCTCTCACAGGATGGCCCAGATGTTTCCTCCGCATGCCAGACCATCTCCAAAAGAGAAGAGAAGTCGGGGGACGTGGATTATTATGCAAAATATGGCACCTAGCGGGGAGGAAATGGAGTGAAAATGGAACTCATCAATAATTCTGAAGTTAAGTTCACGTGTTACCTCATTTCCAGTGAGACAATGAGGCACTACACCAAGGGGGAATGTACCCTAGACACCATTTCCTTCGCGAAGGACTGCATCCAGGGGACCAGGATGAACTGGTGCTCCTTCCTGCTAAAGGAGTTTTTCAACGCATGCGAGGATAATTACAAGAGGCCAACGGGATTCATCTATGGATACTTGATAGTCGCGTTGGCCATGTGGAAGTGGCATTCCCCCCTCGTCAGGATGCCGACAGAAATAGTGGAAGGTCAGCCTCTAGCAAAGAAATTTGTCCCATGGAAGGTATCGAGAGATCCCAGCACCAAAGAGGTCAATGCAGAGGCCTTCTGGAGTTGGTATGGTTTAATGACTGATGTGGTGACAAGCCAGCAGAGGATTCTCAGGAATCTTCTGGACGGATATAGCGAGCAAGTCTGGTTTAGGGTCAACCACAAGCACACGTTCCTCTGACCTACTTGCGTGCTGGAAGAGACATTTCATATGAGGCTGCTAAAGTTGCAACTCGACGATACAGCCTTCCACAACGAAGTTTGTTCGTGGCCGGGGGTCATGATGGAAGTCTGAAGTGGGGTATAGGCATATAATTTCAACGAGATGCTACCACAGCAACTACCTGGCGAATCAGCAGCAGAGGCAGAAAAAAGGGTTTCCAACTTGTAGCTCTTCCCACTCATTCGCCAACTAAATACACAGGTATGAAGCCTCAACGAAGTGGTCCGAGTAGTCTCAAGCGGTGCCACTCCTTTCCTTGTTTTTTCTAAATTTTAGATTTCTCAGTCCACCCCGCTTCTCCGCACGACCTCCATCACCTCCCCCATTCCCAATGTTTTGTTTACTTCACCAAGTCCAATGACCACCCCACTGGGGGAAAATAATAAGTTTGCAAACCCCCTAGAGGCTCCCAAGGCTAAGAGGGCCAAAACCATAGAGTCAAGTTCGGTGGTTGACCTCACTGAGGAGGATCCACCTCGGCCACTAAGCCCAGGGGTACCCATCCAGGAAGAAAAACTCATCGAGAGAGGGGAAATAGGCGAGATTCCACCTTAACCTCCCATTGACCCCTCCGACTTCATAAAAATCTGTATTTCACCACCCCATATCGACCCACTACCACCTACCACTTCATTCACACCATCCAACTCATCCGTCACCATATCAGACTCAATAATCTGGGGCCTAATCAATGGGAACCACGAGACTGAGGCCGACTCAAGTACAGCAGTGATACCACTGTTCAACCCTTTGGGGACCTCCAAACCATTTTTTCTGATTTAATCACATATATGGCACAAATAGTTACAGAAACGGCTGGGACACGGGATGAGTCTACTCCACTCCAGCAGACCATCCAAGAAGATTAGGGGGAGTGGCCGGACCTGAATATGGTGGACTCTGCACCCCATCCAACTCTGTTGCCAACCCCTCAAGGACACTCCACAAAATAAGTTACCAACGGGAAACCACTGGAGGAGTGGCGGCCGAATCAAGGTACTTTAGGGGCCGAAAACATGGAGACGTGGGGCACAGCTCAGCTGTACCACTTCATTCAGAGGGCAGCCCAGCAGGCAGAAAGGCTCCACTTCGAGCTGCAACAGAGGTGTGAGCAACAACAGAAATAGATAATCGCACTTACTGAACAGCTCGAGCAGCTCACAATGGCACATGGGAAGCTCCAGGACTGGATGAATGAAGTGGCCAGGGTTTTCACGGGACTATGGCCTGCAGTAATGGCTCACTACACTCGGATGCTCGCGGATGTGTCAGAAACGGATGTATTACAGTGAGCAATCCACCTCAGGGTGGCGTACATTGACCTCCACCAGAAAAATTCAGAGCTTCAAGCAGCATTAGTAGCACGGCCAGAGCTGTCTGACCTAGTGGCAGTCTACACAGCACATATTTCGGAGAAACAGGGCCAGGTAACCAAGATGCAGGAAGCTCTCAGTACTGCAGCACGAGATGCCTATGACCTCTTGAAAGGTCTACAGGAATGCTCGACGGCCCTTACAATAAAGGCTCAGTCCATTTCAGCTCATCTGCAGCAAATTTCAAAAGAAATTCAAGATTCAATAGACCCCTCACAGCTGGACCAGCTGTACACCTAGGCAGATTCTCTGGAGGTTCAGATCCAGCAGACAGAGGCTAGTTCGGCAATGGCCAAGTAGGCAATTTGAGAGCTTCACCAGGCCCTACAAATCAATGCCCAGACAATGTAGCAGTTAGCCGCCGAAGACAGAACCCAAATCAGCATGGTATTCGACATTGTAACGGTGAATGTCGACGAGGAAGCTATTACCAAGATCACCACGGAGACGGACACATTATTACAAGGGTGGAAGCAGGTTATGGTAACCTTCAATGAGCTTAAGGTTTCAGCGTTGAGCAGGGTCCCAGAGTTGGGGCCCTTGTTTAAACAACAAAATGAAGGTGCGTAGCAGGAACAGGGCACAGGTTCCGACGGAGCTATGGAGGTGGAGACAGTGATTTTCGATTGACTCAGCACGAGTCAAGAAACTGTGGCCAGGGCCTGTTGGGGCCCTTGTTTTGAATTTTGTATAAGGAACAGATTTTGGGTTACAGATCGACACATGGCAAGTGCAACAACCGTAGGTAGCAGAGCTGCTGAGGTTGTGGAGGAACAGGAGATAGCTGATGAGGCTAATGCAGATAAGTGCAGACGAAGAGAAGATATGGTAGAGAACAGATAGCGGAACTCATGGGCAACAGAAACAAGCTGAAAGCAGCTGAAGAAGAACACAAGAGAAACTAGCAGTTTCACTGGCGGGTGAATAAATAGGTTGTCACCCAGCCGAAAATAATGTCTTGCATAGATGCAGAGGGATTGAGGTTAGAGCAGATGTCGCAGAAGAGCTCTGTCCTAAGCACGACATCCTTGTATCTTCCTAGGCTTCTATTGATCTATCATGGCTGTATTATCTCTCTCTGTGTCCTGTGGGATGTCTGTAATAGAAATGGGAAGCTCTTCTAGTCGAGCGATGTAACTGTGGATCCAGCTAAAGGTTATTAATATACTTGAAGGTTGTTGTCTTATTGTATGAGTTCACGTATGCATGATGTCTATGGTACCTTAAAATTTTATTTTCTTAGTATCTGCATAATGTTCTAAGAAGATCTTCTATGTATGATGTTATGTATGCAAATGATTCTATGTTAACTTCGAGTTGCGGATCCATCTGCCACTACCAATCTATTCCCCTTCTGCATGTGGTCGCGGCATGCCTCGGGTGAGACTCTCTTCTCTTCGGAGTAGGGTGAAAATTTCGACGTGGTTCTAGACTAGAGCGTATTCCTTTGTTGGCCACAATCCCCGAACCTAGGTCTTGCCTGCGAGACCTGTTTCCTCACCAATAGAGCCCAAACCGAAATATGGCGGAGTTTCCAAATTCTTAAATATTTTCCTTGGCTCTAACTGTCAACAAGAGAGACGAGTGCAATTAAGCCTTTGAAAATCAAGAAGGTGTGCCTAGTGAGTGTTCGGTTGGAGGTATGTTTAAGTTCTTATAATTCAGAGGGAAAGAGTAAATTGAGCCTCTAAGAGAGTGGTAATAGTACCACCCAAGTAGAGACACACACAAGCAAGAAGGATATGTCTAAGATCCATCGGAATAATGCACAGAATATGTGACGGTCATTACAACTGATCAATGATAACGATATGTATAGTATCCTACTGAATATTCCACAAGGATGAGTCAATTGTAACAACCATTACAACACATTCTCAATAGGTGAACTACTAAAATAACCAAAATAGTTCAACTACTTTAGCACATATGAAAAAAAACATTAGATACAAGCATCCACATAATATTATTACAAATATTCATAATTAGTGCATGAAGAAAATGCTCGCCATGAAGTCTTCTATTATTATTTAAAATTTCCAAGACACATATATACAATGAACACCATTAGCTCCAGTAGTGGAGCGTTGGAGCCACTCCTTTATCCTCAAAAGGGCTATCTTTTCTCTCTAATGCCTTCTGAGAGAATCCAAGGTGAAAATTCATTTTGTCATACAATGAGGGTGTATTTATTAAAAATGCGGAGATGATGCCTCACTTTCCTTGTGGCTCTTCATCTACCCTCTGTTGGGGATCTGTAATTTATTAGCAAGATTGGCAGAGTCCAATTACAGAAACAACATTGTTTCAACCAATTTTGGGATTCTAGGATGTAGCCCTCCTGAATTCGGAGAGGGATCTCTCCAATATGTACAAAGATGGATTTGTCTTTGAATTTTGGGGTTATGATATTAGGCTAGTTATGAAGGCCAAGGGTTTGTTTTGTTTTTTGGATGGTTGAGCATGATTACTGTTTGAGGCGTAAAGTCCTGAATGCAAAGAGTTTCAAAGGTGAGAAGTTGCAAGCAAATAGAACAGCTTTGGCTAAAAGATAGATATAACGTTTGTTTTTTATCCATTGGGCTATGGAGTCATAACAGGGCTTTAATTGGGCAACAACATCAAGAGTGATCCAAGGGGAAAGTTATCTATATCACAAGATTATTGAGATTAGAGTGATGGAATGGAAACAATAAAGTGTTGAAGGGGTGGAAACCGATAATAATTTCACAAGGGATTTATAGTCAGTCCAAACAAGAAAATCCTCTTAAGTAACTGTTTAAAACCAACCAAGTGCAAGGCTAACCATTGACTTCTTGGGCAAGTTGTATTAAAGCAGCTTAATTGACAACAATCCAGTAATCCACATAATTACCTTCAAAAAGTATGAAAACATATAAGGGGAACAAAATGCAACTTAAGATCAGATAAAGTACTTTTAAACCTAGTCTGCTTTCAGTTAACACCGAGGGAAACTTTCAGAATGCTTTTGGAGAAAAAACTAGGACCAGGGCACACCGTATCTTCCATAGTCATCTTTAATAAGCACAATAAGGAAAATAACTTTTTAAGAACAATGTTTAAGGCAAACATTAGGACGAGGGAACTCCAACATTCCTAACTGCTTAACTGTATTAAATCATTCTTAAATAAACAATTTGGAGGAAAACATTAAGATAAAGATTTTCAGTCAGAGAAGGTTACTGATATACAGTAGGTCCTAACTCTATGTGTGATGTTCTTTATAAGGGAAATAGTGAACAATATGACATATGTAGAAGGAAAATGATAACAAAGAGAGGTGCACTTCACTGATGATATAGACCAGGATCCCAAGAAACAGCTTTTACATTGATGTCAAACCAGTTACAGTCTTCAAATCCAATGTTTCAGTTCAGCAATCATCTTCACTATTCAACCTAACTAATCTATCACAAGCAGAGCTCCAAGGGCCAGTGAACACTATTTACAATCAGAAGTTTGAGCTCAAATGTATTTCAAAGTTCTGCAACCAACAGTCTCTCATCTTCTACTGAGGTATTTATAGAAGAATGAGGAGGTGAAATCTAACAAAAGATCTCTTAAGGCAATTAATACAGATTCAAGACTTCTCAGCCTTTTGAGGGGCTCGATGGAGAAGTTTACAGGTGGACTGCTGTACTAACTGTTTTACAATAAATATCAAAGCTCGGTGGGAGCTTTATTTAACTTTGAGGCTCTATGTGCTGTGTGGAGTTACTCTACGGATATTTCTGTATTTATTTCATTGCAGCAGTAAATCCTTGGCTGCGTTGAGGAAAAATATCTGATTCTGTAGTAAGTTCAGCCTCTGTTTGAATGCTTCGAGGCAACAGGTGGCTCTTTTGGTAGCTGAGGAATCAATTCGCCTCATTTGAAGCGGTGGAAGCCTTTCTGTCAGTGAAACATTTATGATTTTCTATTGACTATGTTTTAATCTAGGGAATTAGGCTTTTTGATAATCATTCTTAGCCGTAATTCCCTAGATCCATCTTCAATCTTTATCTGTTGTGCTTTGTCTTCAAACTTATACTCTTTAACTGTTATTTTGAATAAAACAGTGTCTTGTCGATGTGCAGGGCCACACAGGCCATTTTACGTGTTTATCAATGCTCATGAAATATTGATAAATCATTGAATTTAAACCTGTGAATGGTTCTTTTTTAATAGCTTTAAGGCGCAGGAAACGTCTTTCCCAACCCTTGGCTTTCCTTCATTATACAATGGAAAACCATTAAAACACCTGCAAAACAAAAAAACGATTAAGTAATCCTGCATTTTTTGGGTTAAACTGCTTAGAAGGCGGGGAAAAAATTGCAGCCGTTGGATCTGGACACGTGGACGGTCCAGATCTAATCGGGGAATTGCAATCGGCGGGAAGAGGAAAAGGGTGCGATGAGAAACTCTAATGCGATTGCGCGATCGGGAGGGCGAAGGCGATTAAGCGATGGCCATTGGATTCGAAGATCAGATCAACAGCAGGGAGTGAATCAGAGGAACAGCAATCAGGGGAAAGAATAAATGCATGCGATGGAAAACTCCGATGCGATTAATTGCAAACCGTTGATCTGAGGGTCAGATCAATGGTGGAGAATGAATCGGAGGGTTTTTGAAGCAAGGGCAAGACTTGTGATCGGAGTTAATGAGGACCGTTGGATCACGGAAGGCGGAGAGGAGATCAACAGCGGATAACCAATCGGGGATCAGCAATCGGGGCGAACAAATAAATGCACCGATGAAAAGTTGTGATGCGATGTAGCGCGGATCGTTGATCTGAGGGTCAGATCAACGGTGGAGAATGAATCTAGGGATGGCCAATCGGCGGGAGAAAACAATTGTATGCAATGGAAAACCCCGATGCGATTGGGTGCTGGCCGTTTGATCGGCTTACGATCAACGGTGGAGATTAGTTTTTAGAATGAACTGGCGAAAACCCTTATAATATACCAAAACCCAAAGTTTTTAATATAAACAAAGGTTTAATGGATCGGGGCAGAAATAAAAAATATATAAAGGATAGGCGCCCGCCTACGGGGCCTTCGGATATATGGAACGCAAAGGGCCTGGGGCTTAGTACATAAAAGGCCAATCGCAATCGGAACTGCGGGCCTGGTCTTTCCGATCAACCCATTGTGAATTCTCCGATCGCGATTGCGCGATCAGGTCTTTTTAATCTACCCATTTTTTCATATTAGAACACGTGACTTTGGCTTTTGGTTAATAACTTCGGGAAAGTGGGTTTTGGGTTTTACAAAGGAAAAAGCAGATCAGGCATGAAATATTTACAAGTTTCAATGGAATTTGATGCTTTCGGTATAGTTAAAAAATGGGTTTTTAACTATGGGAAAGTGATTTTCATAAATGGAAGAAGAGGATTTATGAAAACAAGGGAGTTTCTATGGAGAAAAGGGGAGCAAATGAAGGTTTGAGAAGAGGGAAAATGAAGGTCTTTCAGCAGTCTTTCACTTGGAATCAATAGAATTGTTTGAGTATAAAATGGAAATAGTAATGAAGATTTTTGGACAAAGGCATGAGGCCTTCAAGGAGTCTTCAAGAGCCAACAATTTTTAGTAATAAAATTTGTTCCTTGGAGGCTCAAAAATTCTTAGCCACCTTTTGGTATAATCAAATATTATAGGTGGCTAACAGTGGCTCCACTTGGGGATGATGCCTTCTTGAAGGCATCAAGAACTTCAGACTTGCATTCTCTAGGAGGCTGATCAGTTGCCTCATTCTTTGTTCTCTAGAAGGCTGACCTGTGCCTGATCCATTGGGCTACCCTTTCTTTGCTGGGATGATCTTCTTTGAAAACATATTAGCAGCTATGAAAACAATGGTCCTTCATCAATACACACTTTCTACCTACCCAATCCTACTGATCTAGCATTTTTTCTTCATTTGAGTGCACTTGGATTGGCAAACTCTATTCACAACATTTTATTCTTTTGAAAGCAGGAAATCTAATCTATTTCTACTCTTTATTTCTCCCTGAAATCAGATTAAACAGTTGAGTTCAGATGATTCTCTACCTAATCTACCATCTGTTGGGATTAAACTGTCCAACAGATTTTCATTCTCTAATTTCTAAAACAGAAATTCAAAAGCATTCAAGTCAGGATTGAATAGTCTAACTTGATGTTGGTCTATGGCATAACAAACAAGCTACACATAGACATTATTTTGCAGAAAATTAAATAAAAAATGGAAGGCTTAAGATCTGAAAATTCAAAGCACTTCCTTCATCTTTTTTACAGCTCTGTTTTGACTTTGGTTTGAGCTGTTCTTTCTTTGTTGGACTGGTTCAGATTTTAAGCTGATTAGAACCAGATTTTTACATCTCTTGACTCAGAATTTGAAGTAGATTTGAGTCGTTTTTCTTTTGAAACCTTAGGTTCATATTTTGAACATGTTTGAACCTTTAATTTCTATCCTAAACTATCTACTGATAAGCCAAGATTTAAAAAGTTTGGAAAATCACATTCACTACCCTATCAGCAGAAAATTTAAAACTAATTAGCCAAGATTTGGCAGTTCGACTAACTAGAAGTGTGTTTTTCAGGAGTGGCATTTGAGCTTGCACACTTTCAGATTTTGTTTCTCTTTTTTGGTATGGGGCTATACCTTTCTTGTTTTGTCAATCTACCCTCTTTTCTCTTTTTCATTGTTTTTGTATTTTTGATTTTTCTAACTTTGAATGCAATGGTGGATGAGATATTTATAATGGAAAAAAGATAAAAAGGCTTCCAAACATAGCATTTGATCAAGAGAAGTAATTCTTAAGCATCCTGCCATTGACAGGACCCCCAAACAATTCTGCTCCATCCAACTCCTGTAAGAAAAATGCATTGTTACCAGCAGCTGAATGAATAGAGTAAGGGCCAAGCCATAGGTTGTCAAATTTTCCATGCTTGCCCTTCTCTTCCCTTCTTGAGTCCCATTTTAAAACTTTGTCCCCAATCTTGAAATTGTTGGCCTTTGTTCTTTTGTCAAAAAGCTTTTTAATGCTCTCCTATTTCTGCAATGCTTTGTTATACACTTCCTCTCTGGTTTGCTGAAGATGAAAGGTCTGATTTATTCTTCTGATCATGTCATTTTCTTCAGTTTTCAGCTCTTGAATTAACTTCTTCACTAGTACACCAAGGTTGTTTGGAAAAATTGCATCAGTACCGTACACAAGCTGGAAAGGTGACACACCAATGGATTTCTTCAAAGTCAATCTGTCAGCCCAAAGTGCATGAATCAGCTTTGTGTGCCAAGACTTCTTGTTGTCCTCCAACAGTTTCTTGATTATGTTCACTAAGCTTTTGTTTGAGGATTCTGCAAGTCCATTACCTTGAGGGTAATAGGCTATGGAATGCCCCAATTTTATTTGATATATGTGACAGAACTCAACCATCTTCTTTGATCCAAATGCTGCTGCATTATCAGTGATGATCTTCGTAGGACAGCCAAATTTGGAGAGAATATTAGTCTCCATAAATTTTATGATAACTGAATCATTGGCCTGCCTACAAGGAATTGCTTCTATCCACTTAGTGAAATAGTTTGTAGCGGTGAGAATCCATCTGTGTTGGGAAGAATATGGTGGATGGATTTCTCCTATAAAGTCAAGTCCCCATTGTTGAAAGGGGGCTTCAACAGTGATTGGATGCAGAGGGAGGGGTAACAATTTTCTTTTTCCTTCAAAGAGTTGGCACTTATGACAGGCAATGATCATCTTATGTATATCAGGAAAAAGAGTGGGCCAATAGAAACCAACCCTCAAAATTTTGTTGGTTGTTGTCTTCTAGTACAAATGACCTCCACACTCCCCTTCATGGAACTGATACTTAACCTTCTCTGCATCAAACTCAGGAAAACATTTAAGCAATAGACCACCTGCATTTTTCCAATAAAGACATTTATCTATAATGAAATAGTTTACAGCTTTCAATTTCAGGAATTTAGCCTTTGTTTTTGTTAAACTGAGAGGTGTATTCAATTTAAGAAAAACATAAGCAATATCAGTATACCAAAGAGACTTCATAAAATGATCTTCAACTATAGGAGTTGAGAATTCTTCTTGGTCATCTAAAGCATTAATCATATTAATATCAAGAACTTCAAAATTTGATTCAGCCATTAATCTAGCTAGACCTTGGCCTTTGATGAGTTTAGTGGGTTTTATCTCTAAAACATATTCGAGAATAATAGCAATCCACTTACCTCTCTTACCATTTGGGTCCTGAGTTAGAATGTCTTTAACAACTAAATTTGGGACAAAGGCAATAGTGTGTGAATGAAGGATGTACACTCTGAAGTCTTTCAAAGCTTTAACCAAAGCAAAATCTTGCTTCTCCATAATGTTATACTTCAAAGGGGCATCCCTCAATTCCTTGCTAAAGAATGAAATAGGCTGCTCTTGTCCTTGTGGATTTTTCTGTAAAAGGACAGCAGCTATGGTATGTTCCGATGCAAATGAAAAGATATAAAAATATTTTGAAAAATCAGGACTTATCAGAACCAGTGTTTTGGTTAACGCTTGTTTCACCAGCTCGAAAGAATTCTTTGCTTCCAAGGTCCATTTTACCCCTTGCTCCTTCTTTAACATGTTTGTGATATTCCTAAGGAGCTCAGCCAAATTGGGGATGAACCTTCTTAAAAAGTTAATCTTTCCAATGAAATATTGCAACTCTTTGATATTTCGAGGATGAGAGATTTGCAATATGGCCTCAATCCTCTTTGGATCTATCTTTATACCCTCCTCTGAAATAATGTGCCCAATAAGTTTACCTTCTTGGAGACCAAATAGTGTCTTCTTAGGGTTTAAAGATATCCCAAAATTTCTGCACTTCTCAAAAACCTTTCTTAGATGTTCTAAGTGCTCTTCATCTGTTTTTGAAAACACAGTAACATCATCTAGATATATAATGATGAAGTAGCCTAGTTCTTCTGAGAATGCTATGTCCATAGCTCTTTGAAAGGTTTCTCCAGCATTCATTAGACCAAAAGGCATTTTCACATACATGAAGGTGCCCCATGGTGTAGTAAAGTTTGTCTTTAATTGATCAGTAGGGTAAAACAAGATCTGATTGTACCCCGAATAGCCATCCAACAAAGAAATTCTTCTAGACCCTACCACCCTTTGTAGAATGTGATCCATCTTTGGTAAAGGGTAGTTGTCCTTTAATGAAGCTTTGTTTAAGTCTCTGAAGTCTATACAAAGCCTAATTTCTCCAGTTTTCTTCCTAACAGACACCAGATTAGATACCCACTCATAATATCTAATAAGGACAATAATGCCAACATTGTACATTTTCATGATCTCCTTCTGAACCAAAGGTAACTGAACAAGGTTTATTATGCGCAGTTTCTGCTTGAATGGTTTTTGGTTTTCCTTGAGGGGAATTTTGTGTTGTATTATTTCAGTGTCATAGGATTTAAGATCTCCGTAACTCCATGCAAAAACATCAGAAAACTCTTTAAACAGCTCTATGTATTTGAGTTTAATGTGAGCTAGTGAAGTTTTAGACAGTTTAATCATTTTCGGTTTTTCCTCACTGCCTATATTACACTCTTCCACTTCAGTCTCTACAGGTTCCAGTTTTGGCTTATTTTCCACATCGTTAAAATCGAACAACTCTTCTAAAGGGGTCAGAGTCTTAGGCATACTTTCATCTTTGGAGTGCAGAGTTTCTAACTCCTCTGTTTCACCTTCAAGTTTTCCAGATAACAGGTTTATATAGCAAGTTTAGGGGACGTTTCTTCCTTATCAAGAAAATTTTCTTCACTACAGTCTGTATCATGATCTGAGTCCGAACTGTGTAATTCGAATTCATTTCTGAATTACATGAAGTCTTCTATTTATTTTTCGTTTTCAAACACCTGCCAATATTTTTCGTTATCAGGCACGGCTGGTATGAATTTAATCTGAGTTGTGTCATCATATGGCGTTAGACATGTTCTAGCGGCAGAGGCTAGATTATGGGCTGTAATATTATCCTTTCTCGGGACGAAAATTAATTGGGAATCATTGAAAGCTTATAAAAGATCCACAACATCATTCCGATAGGCCCTAAGTATGGGGTGATGAGCGTTATACTCCCCATTGACTTGCCTTATGATTAATTTTGAATCCCCGTGAATTTTAATTCTCTTGGCTCCTAACTTTTTCAACAAATGCAAACCTAAGAGAAGGGACTCATATTCCGCTACGTTGTTGGAACACTGGAAGTTTAACTTACAAGAAATGCATTCGGTGTGGTTGCTTACAGTGTTGCGAATCTAGACACCTGCACCAGCGTTATTTCTAGTGCACGACCCATCGAAATGCATACTCCATAGAGGATTGTTTTTAGTTTCATTTGTTTGGTGAATGTCCTCTTTAACTAACGTGCTTTCTGATTGTTGTTGAATTTCTGCACTTAGTTGTAGATGTTTTGATTCCCCCATTTTCAATTACTTGGGGAATACTTTCCTGACTCTCAATGTATAGAAGCAAGGGACACATGACTTCTAGTTCAAGACACACATTTGGTTTGTTGTTGTTTGAAGGTTCAGCAAACTGTTTCGACAGTTCTGTGGTATTTAGCTCCCCCTCTCTATCGGCCATTAATTATGTTAAATTTACTTGTTCATCTGAGGCTTCTTCATTAAAAAGGATAAAAGAATCAAGGCCTGTATTTACAGAATAAAGGGGAGCGTTTTGTGGTCTGTCTTGACTTGTAACTGTGTATTGCATATGAGACTCCATGTAAAGTCTTCTGGTTTGATTGAAAACAAGGATAGTCGCATAGGTCATGTCCATCTACATAGTCCCCTGTAACTTAGCCCCCCAATATCTAGATAACCACATTCCATACTTTGGGGGCACATCAGCCACCACAATGTCCATGAGTAAGCATTTGGCTGGAATCTGGGCTAAGTTAACACAGAGGTCTTTGATTAATCCTAAACATTTTACTCTCCTCGAATCAATGGAGTATAGGTCATTGTAATGTTTGGTGATTTCAAGACCAAGGCTCTCCATCACAGCTTTAGGCATTAAATTATGAGAAGCCCCAGAATCATGCATAGCATTGTGCAAAATTTTGTCATGAACGTTTAAACTCACGTAGAAAGGAGGGGCAGGTCCCTCTTGGTATCTACCTTCAATCTTTGGACCGAAAATAAGCTCTGGCTAGTCATCACTAAGATTGACTGTATCTCCATTTTCCTCTATATCTAAAGACTTCAAAATTTGGATTCTATATACATGTTGGGCAGCTAACTCAGTCAAGGGAACAGAGATTTTAATCTTGAAAATTTCTTGTTCAAGGCTGAAGGGAGAATGGTTATTTGAAGTGTTGGTTTCAGCCTTATTAGCTGCCACTCTACTAGCAATATCAGCTTGTTGTTTTGTTTTATTTACACTTGATAAAATTGTTTTTACAGGAGTACTAGCTGAAGTGTCAGTACTACTAAGGTCTGCACTCTAATTTTCATTGTTTTGAGTGCTTTTACCTTTTCCTTTATCAGAATTTACAGCCACTGTTTTATCCTTTTGTTTGATAACTTTAGGTTTGTTCGCAGTGCTCTTTTGTGAAGATTTGTCAGAGTTTTTGGTGTCGGGGGGCTGTTGACTAGTCTTGCTTCTAAGGTCATATTCTCTTTGAGGCTCTATGACGATAGTTTCCATGTCTTGATAATAATCTCGATCATCATCTCTTTCATCATCATAAGGTGTGTATAGACCTTGTTTTTTATCATAATGAATCTCAAAGTCATCACTGTCTATCTCCAACATGTTGATATCTTCTTCCTCTATAATTTCATCTGTTTCCTCAACCTCACTTACATAATTTTGATGAAAGGGACGAGTGATCTGTTGATCATCTTCCCTAGGTCTATTTGGAGGTTGGTTCCTTCTAACATTCTGATTCTGGTTTTGGTTTCTAATTTGAGGAGCATTTTTGTTTTGGCTTGCTTGTGCTCTCTTGATTATGCTCATCTCTTTCATCATCTCCTCCATCATTTTCTCCATTTTTGAGTTGGAAGTAGAAGGTGTGGGTTCCTCTCTAAAGGATACTCTCTTTTTAGCTTTCATCCTTGTTCTTTTCTCCATTAAGTTGACTTCCATAGAAAGAGCACCTCTTTGCATATCTTCAAGAGTTGAAAAATCTCTCTCTCTTAGCGAATAGGTCATGTTAGAGTCAAACCCTTCAGGAAACTTGTTTAAAGTTGAGCCTTGTGGAGGTTTTAGTTCTGGGGAAAGTGCATTATACACACTATTAAACCTAGTGCAATAAGCTTGGACACTTTCCACAGGTTTCTATGGAGGTTCTTATAATCAGAAAGGATTTGGAGAGGATTCTTCTTCACTTCCCATTTGTTTAAGAAATTTTTATGGAAGCCTGGGAGATCGTTTATACTATGGGGGGCCAAGCTTTTAAACCATTTTCTTACTTCTCCCCCTAAGCTTTGAGAAAATAATCTAAGCTTGACAGAATCATCATCAATTTCATTTCTGTCAAAGTAGTCATTCATCTTATCCACATGTTGTGATGCAGTTGTAGCATTGCTAGCATCATATAATGGTATTTTGGACTGATAGTCCTGTGGAAGATTGACTAATGGTGTAGGAAGGACTAGGGGAGCATACCATGCAACCATGATAGGGGGTGGAGGTGGATTCACAGGTGGGCTGACAAAAGGGAAGGTGGGCTGAAGTGGAGTGGTTCGAACAGTGGATGAAGGATGAGTAGATGTGGATGGAACAGGGGTAGATTGATGAGTTGATCTTGGATGAGAGACACCTAAATTCAACAGGAAGTGTAGATCAGGTGGTGTTGTTTCTCTACTACCAGGATGTTCACTTGTCTCCAGGGATGAAAGTGAAGACTCAGAATCTAGCTGAATTATATCACCAAATGACCTAGTTCTAAATGGATTTACTAAGTCAGCTTGTGATTGTTGTAGAGCTGAAAGATTTTCAGGGACTGAATTAGCTCTCAAGGGTGATATGAAAACAGTTGATAATTCAATCCTAGGAGACTTCCAAAGGATACTTCCTGGGTTATCAACTATCTCAACTGGATTAGGGTCAAGATGGGCTCTAGTGTGAATCTTTCTAGGAGCCACTATGTTGTGTTTTTTAAACCCAAATAAACAAGACAAGTTCAACCAAATATGACAGTCTTTGAATGGTTAACTAACCTGTTTCCCTAAATTTCAATCCTATAGTCCTCTAACTGAGTTTGAATGATGTTATAATGATGTGGGTTCTTCCCAGTGGAGTGTTAAGGTTTGCTAAGGATTGTGGAGTCACCAAGTGGAAGTTTTTAGCTCCTAAGGAGGTAAAAGGTTTTATGGTCCACCACCATGTTTATTGGATACCAATCTGAAATATTTTTGGTTTTTTCTGAGTTATTTTTCAGTTGTGTGGTTTCTAAGAATATCCTAACTCTGTTTCAAAACTTAGCTACGGTTATGAGACAAAGACAGTTTACTCTTATGGCTAAGCCAGCGGATTTTTTAAGGTTGGATAAAGTCTTGAGAGAATCCTAGGGTTTACCTAGTTTGTCACTGATTCAAACAATTTTTATCATGATTACCATTCTTTTGGTAGTGCTTGAAAAGGCTTATTTTAACTCTCACAGTTTTCTGAAGTGTTTTAGGGAAGTATTCATTTGGCCCAGTCGCCAGAAATGTTGGGGATCATGGTGTCGCAAGATTGGCGAGAATCAATTGAAACAACATTGTTTCAACCAACTTGGGATTCTAGGATCTAGCCCTCCTTGAATTCAGAGGATCTCTCCAATATGTACAAATATGGATTTGTCTTTGAAGTTTGGGGTTATGATATTAGGCTAGTTATGAAGGCCAAGGGTTTGTTTTGTTTTGAATGGTTGAACGATTCTTGTTTGCGGCGTAAAGTCTGAATACAAAGAGTTTCAAAGGTGAGATTGCAAGAAAATAGAAATGATTTGGCTAAAGATAGATATAGTCTTGGTTTTTAGTCCATTGAGCTATGGAGTCATAACATGGCTTTAATTGGGCAACAACATCAGAGTGATCCAAGAGAACTAGCTATCTATATCACAAGATTATTAGTTAGAGTGATGGAATGGAAACAATAAAGTGTTGGAGGGTGAAGCCGATAATAATTTCAGAAAGGATTTATAGTCATTCCAAACAAGAAAAGCCTTTTAAGTAATTGTTTTAAACCAACCAAGTGTAGGGCTAACCATTGACTTCTTGGGCAAGTTGTATTAAAGCAGCTTAATTGACAAACAATCCAATAATCCGCATAATTACCTTCAGAAAGTATGAAAATATATAAGGGGAACAAAATGCAACTTAAGATCAGATAAATTACTTTTAAACCTAGTCTGCTTTTAGTTAACACCGAGGGAAAC
The DNA here is from genome assembly GCA_034641835.2 of Pinus albicaulis. Taxonomy (NCBI): domain Eukaryota; kingdom Viridiplantae; phylum Streptophyta; class Pinopsida; order Pinales; family Pinaceae; genus Pinus; species Pinus albicaulis. The sequence continues at coordinate 49,803 of JAXQQM020084580.1, forward strand.
TTTCAGATCTGCTTTTGGAGAAAAAACTAGGACCAGGGCACACTGTATCTTCCATAGTCATATTTAATAAGCACAATAAGGAAAATAACTTTTTAAGAACAATGTTTAAGGAAAACATTAGGACGAGGGAACTCTATCATTCCTAACTTCTTAACTGTATTAAATCATTCTTAAATAAACAATTTGGAGGAAAACATTAAGATAAAGATTTTCAGTCAGAGAAGGTTAATGATATACAGTAGGTCCTAACTCTATGAGTGCTGTTCTTTATAAGGGAAATAGTGAACAATATGACATACATAGAAGGAAAACGATAACAAAGAGAGGTGCACTTCACCGATGATATAGACTAGGATCCCAAGAAACAACTTTTATATTGATGTCAAACCAGTTACAGTCTTCAAGTCCAATGTTTCAGTTCAGTAATCATCTTCACTATTAAACCTAACTAATCTATCATAAGCAGAGCTCCAAGGGCCAGTGAACACTATTTACAATCAGAAGTTTGAGCTCCAATGTATTTCAAAGTTCTGCGACCAACAGTCTCTCATCTTCTACTGAGGTATTTATAGAAGAATGAGGAGGTGAAATCTAACAAAAAAAGGTCTCTTAAGGAGGTCACTATAATTTTCAAGACTTCTCGGTCTCTTGAGGGGTTCGATGGAGAAGTGTACAGGTGGATCACTGTATTAATGTTTTACAATAAATAACAAAGCTCGGTGGGAGCTTTATTTGAATTTGAGGCTCTGTGTGCTGTGTGGAGTAACTCTGCAGATATTTCTGTATTTATTTCGTTGCAGCAGTAATTCCTCGGCTGCGTTGAGGTAAAATATCTGATTATGTAGTAAGTTCAGCCTCTGTTTGAATGCTTCGAGGCAACAAGTGGCTCTTTTGGTAGCTGAGGAATCAATTCGCCTCATTTGAAGCGGTGGAAGCCTTTCTGTTAGTGAAAAACTTATGATTTTCTGTTGACTGTGTTTTAATCCAGGGAATTAGGTTTTTGATAATAATTCTTAGCCATAATTCCCCAGATCCATCTTCAATCTTCATCTGCTGTGCTTTGTCTTCAAACTTATACTCTTTAACTGTGCTTTTAAATAAAACAATGTCTTGTCGATGTGCAAGGCCACACAGGCCATTTTGCGTGTTTATCAATGCTCATGAAACATTGATAAATCATTGAATTTAAACCTGTGAATGGTTCTTTTTAATAGCTCGAAGGCGCAGGAAACATCTTTCCCAACCCTCGGCTTTCCTTCATTATACAATGGAAAACCATTAAAACAAAAAAATGATTAAGAAATCCTGCGTTTTTTTTGGGTTAAACTGCTTAGAAGGCGAGGAAAAAATCGCAGCCGTTGGATCTGGACACGTGGACGGTCCAGATCTAATCGGGGAATCACAATCGACGGGAGGAGGAAAAGGGTGCGATGAGAAACTCTGATGCGATTGCACGATCGGGAGGGCGGAGGCGATTAAGCGATGGCCGTTGGATCCGAGGATCAAATCAACGGCGGGGAGCGAATCGGAGGAACAACAATCGGGGGAAAGAATAAATGCATGCGATGGAAAAATCCGATGCGATTAAGCGCTGGCCGTCGATCTGCAGATTAGATCGACGGCGGAGAGTGAATCGGAGGGTTTTTGAAGCGGGGGAAAGACTTGTGATCGGAGTTAATGAGGACCGTTGGATCACGGAAGGCAGAGAGGAGATCAACGACGGATAACCAATCAGGGATCGACAATCAGGGCGAACAAATAAACACACCCGATGAAAAGTTGCGATGCGATGTAGCCCAGACCATTGATCTGAGGGTCAGATCAATGGTGGAGAAGGAATCGGGGGATGGCCAATCGGCGGGAGAAAACAAGTGTATGCGATGGAAAACCCCGATGTGATTGGGCGCTGGCCGTTTGATCGGCTTAAAATCAACGGTGGAGATTAATTTTTAGAACAAACCGGCGGAAACCCTTATAATATACCAAAACCCAAAGTTTTTAATATAAACAAAGGTTTAATGGATCGGGGAGGAAATAAAATATATATAAAGGATAGGCGCCCACCTGCGGGGCCTTCGGATATATGGAACACAAAGGGCCCGGGGCTTTAGTACATCAAAGGCCAATCGCAATCGGAACTGCGGGCCTGGTCTTTCCGATCAACCCTTTGTGAATTCTCCGATCGCGATTGCGCGATCGGGTCTTTTTAATCTACCCATTTTTCATATTAGAACACGTGAATTTGGTTTTTGGTTAATAACTTCGGGAAAGTGAGTTTTTGGTTTTACAAAGGAAAAAGCGGATCAGGCATGAAATATTTACAAGTTTCAATGGAATTTGATGGTTTCGGGATAGTTAAAAAATGGGTTTTTAGCTATGGGAAAGTGATTTTCATAAATGGAAGAAGAGGATTTATGAAAACAAGGGAGTTTCTCCGGAGAAAAATGGAAGCAAATGAAGGTTTGAGAAGGGGGAAAATGAAGGTCTTTCAGCAGTCTTTCACTTGGAATCAGCAGAATTTTCTGAGTATAAAATGGAAATAGTAATGAAGATTTTTGGAAAAAGGCATGAGGCCTTCAAGGAGTCTTCAAGAGCCAAAAATTTTTAGTAATAAAATTTGTTCCTTGGAGGCTCAAAAAGTCTTAGCCACCTTTTGGTATAATCAAATATTATAGGTGGCCTGCTTACCCTCATGACTATTTGAATTCCTATGAATTTTCAACTTTTCATGACTCTTCATATTCCACATATTTGCTTTGGACTTTCACTTTACAATACAATTTCAAAACATAATTTACATCATTAACCACAATGGTGTGGCATGTGACAACTCATGACTTGTCATGACATGAAACTTCTCACATGGACTACACTTCTCACATGGACTTCTTGATGATGGGGCAATGTCAGACAACTCTTGTAGCTCCGTTCTATATGTCTTGTTGAGAATGTTCTTCTATCTAGCTCTACATGGCTTGGTGATAAGGAATCTTCAATTATCTCAAGTCTTGAGTTGTGGTCACAAACTAGTGTCCCTTTTCTTTCTCTTAGTTGATCAACTTGCATAATCATCTACAAATTTTTCTTTCAACATTTTTCCCTTCTTCATATCCTTCTTCATAATATTTCCATGGCATAATAAGGTACCTGAATCTACAATTCACTCATGACGAGATGACACGTCTAAAAGAACTCCTAGTCTAAGATAGTTCATGTTGATCCATTGATTGAGCAAGAATATGGTGACAAGCTAGGAAATGGGCTCAGTGACTACACAATTTGTTAGGTCCCTATATTACTAGTATAGTCCCTTATTGTTGTTAGTGTAACCCCCTTATGATTATTATTGTACCCCTGTAACCCCCATATTGTTATTATTGTGCCCTTAAATTATTATTGTTAGGTCGGCTAGGATTACATTGTGGCCCCACTAGGATTACATTGTAGCCCCATGGACTCCTATATATAGAAAGGAGGTTTTGTAATTTGTATCATCCAAGAATTGTTCATTCATGTAATGTATTGGAGGTTGCCCCCTCGAAGTGGCTTATTTCTAAGGTGTTGATATCTCTTTTCTTCTATTTTTGGAGCTGGTTTCACAATGTTTGGTATCAGAGCTTTGGATTCTAGGGTTTTGCTTATCCAAACAGGTCATCATGGAATTTTCGATATAAATTTTTTTATATGAAGGTTCAGAAGCTGAAATTTTTAGGGTGGAAAGCCAAAATCCTGAGGAACATCGTCGCAACATTTCAGAGCTTCGTTCGCAATATTTTCGAAGATATGATCTATGGAAGGTAGGGCTTTTTGTAGGCTTCTGAATTTAACTTAAACAGGTCATCGCGGAATTTTCACTATAACTTTTTTTCTACAAAGGTTCAGAAGCTGAAATGTCTAGAGTGTGAAGCTGAGATCCTAAGGAACATTGTCACAAAAATTTTAGAGATTGGTTTGCAATATTTCGGAGATATGATCTATGGAAGTTAGGTATTTGTCAGGCTCCCTAATTTCATCTCAAAGAGGTGATCGTGGGAAAATCTTCATAACTCTCTCTCTGAGCATCGGATTGGAATTATGTAAAAAGTGGATGGAAATTCATGGACTGTAGTTTCCTGTCTATAAATTTCAGATCCAAAGAATAAAACAGTGACACGTGGCAAGTCGTACAAGTTCGCTCTACTGAACTAGTCCATAATTAGGTCATTGTGGGACATTGGACATAACTTTGCCTTGAAGAATCCAAATCAAGTCAGAACTGTGGAATTTCAAAGAAGCTTCAGAGGACTACTACAAAGCCAAATTTCAGATATTTAGGATCTTCAATTATAGAGATAATTCAATTTCAATATAGAGCTCTGCAAAAGCAAGTAAAAGGTGTGTATTTTTTTTTCCGAATTGCATAAGTCTTGTTTGAAGAATCAAGTTGAATTGATTCCAAGGGCATATTGTAGAATAGATATCAGTATTGGTTTCTAAAATGGCCCCTAAAAAGAATTCAACACCCATTAAGCCTTTAGAAGGCTCTACTATGACTCATGAAGAGGAAGAATGGCAACATGACATATCAAAATTACAAGAGCAAGTGCAACAAATTTCGCTCTCGCAAAGAGCAACAAAAAATGACATGGAAGTTTTGAAGAAAGGTGTGGAAACTAAGATGGATGGTTTGAAGAAAGGCGTGGAATATAAGATAGATGGCATGGAAGCTGGCATGGAATCTAAGATGGATGACATGGAAGCTAAAATGGAAAACATGAAGAATGATCTAAAAGCAGACATAGAAGGTTTGACAAAGTTGATACAAGAAATGTTTCCTAATGGTGAAAAGATAGTAGAGGAAACTCACGATGAGAACAAAATAAATGTTAATCGTGATTTCATAAACTCTAATGTTGGCGGGAAGAACCACCATATTCCAAAAATGGATATGAGGAAGTTTGATGGAAAGGATCCTGTAACATGGATACTAGAGATGGAGCAATATTTTGATCTCCATAATGTGCAAAACACACAAAAGGTACGCATTGCAACTTTACATTTAGAACAAAATACATTTGTATGGTATCGATGGCTTTTCTCTCGTAAAAAAATTGTCACTTGGTCAATTTTTACGAAGGAAATGATAACACATTATGAGGATACAAAGAGAAACACCTTATTTAGCCAATTGATAAATCTCAAACAAAAGGGTTTAGTGGGGGAGCACATTGAGGACTTCCAAAAATTGAATATAAGGGTAACTAATATTCCAGAGGAACACAAGATTGATCTTTTCATAGGTACTTTAAAGGATAACATCCAACATGAAGTTTGCGTTTTGGAACCTAATTCATTGGAGAAGGAATTTAGGTTGGCAAGAAAAATTGAATGTAAAATTATGGCTACAAGGAAGAGTACCACTCACTTCTATAAACAAGGAAGTGTTGCTATGCCTAGATTTCCACAACCTACATGGTTGACACCACAACAATTGGAAGAAAAAAGAGAAAAATGGCTTTGCTACAATTGTGATAGAAAATACACTAAAGGTCATAAGTGTGCTGAGAAGAAATTATTTTACATAGATTGTGAAGAGGAAGAAAATGAACAATAAAATGATATAGACTAAGAACCAACCCTAGAAGAGGAAGAAATGAGTCCAACCATATTGTGTAATGCATTGGTAGAAATTACCACTCCTCAAACTCTCAAGATAGAAGTACATATCAAGAAGAAAAAGGTAATAGTGTTGATTGATTCAGGTAGTACCCATAATTTTATTCATTGTAAGGTAGCCAAGGAATTGAATTGTTTCCCATACCCAGCACCAGAATGTCAAGTGATGGTTGCAAATGGAGGAACTAGAAATTTCTCTAGAAAATGCCATAATATCAAGCGAACCATGGGGTTATATGTATTGAATATTCCAATTCCTTCCATTCCTATGCGAGGTGTTGATGTTGTACTAGGAGTACAATGGTTACAATCTTTGGGAACGATAGCTTTTAATTTTCAAGAACTTTACTTGAAATTTTTTTCATAAGGAAAGGAAGTTGAATTACGGGGTATTATAGGGAAGCCGGGAAAGATAATAAGCTCGAATGTTATGACAAAGCTTCTAAAGAAAGAACAATGAGTTGTGATTGCACAATTATTCTCACTAGAAGTTCCAACATCAAAATCATCTATTTCTGCAGATCTACAAAAAGTCTTGGAAAATCATTCCAAGGTGTTTGAAACTCCCAAAGGAATCCCACCTATTCATGATCATGATCATGCTATTCATTTGATTCCAAGAAGTGTTCCTCCAAACATCAGGCCTTATAGATATCCTTATGTCTAAAAGAGCGAAATTGAACGTATGATTGCAGAAATGTTAGAGGCGGGTATAATTCAACCTAGTCAAAGTTCTTTCTCTTCTCCTGTAGTATTGGTACATAAGAAGGATGGATCATGGGGCATGTGTCCAGATTATAGAGAGCTCAATAAGCTCACCATTAAAGATAAATTTCCCATTCCTGTGATTGATGAATTATTGGATGAATTACATGGAGAAATTTATTTTACCAAGTTGGATCTTTGTTCAGGATATCATCAAATTAGAATGAATACCGAAGATATTCTGAAAACAACATTTCAAACTCTATCACTACACACAAAACTGACATACATAAAACTATGTAAGGAGTTTGAGTATGATTTTTCATATAGTGATGACAGTTCAAACACTTTTGACACAAACATTGTTCAAAGTATCATCCCTTTTAAGGAAAATCATAAATATTTTAAATAGATTATGTCACAGAGAAAGAAAACAAAGGGATGTACGCTATATATAGAATTTAGATATCTAGGTCAAACCTCCCTAAATAAAAAATACCCTTTTTTTCAAAACTAATCATATGCTGCAAAGGGTAAAAAGTTAACAAGATTTCATTGTTTAATAGTGTTTCAGATTACAAACAAGTGACAATACTTCCCACAAATCAACATGAAACCACTTTCAAAGCACCTTAGGGTACCTACTTGTATGATCAAATGCCTTCTAGGTCATGGAGTGCGGAAGCTACTTTCCAAAGATCCATGGCTCCTGATTTGAGCTATTCTACCATGATATACATTGATGACATCATTGTCTATTTTTAAAACTCATAAATACTACCTTTTTCATATTAGAGAGTTCTTTAACAGAGACCAAATTGAGAAGAAAAAATCAATGAGAAGGTATAAAAGAAAACATGACAAGTTTCAGAGTTTGTGGGAAAATCTTCACATCATGCATTCCAATATGGGTAGAAATATTTTTTGTTTACCAAAGTTGAATGGAAGAGATTTTGGAGATCCCGTTGATGACATGATGCTTAAGTACCATTTATTTCAAAATCCCTAGTTTAATACTTTCATTCATTGTACATAACATTGCATGAGGAAAGTCGGAAAAAATAAAAAAACATAGAAAGAAGGAAAAAGAGGGAAGATTTGAAAAAAAGGTACAGCCTGATACCCAAAAAATAGTAATGCTGATAGTGTGCAAGCCTAATTGCCACTTCTTGTTCAAAAGGAAGATCTTTTCAGGTCATCTAGCCTAGTCATGGCTGAATATGTTTTTAATTTTGTGTTGATAAGTTAGTAAAAGGGAGCTTGTCAAATCATTCAAAATTGACTTGCCAAAAAGAATAGATTAGGAGTGAAAGATATTGGTTCCACATGCTCAAAACTGAACCAAAGATAAATATGGGGATGCATAGAAAATTCTAGATCACAGCCCTTATTTTTCTAGTTTTTTTGTACAAAAAAAATGTTTGTGTGCAGCTTGTCCTAATGCAACAACCCATGGTAAGTTCGATTGCCTAATCCCAATTTAAACATTGTTTTAAATTTCATGTCAATAGCTTAGAGAATGAAGTCTGTCATACAGCTTAATCTTGACCGTCAAATAGTCTAGGTAGAGAATAAAAAGAGTTCACTAGCATAATCTGAACTCTTGGAAGTGATAAGAGTAGAAGCAGATAGTTTGTTTTGCTTTCAAAAGAAGAAAATGTCAAGGGTTTTCTAGTTCAAGTGCACCCGAGAAAGAAAAAATTCTAGGCCAAGTAGACATGGTAGGTAGCGATGAGTTTGAAGTGATCATGTTTTTCATATTATTGAGATCACAACTTCAAAGAATCATCAATAAATGAAAAGAAGGAAAAATCTTCCCAATGGATGAGGCACTGGTCTTCATAAACCCAAAGATCTGAAATTCTGGACACCTCCTAAAAAAGAGCTGCCCTCCCCAAGTGGAGCCACTATTAGTCATCAGTAATTTTGGCTATTTTTTAGATGACTAAGTGCTTGTTCTAGATTTCTAAAAAACAAAATTTTAGAAATCTCACTGCCTTCATTATCCTTACGATAAATGTTTCACTTTTTCACTATCCTCTCATTTCATGGTCAATTTACCACTCCCAGAAGACCCACCATGGGCTCATGCCACTCATTTTCACTATGTTTTATCACCTCTAACCTTAGCACTCTATTTTGACTTGCCTAACCCCTCGACTTGCTACCTAGGATCACCAACCAACTTACTCATTCTTGTGTTTTCCCGGATACATCAAGCATTCATGGTCTCAAAATTATCTCTATATGCTTTTTAGATAAATCAAGTACATTGGATTTTGGATCTTGAATACATCAAAATATCAAAAAATCTATTTTTCATACTTGAGGACCTTAAGCCAAGTTTTCATTCAAGGAACAATGTCTAAAAAGCCTCTCACTAGGTTGCTAGGGTTTAAAAGGTTATTGGTCTACCTTTAATGTTCTAAAACACTATTTTTCTTATGCCAAGAAGATGAAACCAAATGTGAAAGAAGGTGAAGTAACTGTTTGTGCAAATTAGATCAGAAAGACCTTCAAGAAGGATTACTTTTCCAAAGATAACATTCTTCCAGACGATAAATGTGCATTTTAAACATTTCTGCAGGAATGATTGAGATGGCTATCATGCAGAAAATGAGGTAACGTAGGAGGAAAACTCCTCAGTAAAGGACATCCACAGAAAAGCAAAGGAAGCAGGTCTATGTTCAAAGAGAATTAGGGTTTTTAGGAATGATTGGCTAAAACATTGTTGCCAAGCAAGAAGCCAATGCAAAATACCACAAGGACAGAGGCACATCCACACTATGAAGCATAAATTGAAGATTTTTAGAAATTATAAATGAAAAGGGAAAAAGGTGAGGTGAACTGAACAAAAATGAATGAAATTGAAAGTGCTATAAAGAACTTAGAAGACAACACTAATTATTCTTCTCTAACAGCCCTAAAACCTAAGATTTTAGAAAGATAGGAAAATAAGGTAAAATAAAGGTGATGGGCCTCCATCATGGCAGCAAAAAGTTTCTAAAAAGTTGTTAAAAGTAATTTCTAGGATTTTAAAAGGCAATGGTGTTTCACTACATCAAAGGGAGAAAATGAAAATAGTATTAGTGTGAAAGAGTTCAAACCTCTATTTTCAGTCAATTGCCCTCAAAATGGTTAGAGGAAAGAAGGCATAGGGTTAAGCTTCAAAATGGAAGACCAAGTTGAGCATGAGTTTGTTGTTATATCACTGAAGGTTGTCAAACTCTAAAGAATGACAAAAGAGACCAAAAACATCTGTGTCATGGCACCTGAAACAAATCAAAAGTGGACAAGAAGAGACATAGCAGGCATGATATATAATCTTTGTCAAAATGGATATATCACTGCCAAAAATCAGTAAGAAGGTAAAGAAACCTGTTTTATATTCACTAAATCTCAGAGCTTCCAAACGAAGTTAAAAAAATTGTTTTCTAATAGTGTCTCATATGTAAACAAAGGAAGTCTGATAGTGCTAAAACCCTAAAGGTTAAAAGGGACATCGTCATCTCCTCAGCAAGCCATCACCACAAAATGAAGAAAATTTGCCTTGAAAATTTTTCAAAACCCCTACAAAAGATTAAAAAGGATATGAGTTAAAAGGATAAAGTGGCCAAAACTTAACAAAAGTGGGTTTTCTCATTTTTATTTTCAAAGTATAGAGGCATCTCAGATATCATGTTTTGAACTCATTTGTCATTTGAAAAAAGATAAAAACCCTTCTGGAGAAATTTCCGAGTTTTCTAAGAAAAACTAGGCCAACTCACTGGCGTTGCGTGCAGACACTAGCGTTGCACTCATAGACCCTGGCGCTACGCTAATAGAGGTCTTCGTAGTGTAAGTTTTATACTGCGCTACGCATACACCGGGTGGCACTGCGCGAATAGGGTGGCCCTACTTGCACGCGAAAACGACACGCCCATGACCCAACTCACCAGTTTTGCGCCACGACGCTTTGTGCAGAGGCCGACCTGACATCCCATTTCCCCTGTCGGCGCTGCACACAGAACGCATGACACCCAGTTTTAAACACCGACGCTACACTCAGACAGAGGCCCGACCCACCCACCGTTGCTCCCATAGGCCAGCAGGCCTGCACACGTGTGGTGCTGCGTAGAACAAGGCCCAACTTGCCTAGCGCTGTGCACGAAGGGCAACCCAAGAGTGCTGGAAAGGCATTATGCTTATGCGAGATTTCTCTAGATTGAAGAGGAAGTGCCAAGGGTTCAAATAAATTCCTCGAAATTCATTTCAAGACCCTGCAAGAAAGCTTAATATGGTAGGTGGCTTTTCCCCTTTGACCTCCAAGTGCTTTTTATGATTTGGTGATTAAAAATGATTAAACCCTAGTGTTTGAGAAACCCTAGGTCTTCACAGCAAGTAAGCCTCTGATTTTTACCTATGAGAAGTTAGTTTTCATATGAAGGGGAATGCACTAGGGTAACATCTAACCATTTCAAGTAAATTCCCTCATCAAGCTCAAAATAAAAGTGTCATACCTCACCTCCATATCACTCATTTACTTCCCACCATCATTTTAATTTTACTTATCTTTCCCAAGTTTGTCCACAAACATCCCTAATTACCATGTCATGAGTAGAAGACAGTAGCAGCAGTGAAAGAGGCCAAGGGCCTATGAGGCCAAACCACAAAGGAGGAAAAGTGAATAGATTTGAACCCGAGAGCACAGTGGCTATCACCTCATCTCCCATGATACTCTCATGTTTCTAGAATGTAGGGTGTTTCCAATTTCGTGAGAGAATAAAAAAAGTTCAAATCCACCTAGAGCTTACAAGGATTTTCATTCTTAACTTCCACAACACACAGGTGAGTCTTGCAGGGGTGTATTTTTAATTATCAGTCGCTGCCATCTCTAATGGTACAGGCATACCTATTTTTGGTGATAAATGTTCCAAGAAGGCAAGTTTGGATATGAACCATTATGATCCATTTGTCAAGACTAGGTACAGAGAAGGCTACAAGGAAATTTTCCCTTTCTCACACCTCAAATAGATATTTTCACCCTTGATGAAAGTCATTATGAAGTACTTTATTTGTGAGGGTAGATACTCCAGGCTTTACTCCTACCATGTCAGACTCCTCATGCATTTCACAAGGTTCAAGATTCTCAAATTTCCCTACTACCTCTATATAAGTATGGACAAAATCTCCTCTGTTTTCTGGATAAGGAATCCTTCCCAACAAATGTAGAGATTTTTTCACCATTCCTTGATCAAGATGGTGGTACTACATCAGTTGGAATAGAAGGGCATACCTTAGGAGGTATTCATAGCCCATGAAGTCTTCACAAGCCCACATCTCCCTCATCAACCTAACTTTCCCTCATCATCTACACAAGTGTCCTCACCTCAAGAAAACATCCCCTTCTCCCCTTATCTTGATGCATCAAATCAAGAAGAGGCAGATTATGAAGAAGAGGAAAATGATGAGGAAGAGGAAGAAAATTATGATGAAGCAGGGACAGAAATTGATGAAGAGGAAGAAGTAAATGATGATGAAGAAAGTGGCAGTGAGCATGACAGTGATGAAGGTGAAAATAGTGAGCATGAAATTGAGCAAAAAAGTGACAAAATGGAAGAGGATGATGAAGAAGATGAGGAGGTTGAAAGTGGAAATGAAATGAGCATTGATGAATAATAGGTTAGCAATAAAAGAAAGGACATAGAAGCAGAGAATGAAGATGATGATAATGAGGCAAATAAAAAGAATGATAAAGAGGAAGAAAATGATGGAGAGGCAGAAACAGAAATTGAGGAAGGTACAGAGGTAGATAATGAAGAAAGAGGAAGTGAGCATGACAATGATAAAGACAATGATAGTGATGGACAAGATAGCAAAGAGGGAAACATTCATGAAAGTGATGAAAATAGTCATGACAGTCATGAAAACAGTCACGAAGAAAATGAAGGAGACGAAGGGATTGATAATCAAATTGAAGATCACAGTAGTAAAGAGGCAAGAAGCTCAAAAGAAGAACAAAATGACAATGCAGAAAATAGTGAAGAGGTTGAAAGTGATGATAATGTTGAGTAAAATGAGCGCAATGATAAAACAGGAAACATAATCACTGATGATCCTAATGATGAAAATGAAGAGGGTGATGACAAAATCAAGGATCATAGCCATGATCAAGAAACCAATAAGCCCACAATCACACCTCTTTCATTGACATATCAAAGAGGGCCAAGGCTTGTGTGTAATATTCCCAATTAGCCACTGCTAGTTGGAATATTATAAATGCTCCATTTTTGTAGTAAAAGAGTAAAAGGACAATAAAAAAAATCCCAGTGTGAAAAGGGATCAGATTAGGAGGAAAAATAAAGCCACATTGGTGTGGAAGGGGAACAATGCAAGTGAACTAGATCCAATTGACCAAGTCAACAATGCTGCTACAAGAGGAGGGAAACCAATAAGGACAACGTAGTTTTGAAAGGGGAATATTTTCTAGGAAGTCACCTCAACAATGAGTGGGCTCTGGGGTGAGGAGGCTCACCAAGGATAATAAGAAGGGGATAGTAGCAAGGAAGGAATTCAATATTCATCTATATTTTTTATTTTGACTACTTGCATGCTTCAGCTATTTAGTTGTAGTTTTAGCACTGTTTAGTGCGAATAATTCTCATGTTGGAATTCCATCCTCTCTTTGGATTAGCTTTCTTAAGGGACCAAAAGGGAAGGGCCTGAGCTAATTTTCCATCATTTGACTTGAGGTCATCTAGCCATAAACATCTACAGTGTGGTCACTTCTGGTAACTGCATCTTTTCTACAGGTGCAGTAGTAACAGGGTTAAACCCCTTGATTTTGTGCTTGTATTGGAGGAGGAGGTGTCTATTTCTCTCCGGAAAATCTATTAAGGAGGGACTTTCTACATTTTATATACTTTTCATCTATTTCATATAATATTCAGTCTTATTTAATACAGGGTTGCAGTGGATTGCACTATTTTCTGCAGTACTGCATTTTACATTGGTATTTTTCCAGAAACTCCTGCCTGGGTGTCCTAATGTCCATGTAAAAGGGGTCAAACCTCCCATTTCTGATTCTATGATTAATGAAATCTCCAAATATGAATTGAATCATCCTTTTCTATAGAAACCCTAATGAAATTACGCTATTTCAGTCTTCAGAAATTCTATTGTGTGAAGTCATGGGATTGGAATGCTTTTGAGAAAATTTGAGATGGGGAGATATATTTAATGTAGCTAGAATGATTTGTTTCTGATGAAATTTCATATGTAAGCTACACACAACATATATAAGAGGATCCAAGTTTTTTTTTTTATTTCTGTTGCATGGGTTTCCTTATACAACGTCTCCATTGAACATATTGCAGAAATTCCTGAAAAGGAATATTACAGTGGTATCAGAGCTCTACTCTTGGCTCATATTGTGGGGATAAGCATGGAGGAGGAATATATTTTGAATCTCCTACTTCATACCCTATAGAAAATTCCAAGGGACCTCAAGGATATGAGGCATAAAGGGGATTATATAGGGTTTTTCCATGAGGCAAGCACCAGCACTTCATATGGCATGGAGCATTCAGTTGCACCACAATGCTCTACCATGACTTAATTTATATCTAGAGAAGATAAGGAGGAAACCCTGGGAGAGTATTTTAGGAATATAAATCCCAATCCCAAAGGTTCAAAGAGCACTTGAGCTTTCAGGAGTTTTTCCAGATCCAGGATGGAAGGAGGGTTAATCCTCATCAAAAGGAGGAGAACTTGATGCAAGGATCAGACCTACAACATAGTATGGGAAGGTTCTTCTTGTCCACATATGATGGAACACCTAAGTGTACAACCAAGGCTTGGGTGGAGAAGCTAGACACTTACTTTCAGCTCAACAAGGTTTCTGAAATAGAAGCCATCAAGATAGTTGTGCTACACCTAGAGGGGGAGGCTCATGAATGGTGGTTTCATGGACTAACCACACTTGGCCATCATCAAATCACCTCATGCTAATTTTTAACCAAGAGGCTAGTGTAAATATTTGATTCGAGAGATCCGAAAGCCCATTTTGTCAAGTTAACCAAGCTCAAAGAGGAGGGAGATCTTGAAGACTATATTGTTGCATATTTGCAGCTTTCAGTGATGGTATCCAACCTCACTATGAGCAAAAAGGTATGCATGTTTATTGATGGGGTGGCTGAACCATTGCAGGAGTTGGTCAAATTCACTAAACAACCCACTCTCCTTGAAGCTATGGGGAAATCTAGAGACTTACAACACACCTTGCCCAAGGCAAGAACATTACTGCAACAGGATACCTCTTCAAGGCCAAAGAAGACAATCCTTGTTTGTGATTTGAAGGAAGAATGTGTTGCAGGAGGGACACATTATGTCAAGACCTTCTCCAAGAAGGATGCCAGCATTTTGCCATCCATAGAATACTTTGCTCCAAGAGGCAGAGTTATTGTAGCATTAAGAGGGGTCCCAAAATATCTGACCTTTAGGGTAAGAGGTACTATTATGGGGCAGAGAGTATCTGTGTTGATAGATAGTGGAGCAACTCATAATTTTATTGATGCACAACTTGTACAAAGGAGAGGGATCCACATAGAGGAGTTTGAGGGATTATCAGTCTTGGTCCCAGGAGCTATGACCCTGCAATGTGCCAAGTATGTTCCGACACTAACCATTACCATGGGACCTACACCTTGACAGACCACTTCTTTGTGGTAGATATTCCAGACACCAATGTCATATTGGGAGTGTAGTGGTTGATCACTCTTGGGAGATTTACCACTAATTGGAATACTTTGGAGATGGAATGGACAGAAGGGAAGAATGGTCAATATCGAAAGATCAAGAGTATAAACACATGCCCCCCTTAGGTTGTTTTAGCACATAGGATGGAGGCATATCTGCACAAAGGAGATGTAGAATGGGCAGTGGAGCTGCATATATCGTAAGTAGGGGGCAAGGATTCACTAGTGCATCCTAATGTTCAGTCTCATTTGGATCGTTATTCTACTGTATTTGGAGATATCCCACCAGGGAGACCTCCTGATCAAGGGTTTGAACACACTATTGAGTTGGATCAAGGGATCCAAGCAGTAATTACCACTCCTTATAGGCACCTCAAGGCTTATAGGGATTAGATTGAGAGGGCCATCCCAAAGCTTCTAGCTCTAGGACACATCAGGCCTAGTACTAGCCCTTTTTCTTCTTCTATAGTCTTGGTAAAGAAGAAGGATGGAACATTGAGGATGTGCATTGACTATAGAGCCTTGAACAAGAAGACCCTGAAGAACAGGTACCCCATACCCAGGATCGATGAACTAATGGATGAGTTTATGGGATCTAAATACTTCTCCAAGATTGATTTGAGATCCAGGAATCATTAAATCAAAGTGAGGGATCAAGATATCCCCAAGACATCGTTCAGATGTTACCATGGTCATTTTGAGTTTTTGGTGATGCCCTTTGGATTGACCAATGCCCCAACAACTTTCCAATCTTGCATGAACCACATCTTCAGTGGTATTTTGAAAAATTTTGTATTGGTCTTCTTTGATGATATTATTATCTACATCTGCACTTGGGAGGAGCACCTACATCATATTGAGACAGTTCTACATATCCTCAAGGAGAAGAAATTCTATGCCAAGCTCTCCAAATGTGAATTTGGCCTCACATATATGTTGTATTTGGGGCAAATCGTAGGAGTGGATGGAGTAAGGGTACATGAGGAGAAGATCCAGGCTATTAGATATTTTCTTAAGCCCGGAAATGTCACAGGAATTTGGGGGTTTGTTGGCATATGCACTTATTACCGGAAGTTTGTGAAAGGGTTTTCACAGCTAGCAACACCTCTCACAGACTTGACCAAGAAGGGAGCTTTCCATTGGACACCTACAGCATAGAGGGCCTTTCATAAGCTCAAATAGGTAATGAGTAGTTGTCATGTATTGGTTTTGCCTGATTTTTCTCAACCTTTTGTTCTAGAATGTGATGCATTAGGTGAAGGAATTGGAGCAGTCTTGATGCTAGGAGGGCATCCTATAGCCTTTGAGAGTAGGAATTTGCTTCCTCATGAAAGGTTATACCCCATATATGATAAAGAAATGTTGGCTATCATGCATGCATTAGCCAATTTCCGACAATACTTGGTGGGGAACAAGTTCAAGGTAAATACTGATCATAACAGCCTTAGATTCTTCCTTGAATAGAAGAAACTCCAGGAGAGACAACAGAAGTGGGTGATAAAATTCCAAGCATATGACTTTGACATAGTGTATGTCAAGGGGAAGAGCAATGTGGTGGCTGATGCTCTATCCAGGAGGCCTACAACGTTGTCCTTGAGGGGCATGGACACAGATTGGAAGGCTCAACTCTTAGTTGAGTATTCCAAAGATGAATTTGCATGTGAGATACTTGATGGAGTGGTATCAGGTGAGAGGTATAGGGTGATGGATAAGATCATCTATTACTAGGAACATATCTTCTTGGCTAAGAATTCCAAGCTCAAGGAGAAGATATTACTAGCATCACATGATTCCCCACTTGCAGGGCATCAAGGTTTCAAAAAGACTTATAGGGCCATAAGAGAGAGATTCTCAAGGAAGGATCTCAAAGAGGATGCACTCCAACATGTCAAAGGGTGCAAAATTTTTCAGTAGAACAAGGAAGAACACACCCACCCTGCTAGGTTATTGCATCCACTACCTATTCCAGATGGGAAGTGGGAAAGAATCTATATGGACTTCATCACTGGCCTACTGACAGTACAGGGTAAGGACTGTATCTTTGTATTTGTTGATATAATAACAAATTACTCTCATTTCTTTGCCATTTCTACCCATTATACTGCTTCACAGGTAGCTGAGCTCTTCTTCAGAGATGTATTTAGACTCCATGGTCTCCCAAGGACCATAGTGAGTTATCGGGAGAACTGCTTCATGGGTGGCATTTGGAAAGAACTTTTCTGGCTAGTGGGGACTGATTTGACTCCAAGCACTAGCTATCACCCACAAAGCGATGGACAAACCGAGATAGTGAACAAGTGGTTGGAAGGCTACTTGAGGAACTATGTAGCAGGGCAGCAGAGGGCTTGCCTACTGTTAGATCCCTGTAATTTTCTATATTTATTGAGATACAAATGGACAGGGGTAACATCAAACCAAAATTTGGAATCCAAGGACCTAGACTTCCTGGATTCAGAGAGGGATCTCTCTAGTAAGTGCAAAGATGTGAAGTTGTTTGCTGATTATGGTTTATTTTAGGCCAGAAGTTAAGTGCAAGGTATTTTGATCGTTTTTGGTTAGGTATGATGTTCAGATGGATTTTAGATAGAAAACATGAAATATTGTTAAGTCATTGGGCAGTGGAGTATAACAAGGTCATGATAAGTTCAGCAATGGTGTTAAGAGCATTTGCAGGGAAATTTTAACTTGGTTGGTGGATCTTTAAGGTTGTGAAGGATCATAAGGTCAACGTTAAGCTTGAGAACAAATAAGATAATAAAGCACAAAAACTGAATCCTTTATGTACTTGTAAACTGAGAGAGTTAGAAGATTTATGAGCATAGCAAGAGAATCAAAGGCATAAGAAAAACCTAATCCATTTGATTTTAGACTGAAAGTAGATAATCAACCAAGACAAAAATTTAGATGAAACATAGAAAGGCAAGAAACTTATTTAACTTTCATACATTTCATCATTAAGAGCAGAAAAAAATTTAAGATGCACAAGTAGCTATAAGCATAGAAGGAGAGAAAACCCTAAACATCTAAAGTTACATCTATGGAGGTTCCTTCAAACAAATTCAACTAAGTAAAGGCAAAGAGCAAGATTGAAACATACTTCTTTGATAAAACTAGGCAAAGGTGATTTTAAAGAGATGATTCCAAGAATAGAGTATTTCAGTGGCAACAATATGCAGGGATAACCATAAATCATACTTGATACAAACTGATCTAAACCATTCAAGAAAAGGACAAGCTAAGAACTTCTTAGGGAGCAAGAGATGGATTCCCTAACATATCTCAACAGAAGAAAACATTGGAGCAATTAAGGACAAAAATAATTAAGGTGCCATTACAAAACATTTCTTAATCTAAATTTTTTGTCCTACTGCAAAATAGTAAGATGGAAAACTAGAAAAAATGAACATAAGAAAACTTCAACATCAACCAGGCTTATGGATCCTGCAAATAGTCTCTCTCCATCAACAAGCAACTAGGGCATGCATGAGCTCCAATTCATGCTCTATTTATGGAGCAATTGAGGAGGTGGAAACCCTAAGAGGCTTCCTGAAACCCTAATTTAGCCATAAATGTCATAAATGTGCTTCATGACCATGCAAGGCCCAAGACACATAATAGATAAGGAAATAAATGAAAAACATCAAAACATAACTCCCCAATCAAATTAGGAGTGATTTGTCCAAGAAAATAATAAAAAACCAATTTTCCATTAATTTGTGTCTTTTGTTGACTTTTTGGCCAAAAGTTGTCTGTGTGTGTAGTGCCATATCAACAGAAAATGGGGTTTGTTGCAGCTGAGTTTTGGACCCCTTCCTCACATCAGATTTGTCTCTGTGATGGCTTGTTTGAAAGCTTGAAGAGTCTACTTTCCAGAAATACTTGAGTGGTGATGAATAGATGCCATTTACAGGCTCAAAATTCCAATCTCCCATGACTTCTCTGTGCGCAGTGCTAGGCCTAAAAAGGAGGCAGAAAGGTCAATTTTAAGGTGTTGTTTGACCTTTTGAGTGGGCCAAAATGCTCCAATTGACCTGAAATTTTGTGGGTAGACTACAGGTGACATTAAAAACCCAAAAATTTAAAATTTAGTGGCTTAGGATTCCCCAAAAAGGAGCATATCGCCTAGGGTGCTACGCTCTTAGGGGCCAAAATTTGGAAGAAACAAAAATTTTCCATATTTTATTCAAAACTGGTGTGTAGACCCCTCAAGGGGTTTTAGACACCTGCTGAGAAGCATTAGACAAGATATCAAGGATGTCATGCAGTTGGGCCTTTTTATCTCTTCTATCTCTATGAGGGCTTGCTTCAATTTGGCATTAGCAAGCATGCTCTTCCTTGCATAGTGTTTGACCATTTTCTTCTGCAAGGCAATGCCCCTGTTCACCTCTTTGAAATGATTGTGTTATTTCTTGTATTAGTGAATAATTATTTGATCTCTTTCAAAATACTTTTCCCATTCTTGAAGTTGGGCATCTTTCTCTAAGAGGAGAAACATAATACTCATCTCTTGGTCCTCATTATCACTGTCTAGATCAATAAAGAGAGGCCTTTGAGAATCCTTTTCGATCCTTTTTCTCCTCCTCACTGGTGTATTTCGCTCAACACTCTTCATTTTTTCTTTTCCTTTGTCGAATGTTTTGGTATTTTGTGAGGAGATGGCCCTTTTCCTTTTAGAGGCAGTAAACACATCTCTTTTCCCTCTGTGATAAGTGCATGAGAGAGGGGAAATAACGGGAGTCTGAAAGGCAGTGTTGTCATCATTTTGACATTTAATCTGCTCTACATTTTCAGTACTTTCCTCGCTTTGATTCTCTTTGTCTTCTGTGGACTAATTTTTGTTAAGACAGTCATGATAGCTGTCGTGACTGTCATGACTCTTTCTTGGACTGTCTTGGGCATTTAGATATTTTTCTTCCTCATCTGGATATTCTCCCTCTTCACTGTCTTATTCTTCACTGTTTTCCTCTTCCTCATCATTGATACCCTCTTCCTTATCATCATGTTCACTGCTGTCACCCTTGTGGCAGATTTCACTGATGTTATCTTTATGGCTACCATTACTAGTTTCATCTTTGTTTTCTCCTTCATCATCTTGTTGCTCTTGGCCATTTCTGCTTTCTTCTTGGCCACCTTCCTCTCCTTCATTTTATTCTTCATCTACATCATCTTCTTCTTCAATGCTTTCCTCATGATCTTCATTGCTTTATTCATGATCATGGCTTCTTTCTTTAGGGCCACCATTTCTTTCTTTATGGCCATTTTATCAGTCTTAGTTTCCTCCTAACTGCTGCCACCCATTTGTTCTTCACTAGGGCTACTGTCAGCCCCTTCACTTGGAAAATTAGGGGAAGAAACTAGAGGTTAAACTCTTTGTGGAGAGGGTATATGCGAAGATGATGGATGAGTGGAGGTAGATGGCTGTGAAGTGGAAGCCAAGCTCTGCTGGATGAAGGCTTGGGGATCAGAAAACACATCATGTGAGATGAAGGTTTCCCATGAAATTCCTTGTTGCTCTTGCTGATAGAGGACAATCATCTTGATCAAAGAGTGGTGAAAAAGGCTTGGTATTTGGTGGTCATAGATTTTCCACTTGACAGCGGAGGCCATTTTATCAATACTCTGGAAAAGGTAATAAGGTAGGTTCATCATCTTGACTTTGGTAAAATGCATCAGAAACATGATATGATATGAGTAGAGCTGGGAGTATCTTCCCTCACATGTGAAAAAATTGATAATTTTCCTCATTAATGTTGCATGCCTCTCTAGAAAATGAGAAAAATGGAAAATAGCCTTACAATATTGCTGATAGGTGGGTTTCAAATAAGGCCCATAATAACCCAAATCCAACTTCTTTTGTTTGAACCAAAACTCACCAATTTTTGGTATACCTGTTGCCTTGGAAATGAGTTCAGATGAAAGCTCAAATTGGACCCTTGCTAGATTAAATTTGTGGCTTTGTAGGCTACAGGCAAACAATCTAGTCAAGTCTAGATGACTGTTGACTTGCTTGACCTTCTCAAAAAATTTGTAGCACCCTACATCCTGGAAGCATGAAAGGATCATAGGAGAGGAAGTGATTGGAGTGGTGTCTAGGGGCTCAAATCTTTTAGCTTTTCCTACATGATGTTTTGGCTTGGTGGGAGTGTGACTCTCACCACCATCGGTGTGACTGCCTCTCTCTGACATGATGGCTGGGCCAAAACAGCAGTAGAAACCTTGGGCCTTTCTTGAGGGTTTATTTTTTTTGGAGTAAAACAAGTGGTGTAGGTCAACTCTTTGTAAAATGAAAGATAAGGTGAAATTTTTTTTCAAAGCTTGCACTTGGTGGTGGAGGTCAGCCTTATAGTTACTCAGCCCACTCTTTTCACTCAAAACCAAATTTTCTTACAAACCCTAGCTCAAAGACATAAAAATTTGATTTTTGCATAGTCTAGGGTTTGGTCAAATTTTGACTATGGATGACCTCTTTGATTTTAGGTAAATAATGCTTGGGAGGAGGAAAAGGGTTTTACCAACCTTGTGTTTAGATTCTAGAAGTTTAGAGGCTGAAATTTTTATTTTTGAAGGTCTTTGGAAAAATCTGGAGAATGTTACCAAGAGCTCAGCGCCGGGCCGGTCGGGCTATCGAAGTAGAGCGTTGGGCGAAATGGGCGGTCTCCTGGGCGCCCATTGAGTTTTTTGGGCCCAAGCATAGCGCCAACCCAGGTGCGTAGCGCCCATCTATGAGTGCATAGCATAGTGTAATTTTACACTGCTCGGCTCGCCTCTGTGCATAGCACTAGAGGCTAGGGGTGTAGCGCCAGCCTCTACGCGTAGCGCTGATAAACTCTCACAGTTTTGCCCGAAAAATACTGCAACTCTCCTCCAATGGTTTCTTATTTCTTGCAAAGTGGAAAATGGTGCAGGGGGGAAATTAGAAGGGGCCCTTTATAGCCCTTTTGAAAATAAATTAAAAGGGAAAACCCACTTTTGTAAAGTTCATGTTTCCCTCTATTCTTGCATGTGTCATTTTACTGACATCTCACTGTGTGGAACACTTTTCGTCATAGTTTTTGCAAAAATTTTAATCACGCTTTTATCATCTTTTTGTAGGAAAATCCTTTGACAAGGATGGCCTTGTTGGGGGTCTTCACTCGGTAAATCATGGGAAAAATGCTTCTTAATCCATTTCTGTTAATGAATTATATCCCATTTTG
This sequence comes from Pinus albicaulis, assembly GCA_034641835.2. Lineage (NCBI taxonomy): Eukaryota > Viridiplantae > Streptophyta > Pinopsida > Pinales > Pinaceae > Pinus > Pinus albicaulis. The sequence continues at coordinate 72,094 of JAXQQM020084580.1, forward strand.
ATTTTAAGGTAAAAACTCTATTTTTGCTTCTTTGGTGAGATAAGACTCTGCATATCGATACTCTTTATCCCTTTCCTTAAATGCAGATGACCTAATTCTATCCTTGGAAGTAACCTTGGGGAGGTGAATTCTTCCTTTGTGGTGTTTGTGGTGATTTTCTTGTTTGTCACCATTGTTTTGTGACTAATAAAAACACCCCTTTTCTCCTTAAACACAGGCCCTTTGATGATCAATATTTTTACTGATTTACCATAAACCCATGGTGTTTCTGTTTGTCTTAAGTTTACTTTTTCTTTTATCAAAAATGGCTTTATGAACTCTTTCAAATGTACTTCCTTTTTTTCTATCTCTGCTTCACATTACTCTTCAAGGTATTTTTGCAGAAAGGTTTGGAGGTGATAGTTTATCCTTTGTATGTTTAGGTGCTAAAACAAGAGGCTACTTTTGGAGGTCCCTTTGACATCCCCTCTGTTGTTTATGAAGGAGAATTTTTATTCCATTACCTTGCCTTTTTGCTAACTTGATGTCCTTTTGACCATTCTTGCAGAGATGTGAGCAAAGAGCAACTATCTCCTTGCAAGATTCATGTCTTTAGGAATAAAAAGTTCCTTGACTGATCTCTTTGGTGAATCTAGGAAAAAGTGACTTGTCCCCTTATTTTGAATGTATTCCCTTTATATAGAAGAAGAAACAAAATCTGTATGGCACCAAATCCATCCTATGACTTTGTGAAACTGTAGGTGATCTAGTGGAGGCCTTCTTGGACTTGGTTTTTAGGATGGGATCTAGACTTAGTATTTACAAGTGTAGGACAGGATACATGCCAAGCTTTGTCTATTTGTGGGCCTAAGATGCAACACACATACTTGAATATCTAAAGACTCTATAGAGACACTCAGTTTTTGAGAGTTGCTAAAGGAGGCACAACAAAGCTGCTCTGTTTGGCAGGCTTAGGTGGTGGTGGGGAATTTTGTAAACAATAAAAACACAGGTTTTGAGCCAAGGAGACAAGTTAGGTTTAAAAATGAATGGCTTGAGCCCGTAATGGGTCTTCCAAGAGTATTGGGCCAGTCATGACTAGATAGGATGACAAAATAGTGAAACATTTATCTTGAGGATAATGAAGGAAGTGAGATTTCTAGAACTCACAATTTTCTATAAACTTTGTTTCTAGAAATCTTGGGGTAATCATCTAGTCATCACCAAAGAAAATTTGTATTGATGACTAACAGTTTTGTTAGCTCCACTTCGGAGAGTATTGTTACAACACTACTCACCATATGTCTATTGGCATGACTCCATTCCAGGCCTTATATGGTATGAGGCACTCTCATTAGTTAATGCTATGTTTGGGGAAAGTGAGGCTCCAGGAGAAAAGGAATGGATTTAGGAGAATCAGGACATACTCAGAGCACTCAAAGACAACATTGCTACTGCCCAGAACTAGCAGAAGATATAGGCAGACCGTGGTCAGAGAGAGAGACATTTTGAGTTGGGAGATCTATTCTATCTACATCTTCAACCTTATAAACAATCCACACTAAAGGAGAAGGGGGATGAGAAGCTCAAACCACGTTTCTATGGGCCATACAAGGTGATCAAGTGTGTCGGTAAGGTAGCATATGAGCTGGAGCTTCCTAAGGGAAGCAAGATCCACAATATCTTCCATGTATCTTGCCTCAAAAAGGCCATTGGAAGGAATGTAGTTTCCAACATGGATCTCCCCCCCATTGATGATGAGGGCCACCTAATTTTGCAGCCAGAAACAATCTTAGACACAAGGGAGAGGCAGCTAAGAAACAGAGTCATTAAGGAATATCTGATTCGATGGAGGAATCTACCAGATGAGGATGCCACTTGGGAGGGAGAGAAGATATTGCATCATCCTTCTTTACTATTTCTTGTGGGCAAGAAAATTTTTAGCGGGGAGTACTATAATATTCCCAATTAGCCACTGCTAGTTGGAATATTATAGTTGCTAAATTTTTGCAGTAGAAGAGTAAAATGACAATAAAACAAATCCCAATGTGAAAAGGGATTAGATTAGGAGGACTAATAAAGCCACCTTGGTGTGGAAGGGGGACAATGCAAGTGAACTAGATCCAGCTGACCAAGTCAACAGTGCTACTACAAGAGGAGGGAAACCAACAAGACATCACAGTTTTGAAGGGGAATATTTTCTAGGAAGTCACCTTAACAATGAGTGGGGTCCAGGGTGAGGAGGTTCACCAAGGATAAGAAGAAGGGGATAGAAGCAAGGAAGGCATTCAATGTTCATCAATATTTGGTTTTTTGACTACTTGCATGTTGTTGGTGTCCCGTGTTTTGATAGTTTGGCAAATCAAAAGACAAGGCAACATCAGAACCAATATTTAGAGGTCCAGGGTCTAGTCCTCCTGTTCTTAGAGAGGGATCTCTCAAATTTTTGTTTGCAAAGGTTTATCTTGTGTGCTTAGAATATGGATTTTAGACTAGTTATTAAGTGTAGGTGTTTGTTTGTTTGTTTGGTTGGATTGACAGAGAAGAATATGAAAGGACTAGGAAATACATATAGAAAGGAGAAACATCTGGTTCATTGGGCAATGGAGTCAAGAAGAGGTCATAACATACTCATCAATGGATATGGGATATTAGAGGGAAAATCTAACTTGGCCACATGATCCTTTGGTTTTTGGAATGAGATGGACATCAATGATCTGGAAAGAGAAGTTTAATTTTCAACAAAGGGAATTTGAAAACACAATTTGAACAATAAAGAGATTTTTGATAGACAGGGCTAACCATGAATTCTAAAAATCACACCTTTAAGCAAACAATGATTCCAAAACAACTTTTAAAATGAAATATAAGATTCGGGGAACACCCTATTTCCTCAAATATTTTATTTCAAATGACTTAGAAAACATAAAAGATTCATTGATAATTGCAGTCATAGAAGAGGGAACACCTAACACATCTATGATTACATCTATAAAGACCTTCACGGCAACTTTTTAAGCAACGACAAAGGGCAATATCAGAAAATACCTCCTTGACTCACTATAAACAGAAAAAATTCAAAGGGAGACTTCAATAACAGTTTTTAAGTGGCAGCAGACAAGCAGGGAGAACCATAAATCATGCTGAAACCAACTATTTGAACTATTAAGGAAATAAAAAAGCATGAAGACTAAAGAGAGAGATTAAAGACTCTAAAATACTTTAGCAAAAGAAAACATGAAATAGTGAAGGATGAACAGGTCTAAGGTGTTTCCAGGAGTCATTTCTTAGCCTAAAAATTTCAACCTAATGTAGTAAGAAATTATGGAACAGAATGAAAACAGGAGAAAACATTAAACAATTTAGAATACTTCACCAACAGCCAACCTCATGGATCCAATGATAGAGCCTTATCAGTAACAAGCATGCAACAACATCATCAGGGCTTCCAAGACTTCAATTTCTTCTTCAACTTCAACAAACTATGTATTATTTCAAAGAGTTCCAAAATTACAACTAGTGATAAACCAACAACCAACCAACCAACTCCTCATCTTCTACAGAAGTATTTATAGAAGAAATGAGAAGGTGGATTCTAATAAAGATCTCTAAATATAATTAATACAGACTTAATGGCTTCTTGGCCTTTGGGGGCTCAATGAAGAATCTTACATAGGTGTCCTCTGTATTAAATCATTTATATTAACTATTAGGTTTGCCAGAAAGAATTTGTTGACTTCAAGGCTCGTTGTTATCCTTGTAATAACTTCTGCTGACAACTTACAATAAGTTCCTTTGGTTGAAATAACTGTTCAGCTGTATTGATGCAAAATACCTCCTGGTCTGGTGATAACTTCGGCCTTCTTTTGATTGTTTTGAGGTTGTAGGTGGCTGGTGGATTTAATTAGCCCCTGATGTGACAGCATATGCTTTCTCTCTAATAAAACACTCATGATTTTCTTTAAACTGTGTTTCAGTCAGGAGGGTTAGGCTTCTAATAAACCATCTTAGCCGTAATCCCACAGATCTGTCTTTGACACTGATACTCTTTGATTTGTGTTTGATTCACTGTGTTTTTTTCTGGTGTGCAGGGTTGCACAGGGATGATATGGCATCAATACCTCATGAAACACCGATGAAACATGAATTTTAAACCCTGCGAAGGATTTTCTTTACTGAATCGAAGGCGGGAGGATCGTCACCCTCTACCTCTGAAATTTCTTCAATCATGGTGGAAAAACCATTAACCCTGCAAAATACAAACAAATATTATAAAATCCTGCATGTATAGGCTAACTGCTTGAGAAGGCACGTGGATGGAGCGTAGCCGTTGGATGGCATCGTCCAATGGTCGAGATTGATTAGAGGGGTCAAAGGGAAGCGAAGGAGGAAATTAACTCAGAGTCGTCGATCACGCAGAGATCGATGGTTAGGATCGAGGGTGAATGTATGGAAAACACACGGAGATCCGCCCCAATTAGACTCTGCCGTGTGGATGTTGATGTGGCACTGGGGACCAGGGCGATGGAGTATGGGCCATCGATCTACAGATCAGATCGACGGCAGAGATCCTTTAAACACCACATCGTACCCTGAGTTAGCGCACGAGAATCTTCTGAGAGCGATCACCGTCCGATGAGCGGCCTCAGATCGGACGGTGGATGTCAATATCGCACTAGGTCCACATCCGATATTTAACGCGCGACAAACGATATTTTTGTGAACAGTGCTCAAGACACGTGTCGGCCAGCGTATGGAATCGCTGCGAAATGGAAAAAACTGCCCCGTGCTTAGAAGCGGTGCGATGAAATCCACTTGGTTTTGCAATCGGCGAGTGGCTGGTGGGGGACACCAGGGCGATGGACTGCGCGCCATTGATCTATAGATCAGATCGATGGTGGAGAGCTACTAGAAACATTGTACCGGTGGAAAACTTTAAAATATAATAAAAACCGAAATATTTTTTATGAACGAAGGTTTTAAACTTTGGGGGACGAAATATTAATTCAAAGTGGTTAGGCGCCCGACTGTGGGGACGTGGATTGCATGGAAAGCCATATGACTGGGGGGTTATGGATGAAGGGATAATCAGTATGGGGCGATTCGATAAGCGCTTGGAAGGCTGGCGCTTGGTTCCAACACCAGGGTGTATGGAGCGGGAGGGTTAAAGACTTAGCCCAAAGGGGCTTAAGTCTACCATATATGAGAAATGCATTTTTGTGGATTTTCAAGGGTTTTCAAAGGAGTTTGAGGGTTTCGATAAGGGAAAGAAAAGGTCTTAGGCCTTATCAAAGGGTTTTGATGAAGGGGAAAAAGGGAAAACATGGAAATGAGGGATTTATGGGAAAATAAAAGGTTAAGATGAGGTTAGTATTGCAAGGAGGATGAAAAGGAAAATGGTGCTTGCAGCAGTATTCTTTCTTGGGAATCAGCAGGATTTCTGAGTTGAAAAGGGGAAAAGCAGTGACGATTATCCACAGGATAGGATATTATCAAAAGACTTTAAGCAACAACCATTTTAGTAATGAAATTGTTTCTTGAAGGATATCCAAAATCATTTAGCCACCACTTGATATGACAGAATTTATGGGTGGCTAACACATGCTTCAGCTGTTTAGCTGTGGTTGTAGCACTGTTTAGTGCGAAGAATTCTCATGCGGGAATTCCATCCTCTCTTTGGATGAGCTTGCTTAAGGGATCAAAAGGGAAGGGCCTGAGCTAATTTTCCATCATTTGACTTGAGGTCATCTAGCCATCAACATCTACAGTGTAGTCACTTCCAGTAACTGTGTCTTTTCTACAGGTGCAGCAGTAGCAGGGTTAAACACCTTGATTTTGTGCTTGTATTGCAGGATGAGTTGTCCATTTCTCTATGGAAAATCTATTAAGGAGGGGCTTTGGCCATTTTATGTATTTTTCATCTATTTAATATAATATTCAGTATTATTTAATACAGAGTTGCAGTGGACTTCGTTATTTTCTGCAGTATTTCATTTTACATTGGTATTTTGCCGGAAACTCCTGCCGGGGTGTTCTAATGTCCATGTAAAAGGGGTCAAACGTCCCATTTCTGATTCTATGATTAATGAAATCTAAAAATCTTCATTGAATCATATTTTTTTTTATAAATCCTAATGAAAATTACACTATTGCAGTCTTCAGAAATTCTATTGTGTGAAGTCATGGGATTGGAATGCTTTTGAGCACATTTGAGTTGGGGAGATCTGTTTAATGTAGCTAGAATGATTTGTTTCTGATGCAATTCCACATTTAAGCTACATAAAATATATATAAGAGGATCCAAGTCCTATTTTTCATTTCTGTTTCATTTTTTTCCTTATACAGCGTCTCCATTGAACATATTGCAGAAATTCCTGAAAAGGAATATTACATTGTGTCTGCTGCCTCCAAAAGGAAAGTGACCATGCCATCCACCTCAACTCAAAAGATTGAAAAGGAAAAAAAAAAGTATGAAAAATGGTAAGAAAAGTAAGAGAGGCAGGAAAACTAAACAAAAGCCCCAATTCATTCACCTTGACAGTGATAATGAAGATGAGGAGATGGCCCCTAGAATACTACTCCAAAGCCAAGATGCACAAATTAGGGAGCTCGAGAGAGATTTTGGCATGGCCCAACATATCATTCAGTATTATAAGAATGAACACAAGTATTTTAAGAAGATAAAACGGGGCCTTGATCTCCATAAAAATATGACCAAGCACTATGCAATGAAAAACAAACTTTCTTGTGCCAAACTCAAAGAGGCTCTCATTCAAATTAAAGCACTAAAAGGAGAAAAATACCACGAAAACCTTGGATTCTTGGCTCAATATTCTCTACAGGTCTCTGAAACCCCTTGAAGAAGACATCCACCAATTTTGAAGGAATTTGGACAAGTTTTCATTTTTTGAGAATTTGAAGTCCTATAAGTGCAGTGCCACTGGCACTACGCTTTTCCCTCAGGCATCCTCAGAGGGAAAGCTCTAAATTTTTGGATTTCTCACGATTAGCACACTATTATCACTAAATTTCAGAGCAATTGTAGCATTTTTTAACCCTCAAAAGGTCATAAAAGACGTCATTTTGCAACATTCTGCCTCCTTTTCAGGCCTGGCACTGCGCTTAGAGCAGTATTGGGGATTTGAATTTTTGAATAGGTTACAGGTTCTCGATCAGAAATAAAAAGGTATATCTAGAAAGAGGACTCAGTAATATTTCCAATGGGACATCACAGAGAAAAATCCAACATCGGGAAGGTCCCTAAAACTTGGCTGCAACAGGACCTATTTTATGCCTAAGGTGGCGTTGTGCTTATGGACAACATTGTGTGTTTTTGGCCAAAAGTAAAAAAAACACACTCATTTATTGAAAAATCATATTTTAGTGTTTTTTGAGGCAAATAAATCTAGAATTAGGTGCTAGAAGTTATTTTGGCATTTATTTCATGGGATATTCTGTGCTTTTGGCCTTGCATGGTCTCTTGGGCATTAATGACATTTATGAGTGATTTTGACATTTTCCAACCCTATCTAGTGTTTTTTCCCTCCTTTTCTAAGATAAATATTGCATGATGGTTTCATTGTAAAGGTTGGAATTTGATGAGTTTTGAGATCAATACATGGTTTTCTTGAGTTTGAAGAAGAAATTGGTTTGTGGAGTTTCTGAATGCTTGCTTGGATTGTTGATGAAGGAGGATAGCTTGCAGGATCACTAAGCATGGATAATGGCGATGTGCCTCTATTAATTCTTGTTTTCAGGTTTATCATTATGTTCATTTTTCTATTTTTCAATAAAACAGAAGAGTATAGGCTAAGAAATGTTTCTTGAGGCACCATAGTCCTTCCTGTTTACTATTTCCTTTATGTTTTCCTTTTCTAGGTTTGTTTAGGGAATTATTAGCTACTCTGTAGATCTACCTATGCTTATTTATTCCATGAATGGTTCAATATAGTAGTTTTAAAATATGTTTTATGGTTAGCCCTGCTTACTTGATGCTATTTAAACTCTATTTTGGAATCTCCCTTTGAAGTATTACTTGTTAGGATTTAGCCAAAGAGGCCATGCTCTGATTATGCCCTTTGTCCATGCTTGAGAAGCTACCTTAAATTTATTTGTAGCTTGATCATAGATGCTTATGATTTCCCTCTTCTTTGATTAAAGTTATATGTTATCTTGTATATTTTGTAAACCTTGAAGGTGAAATCACTAAAAGTTAGATTAGTTTCTTGCTTCTATGGTTCACGGAACTGTTCATCTTGAATGCTTGTTTGCTTAAGTATAATAAAAAAGCTATTTTTTTGACATGTCTTATAATTATGTCCTTATTTTGATCAGTATTTGAGACCGTCTTATTTAAAAAGTACTTGTTTAAGGATTCTTCACTTCCCTTACACACCTAATATGCTCACAAACGTATTGTCCATTTCACTTCACACATACCTTTTAAGATCCATTTGACCATGCTAGATTTTCCCTGTTATGCGTCTTACTTCATTGTTGAGATATCCATGACTTTCATTGACTCCATAGCCCAATGATTTGAAGACCTCTCACTCCACCTATTCTACTTGACTATCTTACCCAACCAAAACAAACAACAAACCCTACACTTAACAACTAGCCTAAAATCAAAACCCTAGAAGCAAACAAATTCACATCCTTTGCATATAATAGAGAGATCCCTTTATGTGTCGAGGAAGGCTAGGTCCTAAGACTCCAAAGACTGGTCTGATGTTACCCTGTGCATTTGGTCTACCAATCTGCCAAATTACAGGACCCTAACAACATACATGGATAATGCAGGTATCATGGATGAAAGGTTAGAAAATTTTCTTTCTATTGAGAAAGACATATTCATTGCAGGATATCACCAGCAAGTACAAAAATCAAGGGAAAAGGCCTTGCATGATAGGAATATCAAGTAGAAAACATTCAAGGAGACTTGGTGTTGATGTACTATAGCAAGTTCGTGACGTTCCTGAGAAAGTTCCAAACACATTAGTTAGCGCCATATATTATCAAATACGTCTCAGAGGAAGGCACAGTTCAGCTTGTGAAGTTGGACAGTCAAATGATGCTAGGACAAGTAAATGGAAGTAGGTTGAAGTTGTATATGGATGATTTTTTCTGTGGTACTTCGCACTAACTATATGAATGGGAAACTTTCTTAGTGCTTCAAGAAGCTATAAGAGATCATGGGAATATAAACTACCCTACAACAGAAGGGATTAGATGAAGTGGAAGTACTATGCGGTATCTAGGAATATGGAGGAGTTCATAGAAACTATGAAGAGGGAGGAATGACTGTGAAATGAAGCAAGGTCTCTCGATGTCCACCAAAAATATGACCATTGGAAGTGAAAAAAATGATTTGACAGGAAATTTTATGTTAAAGGGAGTGGGGAAAATGCATTTAATGAGCTTAGCTGGGAAAATATGTTGCAAAATCTGCATTAATGAGATGAATCTAAAGAGGATCATGGGGTCAAAAATTCAAATTTGTTATAAACATTTCATCTGGATCTGCATTTGGACAGTTTTCTCATTGAGAATTAGATTTGTGATTTTTCGCCTAAGTGTGAGTCGAGTGTTCCGTTGTATGACTAGAAAGAGTTTTGAAGAGCTTGAAGAAGAATTTCTCATGTGAGGGCTATTATACCTCATGATTTTCATGCAATCATAGCTTGTGAGCAGGTCGAGGTCATCGAGGAAGCACTATGTTGCAGGATAAGTGCAAAAAAAGAATCCAAAGAAGTCTATAGTGAGACAATCACCTCGGAAGAAGATCACTAAGGAACATTGGTCTACGGAGAGGCTGGATAAGAAGAAGAAACCAATGGAGGTTCAAGACTCCGATGATGAAGTTATGGCTGGTATGCTAGAATATATTAACATAGAATATGTGGAACCCATTTCTAGGTTGCCACCGTATATGCCACCAACGAAGTCAACTACCAAAGCGACGAAGGATCCAGAAAACATTAAATTAACTGTGTTTAATCCATTATTTCCAGTTGAAGTACCACTTGAGGTATATTATTTGGTGAAGGTGCCACAATTGCACATGGAGGACTTAGATTGTAATTACTAGAGAGAATATCCGTAGTTCGAGCCTAGCAAATACTTGCATGCCATCTATTATGGAGAAACTAGAGTGACAAGGTTTGAGCCACTTATGTGGGCAACAGGAATTAAACTAGCGTGGATACTGAATATGATTTATGTTCCGCACTTCGGGCATAGTAACATAACCACCATCTATGTGCACTAATTTTTGGACTTAGTGCATAACAAATGTGTTTGGTTGGGTGAGAAAATCCCTATTGAAGATATTCTTATCTGACAAAGAGCCACACTTCCATGCCAAGGATTGAACCGTGCCGATGATTTTTTCAAGAAAAATAAGGAAAAGGAGGTTGAAAATAACATAAAGCAGGAATGAAACCTAATAAATAAATATCAAGGATACACTATCATCTCTATCAATGATCAAACTATGTTCTTCGGCGCACACATTTTGACTCGAAATATTATGTGGAAGTGTTGCGCAAAGGAGTTGTCAACATGAGTCACGTCTTTGGCTACACAGTGCATCAAAGGAGTGTAGTATAACTGAGCTGGTTATTTTTGTAAGCAGTTTTTGGATGATTGTAGATATTCCCAAGAGGATGCCAAGCAATTCCACTATGCGTGGCTATTTCTCTTGATAGCTCTTATGGCATGGAGAGAGCCTGAGGAGTCGTAATTCATTAATGTGGATCTAGAATTATCTGAAGCTAGGATGTACGCCTCAGTATGGTTTTCTAAGGAGCCAACCCAGGCGATCGAGAACAAGTTATTGTAGGTCTTATTAGAGATGGATTTGTGCACGGTGGTGAGCCAAAATCCGAAGCTATCACCAATTTTATTTTAATAATATCACTCGATTATAGAGTTTAAAGCATATTTTCATTTTTTTTACATCTGCGCCTGCATAGATTCTGAAGGGGAAGGGTAACCACTTCCATATTTGGTCACAGAGGAGGATTTTGTGCAAGTTATATGTAGATGTATGAGTCATTGGTTGAATCCCCTTGAAACAGACCAAGCAAGAACCAGTGGGAAAACTACCATTGCACAAAGTTTCATGAAGAAAAACCTAAGGAAATAAACTTAGCCAGAAGAAAAACTAGAGGTTGATAAGGATAAAGAAGAAACTACAGAAGGCGATCAGGGAGGCGAGGATCATGTTGATGATACAACAAGGAGAATAGACCCCGAGATTATTTTCAAGTGAAAAAAAATAGCTACTATGGCATGTCAAATAAAGAAGAAAAATTCATAGTAGATTAGTAGGAGCGTAGCTGATGGTCCTTACTGAAGGGGACCTCCATGAGATTGGTGACAAAGTATTGCATGTCACTAAGAATTTATGAAGTGATATCGAAGATCAATACAAGATTGTATTGATGTAGGCTCAGTAGGGAATTACTGAGTTGAAAGTACAAGCGAGCATAGTTCAATCGAGCATGACTCAAGTGAACATGACAAAATTGAGTGTGGCTAAAGTGAGAATAGCCCCAAAGAATCCAAAATTGCAACCAATATAGCATATGGAGCCAAAAACAGAGTTTCGTGCTTCGCAGGTGTTAGAACTCGGATTGAACCTCAAGGCTGAGAATAGGCAATCCCAAGGTAACCATAGACCAAGCTTTCAATATGGCATCTAGCCCTACTAGACCAGAGAGGGCTCTCTCTGTGCCAATGAAGGATGGATGCAATAAGTGAATCTTAGGCTAGCTATAAAGTATGGGAATTTGATTTAAAAATTTTGGGTCGAAAAAACAAGAGATAAACAATCATTAGGCTATGGAGTAGAGGCTGGTTCCTACTTGCCAACTTGGGGAAAATTAGGCGCAATGCTTAGCCAAATAAATGATGTAAATGAGAAAATAAAAGAGGAGAAAGCCCACTACCCTGTAAGCATCAATCAGTGGATGAATCTCTAGTGGCAGCTTTAGCAGAAAGGAAATCACAGGGTTACTAAATAGAGCAGCTAACAAAGGATGGATTCTATAAAGATAACCACTACATTTAACAACATAATCATTTTGACAGGAGCATCATGCGTGGATGGATTCCTAACACTTCTATTAGAGAATGTTGTAACAAAAATTAGTAGAAAAAACACAATATGAAAATGATCTTACAAGGAAAACATGGCAAACATGAAACATTGTGATGGATCTCAAATTTGAAGGGTAGAAACTACTCGACTAAAATAATATTCAGGAAAAATTTGCACATTCCAAAGCAGCCATCTCTCTGCTGAAAATTGAACCCCTACATTCTCAAAAATATCCCTATATATACCCTATTACAAAATTTTTTTTATTCCTTTATATAGGAATCAAAATATAAATAAAAAATAAAATATATTTGCACTGGAAAATAAAATAAATTAAATTACAACTAAAGACTTTAATTAAATTATCTAAAATAAATTTTTTTTGCTACAATATGTTTTTTAAATTGTTGAAGTTTGCTTGAGTTCGTTCATGAAATGTAGGATTCCTTTGCTGAATTTGAGCCTAGAATCCTGTAGCTACTGATTTTGGGCCTAAAAACTCTACCTCTTGAATGCCATTTTGCACCTTCTTGCACTACTGCCCTCAAATTCTGGAGATGCATTTGCCACTTTGCCCAAATTAGGAAAAGGTCTACAATATTTTAATGCTAAAAATATCGGTCAAATATGCCATATATTTTCTTTCAATCTGAAGATGAATCAAATGCCGAAGTATTGCAATGACTGCCACCTATGCCATTTTTCAATCATTGTTTGTATGAAATCTCACCAGTGGAGTGTTCTTTTGTGATCATTCTAGTTTTCCCTTGCCATATTGTGAAGGTTCTCAAAACTACAAATGAGGGAGCTCCACGCACCTCTCTGTAGAGATGAAAACTTAACACAGTAAGTGATGAATAGGAGAATTTAACTTTATAGGCCTTGTAGTGCCAAACATCTCACCCAAAAATAGTTTTGTTGCTAATCTCATCAGAGAGGCTAGAGAAATGCCAAAATTACATAGAACTTCTGAGAAGAGCCCCCAAAAGTAAAATTTGTGTGCATTTGACAAAGTGTCAAACAGCAAAAGCTCAACCTTTTTATTTTGATGCAATAGGTGATTAAATTATTTTAAAACAATGCCATCCTTGATAGATAAAATTTTAAAGGAACATGCCCACTGGCTTTGTCGAGTTTTAGTAACATTATCCCTGGGCTGATCTTTATCACTTGAACATGTTCAACTAATATTGAATAAAACAATGTGTATTTCTTAAGTCGAACACCTTATAGATGTCATCTTGGGCAGAGTAGGTAAGAACTTTTCTATTCATGTCATCAAATTCCATAAAACCAGGCCATTTCAATGACTTGGACATGAATAAGGCAAAGGTAGCATCTGTTTGACCCCTTGACTTCGGAAAAATAACCAATAGATCCATATATCTCTTGCATTTCTCTTTCAGGCCATGCAAGATAATTCACAACAACAACGCCATCACGAACATGTGCCTTTCTTAAACCATCAAGCTCTACAGGATTCTTAAAAAAGTTCTGGGTGATCCTTAAACTCTTTTAATGGCAAGCTAGAATACCTTTCATCTGAGAAAACGGACTTGTGTTGCTTCTTCCACAATTTTTTTTGCGCTGTCATATAAGTTTATTACGATCTCCTGCTAGGGAAATCCATTCGCAAAACCCCTCCTTCTCTGTGAGAAGTTTTATGTTATCTATAGCAGAATTGAAATTACATCCTTCAATGAATCTTTGAGGACGGTAATCTTGTCTTTGTCTCTACTTTTGTTCCATATGAACTGATTTCCCAACATCTTGTTCGCTCATCTTAAGACGATGGGCACGTACTCAGGCCTGGGCTCTAACAAGGGCTTGCCAAAGTGCACAGTCCACGTAAAATCAGTTGTGCCATCCATATAATTCTCATAAGTAACTTAAAATATGGTAATACCATGCCCCAGCAAGTAGAAAGGGCCTTACAATCCCTGCTATAGAACGAGCCTTACAATCCGTTCATTAAATCGCCCCGGATTTAAATTCATTTTCATCATTTCCTAGATCATGGCACATTGCAAGGATTGAAATCATAAGTTGGGTGCCTATAGGAAATGAAAGCCTTGCAAGATTTATTGGACTTTCCATGTTAGAAGTCATTTCAATCGGTCTATTTGGAACGGACTTACCATCCGATCCAACAGTTTCAATTCCCATTATAGTAAATGGAGGCCTCTGCGGAGGATCAAGCTTGCATGCAACCTAAGATTCTTCCATATTCCATCTTCTGAAAATAAAACCAGTCATGTCCTCTTTGTTAATAGTTCTCTTTATTGTCGGAGATCTAGCAGCATTACTATTTGGGACACAATCCTTCTTAGTTCTCATTTTATCTAGGTTATTCAGAACAGAGTTGCTGCCTGTTTTAGCTTCAGTTGAAATTTGCCCTATAGGCTTCTCTTCCTTTGATTCCTATTTCTTATCATCAGCCTTTAAAGTCACGTTGCATTTTTCTCACTCTATTCTATATTCTTATCTTTAGACCCAACAATTTCTTTGAAAAGATCTCCAAACTTCTTGGCATTGGCATTTCTCATTGGGAAGGCTGGGAATGGACTATTTTCCACCATGGGAAGCATCAAACTTTGTATTCAATTTTTCAAGTTGTCTCTCTGTGTTTGTAATATTCCCAATGGGGAATGCAACAATAGAAATAAGATATGCAGGAAAATATGTAGATCATCTAAGACAAAGCATGAGGCCAATATGAAGACCTTTCAAATGTAGTTACACTAGAAAAATAGATGTACAATGTGCCCCATAAGATGCATAATTGAAATACAAGTCACCATTAGAAGAAAATCCTCAAAAAGAGGTGCTACAACCATATGTATGGACTGGAAATTGCTTTACAACATTATTTTATTGACTACAACATTTTGTAGATTACACGTTAGATCTAGAGAAAATAAGTGCATGAAGTTTCAGATCCTTAACAGATCCATACACTATATAGGCTCATCTTCAAAATCCCCTATGTGTTTTCAGCTTTACACCATGTACATGAAGTAGATCTGAGATCTAAGTTTATAGATCTGTAGAAATATTTAGATATTCAGAAGTATTCAGAAGTATGCAGATCAGATCTGATATGAAAAATATGTATATCTCCTCCAATGGATCTCGAAAGTGAAGGGCAGATCCCCAACACTTGAAAACCAGCTCTCCAAATGGTGTGCCAAAACACCCCGCAACAACACCTACAGGAATAACACAGATCTGGAAGAAAAACTGCGTTGTAGGGTTTAGAACATGGTTGGCCACATGCCAATATTAGAAAATGAAGCTTAAGATATCCAATAATCTCCTCCCAATGGAATAGAAGCCTCCTCCACTGAAAAGGAGCACTGAAATGGCTTAGATCTAAGTAGATCCAACATCCACTTGCTGCAACTTGCAAAGACAACCAAAGCCTCAATAGGATTTGCATTGTAGTTGAAATAAGAAGCTTGGCCTTCAGCCAGATAGTGGACAATGTAGTACAAAATCTCCCAAGAGCTACTCAAACGAAAGAGGTGGGATTCCCGACCAAGAACACCCAATGCTAAACAACATTATTCTTAGCTAAAAAGAAAGAGAATGATATGTTAGGGTCCCGTGATTTGGAAGAATGGCTAAACCAAATGATAGGGTAACATCAAACCAATCTTTAGAGTCCTAGGACCTAGCCTTCTTGGACTCAAAGAGGGCTCTCTCTATTATGCGAAGGATGTGAACTTTTTCGCTTCAGATGATTGATTTTAGGCTATTTGTTAAGTGTAATTTGTTTAGTTGTTTTGGGTTGGGGTAATATGACTAAGTAGGATAGGTGGAATGAGATATTATCAAATCAATAGGGCTATGGGGTCAGATGAAGTTGAGGGTGTCTAAATGATGAAGCAAAGTGTATTACAAGTCTGATTTAGCAAGGTTAATGGATCCTTAGGTGATGTGTGAGGTGTAATGAACATCAAGTTTTGGAAGAAAATAAGAGGTCTTAAACATATATATTCTGAAAGAAATAACTCACGAGGTAGGGAAAACCATTAATATCTATGAACAATACTTAAACTGATAAACATGTATGATGAACATTCCGGTGATACATACAAGCATTAGAACTCCTAACTTTAGAAATTAACCTTCATCTTTTTGAGAAAACACATAATATAATCAAACAACTCAATATATGGAGAGGGAACCCCTAAAAAACATATATCAAACTATCGGGAACTCTGAAACAAGTTGGTAAGCATGGGAAAAGGGAAAGTTCGAAACAAGGCCTCTTTGTCTTAACCTAATCAATCAGTATTCCATAGAAAAGCTTCACAATAGTGTTTTGAAAAATTTAAATAAGTAGTGCATACCATGAATCATATTTATAACCTAAAATACTAACCATTCATGAAACAGAAACAATTTTTAGTGGGCCTAAGGAGCAATCAAGAATTCCTTAAGATGACTAAAAGAAGAAAACATCAAGACTATAGAAAACAAGAGGTTTGAGGTGCGTCCATGAGCATATCTTAACCTATAATTTTCTGATCTATAGCAACCAAGCAGACTGAAACAAAATGAGGACAAGAAAACATTAAAAATTTAGGAAAACATCACCATTCACCAAGCTATGGAATTCGGCAAGCAAGTTTCTCCAATATCAAGCCACACAAGCCATTCATTCACTTCATAAAACCAATATATTTTTCAAGCTCATAAAACCATGTATTGCTCTTAAACACATCAAGTCCCAAATTTTTACAATGAATCCTCATGTCTTATATAAAAAATGAGAGGAGAGCCTACTAGAGCATCTAGAAGCCTATTGGCCAAAGAGAAATATCCTAACTTGTCATTGAGGCTTTGCAAAGCCCAAGGCACAAAAATATCTAAATAAATATATTTTCTGACTATAAGAGGAAATAAAATTGAATTTTAGGCATGACATGCCTAATAAAACTTTCCAAATGCACATTTTTTCCACTCAGCCACAGGAGCGTAACACATGTGTCAAACAGTGAAAATTTTCCAAGTGCGTAACGCAGAAATAGGCCTTGTTGCAGCAGTCTTTTGCAGGTCTTCCCGACACTGGATTTGTCTCTGTGATGGCTCATTGGAAATCCTGATGAGTCTAACTTCAAAAAAAAAATAGTCGTGCTGAATGGATTCCATTTACCTACTCAAAAATGAAATCTCCCAACACTGCGCTTTGCGTAACACCTGGTCTGAAAAGGAGGCCGAAAGGTCAAATTTTTTTATCGTTTTTGACCTTTTGAGGGGGTAAACCTGCTCCAAATGATCTGAAAATTGGTGAGTATACTACTGGTGATGTGAAAATTCCAAAAATGTAAACTTTTCAATCTTAGGATGCACCAATTTTATGCGTAACACCTAGAGCGCTGCACTTCTAGGGGTCAAAATTTGGAAAAAAATAAAAGGTTGTCCAATTTGCCTCAAAATTGGTGGGTAGACCCCTCATGGGTTCTTGGATACTTGTTGAGAAATGTGGGAAAAAATTTCAATCCTAGCTTGGTATTTTTCATCATTTGGTGTCGGGCCCTCATTTTTAGCAGTTTTGAGCTTCTTCCTTGCAAAGTGATTTCTTTGTTTATAGTGCTCAGTCATTCTCCTCTGCAAGCTCAAGATTTTGTTGGCATTCTCTAGTTTGGCCTATAGATGCATGTTGGCCCTTTCAAGCCATGATTCCCTATCATGCTCAATTTCCATGGCAAGGATTTCGATGAGAGGAAATTGTTGTGCTTGGGTTAATTCTTCCTCTCTTTGCTATGCCAATGCTTTCCTAAGACCCATAGTCCTAGGTCTCTTTCTAGTTTGGCCTTATTTACCACTATCCTCCTCATAAGCGCCCATTTATTCCTCCAACTTCACTTGTGACCTTTGACCCTCTCTCCAATATTTGAGCACCCTTGCTTCATAGATGGCCATCTGGCCACTCATTTGTTTTTTTTGCATCTGAAAAAAGTGAATGAGATCCTTTGACCTTTCTAACTCAAATTCCAAGTCTTTGATCTGCGCATTCCGGTCATGTAGAAGAGAGTTTACTATTTTTTTCTCATTTTCCTCATCGCTGTCTATGTGAATGAGCTCCAATTCTCTTTATTCCTCATGATTTTCCTTCTCTTCTTTCACTTGTTTTTTACCTTTGTCTTTCATTGGAGTTGAGGAGGAGTGCATGGACCCTTGCCCTTTGGAGGCAGAAAACACATGCCTCTCTCCTCTTTGTTAGGTAATGGTGAAAGGTGCAACAATTTTTATTTGAAAACTATGATCATTAGTGACCTTTGGACTGTTCCCCTCCTCATAGATGATTTCTGTGTGTGCATCTTCCTTATCTTGCGCTTGGTTTTCCTCTTGATCAGCATCCTTACTATCTTTTATGATATTACCACTGTCAAGATCCTTAGGACTGTCCTCCTTTGTTTTTGCACTGTTAGAGGTGCCTTGATCTGTGTTGGGCACATCTTCATTTCCATGAATGTCTTCTTCCTGATCATAAGAACCACTGTTTTGGCCCTTTTTCTCATCATGAGGCTCACTGATTTTAATTATGTTTTCTTGCTCACTGTTTATTTCTTGAGAGGCTGCCTCTTCTTGGTCTTCATCACTTTTCTGTTCCTCTCCTTCATACTCTATTTCTATCCCATAATATTCATTATTTTTTCCACTTTAATCATCTTTATTAATCTCTACATTTTCCTCAATGTTTTCAACCTTTGTCTTACTTGCATCTGTCTCTTGATTTTTGCTGTCATGAATTTCTTGTTTTTTGTGGCTATTATTACTTTCCTGCTCATTACTGTCCTCTTCCTTGTCTTCTCCATCTTCCTCAGCTTCTACCTCACTGTCCTCTTCTTGGTTTTCTTCATCTTCCTCAGCTTCTACCTCACTTTCCTCTTCCTCATTATCTTCATCTATCTCAGCTTCTACTTCGCTATCCTCTTCCTCATTATTGTCATCTGTTTTCTCATCATTAGAGCCACTTCCAACTTCCTCACTTGGTACATTAGGAGAAGATATAGGGGGTGAATTTATTTGTGGAGAAGGCACATGGAGAGATGATGGAGGAGTGGAGGTAGGTGGTTGTGAAGTGGAGGGTAAATTATGCTAAATGAAGGCTTGGGGGTTTGTAAACACATCATGTGAGATGAAGACTTCCCAAGGGATTCCTTGCTGCTGTAGCTGATGTAAGAAAATCATTTTGATCAGGGAGTGGTGGAAAAGGCTCGACATTTCGTGGTCATTGCTTCTTTTCTCGACAAGTGAGGCCATCTTTTCAATGCTCCAGAAAAGGTATTATGGTAGATTCATCAATTTGACTTTGGTGAAGTGCATTAGTAACCTTATATGATATGAGTAAATCCTGGATTATCTCACCTCGCAGGTGAAATACCTATTAATTTTCCTGATTAGCAAGGCATACCTCTCTAGCAAGTGGGAAAAAGGAAAAACAACCTTGCAGCCTTGTTGATAGCTTGGTTTAAGGTAGGGTTCATAATAGCACAACTCCAACTTCTTTTGTTTAAACCATATATTTCCAATGTCTGGTATACCTGTTGCTTTGGAAATGGATTCATATGAGAGTTCAAACTCCACTCCTGGTAGGCTAACTCGGTGATTTTGCAAGCCAATGACAAACAATCTAGTCAAGTCGGAGTGGCTTTTGACTTGTTTGACCTTTTCAAAAAACTGATAACACCCAACATCCTGAAAGCATGAAAGGATCATGGGAGAGGAAGTAATTTGAATTGTGTCCAAGGGTTCAAACCTATTTTCCCTTCCTCCCTGGTATTTTTTCTAAGGCTCGGTAGGTATTTTACTTTCATCACTACTAGTGTGAATCTCTGCTTCAGACATGGTGACCGGGTCTCTAGCACAGAAAGATTTTTGAAAGGTGTTTGAGGGCCTTTGGGTCAAAGGGCTGCAATGAGTGAAGTGAGGGAAATTTTGTAAAAATGAAGGCAAGATGAAATTCTCCAAGAGTGCACTGAGTTTTTTAGAGGTTTTTTTGATGTCACTCACCCTCCTCTAGCATATATAACATTTTTTTCCTTCAAACCATAACGAAAGGTGTTTAAAAATGATTGCTATGCAGCCTAGGGTTTGGTTCAATTAAGCCTTTAAATATGACTTTGCTTAGGAAAATTAAAGCTTGGGAGGCAAGAAAACACATCACCAACCTTGTGTCTTGACTTTTGCAGAGGCTTTGAAGGTGAAAAACTGAAATTTTGACTCCCTTTAGCAATTTTAGACAAACTCTATTTGTGTGTAACATTGGTGCATAGCGCAGGTGCATAACAGGTAGGAGACGAGCTAGTCGGGCTCCAGGAGTATAACGCATGTGCGTAACACTAGTGCATAACAAGCAGGAGACGGGCAAGTCAGGATTCAAGAGCGTAGCATAGGTGCGTAATAGGCATTTTGTAGACACCCTGCCGTGTCTGTGTGTAACACTAGCCCAGGTGCATAGCACCGGGCCTTGGGCGCGTAACGCAGTGTTAAATAATGTTGCGGCCACCCCTCCTATGCGTAGCACCGAAGGCCAGGTGCGTAACATCGGCAACTTTCACTGATTTGCATAGAAACCTTCGAAAAATTCACTCAACGGCTTCCTTTGGCTTGGATATGACAAATGGTGTAGGGGTGGTACGAAAAAGGCCTTTATAACCCTTTTGAAAATAAATTTGAAGTCAAAACCCACTTTTGTAACGTTCTTGTTTGCTTACTTTTTCTCAATGTGTCTTTGACTGTTTTGGTCCTGTAGGTGGAAAATTTGATGAGAACATGGTTCTTTTTCACTCCTGGAGGCTTCTTAAGGTTCTCCTTATTTTCACAATCTTCCTGAAGACAATAAGCCCATGCCTCTCAGCTTATACTTTGGAAAAGAACTGTTTTGAAAGTTTAACACCTACACACAACAAACTCATCCCTTTTTTACATTTCTCCTTTGACTGATATTCTGTGTTTGAAACATTCTTTCCTTTGACCTTGGCATTATTTTTATGGAAAAACACCTTTGCCAGCTCTGTGAAGTTTTGTTTATATCTTAGTCACATTTTTTCATAATAGTATTTTGACAAAGAGGTCCTTGTTAGGAATTTCACTGTTCTGCTATAAACTAGGGGTATATCTGTTTGTTTTCAAGTCACTTTGATCACTGTCTCTTTTGAACTTGGACAACTTGCTTTGTCACATAATGGCCCCTGCTTATCATAGTTATTGTATTTGGAAATTTCCACCCATGTTTTTCCCCTTTGGCCATTTGAAGATGTTTTTAACTGTTTTTAGATAAAAAGACCTTTGAACTGGGAGTTAGTGCTTGTCTGCCAAACCCTAGGGTAACTGAAAAAACCTTGAAACCATCTCATGTGATGAAGGAGGTTTCTAGGTCACTATTTTGACCCTCTTTTTCTATCTTCCCATGCTTTTGAGTTCATCATTGCTCTATTGTTTAGTCAAAACAATCAATGAATCTTGATTCCTAACAAACAAATACCTTGTTGCTTTCTTCTAGGTTGTGAATGGTCTTTTCATATGGTGACCTTCCTTACTTTACCTTACCTCATGGCTAATCTGATGCCTTTTGGTCTTCTTTGAAATAATTCAAGCCGAGGGTAGTTGTCCCTCTACAAGTTTCATGCTTGAAGCCAAACAAATTTTAAATGATCTTTTTGATTTGAGGTACAATTCCTCATGTGCCACTATCTTTCATGACCTGCATGGACCTTTTGATGGGCAACACTTCATAGCACTCTCTGATGAGATCATGTTCTTCCTTGTAAAATTTGTAAGCCTGTTTGAATATTTATACCAGATGTGGATGCCTTTATAAGTTTTTTAGGCATCCTTCTTTTCCTCTATTTCTGTTGTTGACCATTTATAAAAAAATTCTTGCAGAAATGCTTTGACATGGTAGATTTCTCCTTTGCAAGCTTATTGCTTGATCAAGAGGATACCTTTGGAGGTATTTCAATTTTCTTTGGATAATGAAGGCCTCATCCTTGTGTTCTCTTGACTTCACCTTTGAATACTTATGGTGATAGTGCATTTAGAACCATGATAGTGCATAACTTAGGTGACCCTATTTGACTTATGGTAATGCTCTTGGAATAGGTTTTATCACTGAAAACTTAAAACAAGATTTGGATGAGCAGGCAGGGTTTTTGACATTCTAGTATGCACTACCATCCTAGCCAAATAGAAAAAATTGTTTTACTTCAAAGAGCTTTTAGACAGGTAGTTTTGACAACACTATTGCTTGAGGCACTTGGTGAGTAGGAGAAAAGTTTGGCTTACTTGGCGAAAATATGTGTGAAAGTAGAGGGCTTAGGAAAACATAGAAAAAGTGTTATAGGCATAGGTGGAAAACATAGTGAGAGTGTGGGACATCAGTTCAGTATTTGATCTTGTCTGGGTGATAGATTGGCCATGCTTTGACAAGGAAGTGGGATAATGAAAAAATTTCTCTTTGAGGGGATTTCTAGAACTCACACGATTCTTGAATTCTATTTCTACATATCTTTGACAAAGAATTTAGTCATCTAAACAGGTGAAAATTATTGATGAATAACATGATATATGTCTAAATAGACAATATATTTAGAAAAATAATGTTCATCAACAACCCTCTCATGTTGCCATCCTCTTCCTTTTATAAGTTAAGAGATTGAAAACCCTAAACCACTTCCAATAAGATCGCTTACCTCACACCAAACATCTCCATCTAAAACTGCGTTGTGCCTCTTTGATGGCCACTCCTCCATGACATCGTTGTAGATTTTGTCAAGGTTGACCCAGTCAAAATATCCAGCCCCTTTCACACCTAAGGGTGCTTGTTTGAACAGCCAAGATTTAGCCTTTTTCACATTTGGCTTGATTTATTCTTTATTAGGAGTATTATGGACCTCCTTTACACTTTTATTCTTTAAATAAATAAAGAAAACAAAAGTGAATTCCAATTAGCTTAGGAATAATTGGGAATATTATAGTCCTCCCCTCCCAAATGTTTCTTATCCTCAAGAAACTGACAAGGTGAGTGTTGCAACTCTTTTCCTCCTCCATTGGTGACACCAAAATGTGTTAAGCTTCCTCCATAATCTAAGTGTTAACCAATCCAGCCTTCCATGAATTTCTCCTCCAAAGTTCTCATGAGATGTAAATAGTCCATCCCATAAGGAGACAATAGTTCAAATGAAACAAACATGGCTTGCCCAATGTTCTCCATGAAACCTGTAGCATAGGATACATTGATAAAATCCATCCCATAGGGAACATACATACCTCCCACCCTCCCTCCATACATTCCCATAAAAAATACAAGGACATCATCAATGTATGGGAGTGAAACTATGTAAAAACAAACATAAATTTGTGCATATGGAGGTGGGTCATAGTCCCACATGTGGAACCAGCGTAGTGCATCTCTTTCCTGGATCAGATCAACATGTGGTAATTGGTTTTCCCACCACTTAATTGCTGCCCATATCATCTCACTATGGCTGAAAGTGTGACATATATTTGGTGCCTTAGGAATGCACCCATCAAGAAACAAGATCTCGCTTTGTCCACCAAGGGAGTGGCCAAGTTCATAAATTTTTGTGGCCCAAAGTTGGCCATAAATTTTATAAAATACAATACTCCTCCTTGGAGTCATGGCATGCATAAACATGGTGAAATAATACATACAATTATAAAATAAAACATGATTTACATGAGTGTGTTCTTCACCAACAATCCTCCTCATATAAATGGAGTGGAGCATAGATCTATCTCCTCTCTCAAAATAAGGAAGATATGGCTGAAATAAATCTTCCATAGAGTCATGTTGTTGTCCCAACTCCACATGGTTCATGCATTCTTGAAAATGATGATGTAGTTGTCCTTCAAATCCTTCCCAATCAAATCTCCTCATGATGATTTTGTAGATCTTCATGGAGTATATGTGGCCGAAACATAACTCTTTATAGGCTCTTTGTAGTAAATTATCCTTGAGCTTGGAGGCTATAGATAAGAATATTCTACCATTATTATAGATGACTCCCTCTTGGACTAAATATCCCTCTCCATGCAGTTGGTCATTGAGTATCATGCAAGTGTGAAGATCCTTGGAATAATCCACCAACAATTGGGATTTCCAATATGGATTTAAAGTCCCCAACAATGATAGCGCTGATGATCTATCAACTAAAATGTTTGTCTTGAGGCTGCTCTCCTCCTTGACATCTCCCATGCAAAAGGTATATGTTGGAAGGCCATTCCTTCCATTCTTCTCCTCCCATAACGTAGAATTAGAAATGAGAGTGGGTGATGATGATAAGGAGAGAAGATATCCCTCCTCATTGAGCCTACCCAAGACTCCCAATGCTATATCATTGTCTTCCAATGCTCCCATCCCTCCTAGATATGAATTTGGAGCATCAATTTGTGAGACATCTCCCACAAAAACTGAATCAGGTGGCCTCCTAGGTGGTTTTCCACTAGATAAAAGTGCCCCATGCAGCAACCTCATGAGCATGATAAATGGGACTGAAAGGTCCTTTCTTCCACTGCACAAATCCATCTCTATTTTTTGTGTGGAAGTGGTATGTGAGGGATATGTATGCATGCCTTTGATCATTTGAGTTTCACCACTCTTCTTGTCCACCCATTCCATTTGCAAAGCCTCCCAATCAGTGGTGACTTTTCCCAATGTAATCAGCCATTGAACACCCAAAATCACATTGGTGTCAGGTATGTCAACCACAAAGAATTGATCAATCAATGTATAGGTCCCCAATGTGACTGAAAGTGATGGGACATAATGCATGCATTTCATTTTTCTATCTCCTGGGACTAAAACATATAATCCCTCAAAAGCATCAGTGGGTATGGCCCTGTTTTGCACTATTTGGGCATCAATGAAATTGTGGGTAGCCCCAGTGCCAATCAGAACAGAAACCCTTTGATTCAAGATAAAACCTTGAACTCTTAAGGTCAAGTACTTACGTACTCCTCTCAAAGATGCAAGATCCCCTCCAATAGGAGCAAATTCCCCATTCCCATCTCTTGATGGTGTTCGCTCTCCTCCTGCAGTGTCAGCGATGTGACCTCTTCTTGGTTCATCTTCTTATTCCTCCTCATCATCTAAGAAGACCTTTATGTAATGTGTTTTTCTAGCAGCACATCTATGTCCATGTGCCCATGATTCTTAGCAGGTGAAGCAAAGATTCCTTCTTCTTATATCTCTCTGGACTTCATCATGAAGAGGCTGAGCTCTGCTTGGAAGGAGCAGCTTTTTCTTCCTTTCCCTTCGAAGGAAAGGATGGCTTATGATGAAAATTTGCCTTTGATTTTGGCCAAGCATCTTGAAGGTCTCTAGCCCTTTAAATAGCATCATGTAGGGTAGTTGTCTTGGTAGCTTTAATCAACGCATGAAGAGGTTCATCTAAACCATCGATGAACATGTACACCCTTCTTGCCACAAACAAATCAGGAACCATAACAAAAAATCTTAAAAATTCAAAAATGTAAGTTTCTGTATTACCTGATCGCTTTAACTTTGCAAGGCTTATTAATGGTTCCTCTGGATCTCTTCTGTCAAACATTTCCACCATCCTTCTAGTGAAATTTGAATAAGCAGTCACATTGGCATGACCCAATATAGACAAGGCATGGAACCACCAGTGATGTTCTTCTCCTTGAAGGTGCAGCACTGCAATCTTGATAGCCTCCATCTCCAAAACCTTGTTCAACTGAAATTAGATGTTAAGTTTTTCTACCAAATATTTCATAGAACACTTGGATGAACCATCAAATTTGGGTAAAAATAATCTTCCCATAGTGTTGTGTCAATCATGATTTTGGATGAATCCGCCACCTCTACGATGATGCCTCGATCTTATTTTGTCCTTTATGTGACAAAACTCCTAAAAACTAAAATGATATTTAAATATCTAATTTTGAGACTCATATTCTTAAAAATAGTCTTCAAGGGATTCATGCTCTTGAAACCCTTCATTTCCGATAGCCAAAAAGGTAGGCATGGCAGAGCATTGGGAAACATGTGGCTGATGCACTGGTTGATCATTCCAGTGGTGAGACATATCTGAGCCTTCTCCAAGATGGAATAATTTAGGGGATTCTTTGATTCTGTCCATTCTCATCTCTTTGATCTCTCTAGCAAGATCTTGCATGGCTCTAAGAAGGATCTTAGGAAAATCCTTTTCTTCTTCTTCACTTCCAGATACAAGGGCTTTACCCTTGTCTTCACTGTCATTGGTGTAATACAATTTCTTCTTTTGTATTATCTTTAGATACCTCTTATCTTTGTCAGTAAGAGGTTATTCTTCTTTAGAATACATATTGGCTTCTTAGAAAGAACAGGCTGTGACAATATTAGAGCTCTGGTACCACTGTAATATTCCCAAATGGGGAATGCAACAATAGAAAGCAGATATGCAGGAAAATAATGTAGATCATCTAACACAAATCAGGGGGCCAATATGAAGACCATTCAAATGTAGTTACAACAGAAAATATATGTAGAATGTGGCCGCTAATATGCATAACTATAAACAAAAATAACCGATAGAAGAAAATCCTTAAAAAGAGGTGCTGCAACCATATGTGTGGACTGGAAATTGCTTTAAAACGTTATTTTATTGACTGCAACATGTTGTAGATTACACATTAGATATAGAGAAAATAAGTGCATGAAATGCTAGATATATAACAGATCCATACACTATATAGGCTCCTCTTCAAAATCCCCTTGCGTTTTTCAGCTTTACACCATTTACATGAAGTAGATCTGAGATCTAAGTTTGCAAATATGTAGAAATATTTAGATATTCAAAAGCATTTAGAAGTATGCATATCATATCTGATATGAAGAGGAAGTATATCTCCTCTAATGGATCTCCAAAATGAAGGGCATATCCCCAACACTTGAAAGCCAACTCTCCAAATGGAGTGCCAAAATACCCTACAACAGCACCTACAGGAATAACATAGATCTGGAAGAAAAAATGCATTGTAGGGTTTAGAACATGGTCGGCTACATGCCAAGATTAGAAAATGAATATCAAGATATCTAATACTATCCTCCCAATGGAATAGAAGCCTATTCCACTGAAAAGGAGCACTAAAATGGCTTAGATCAGAGTAGATCCAACCTCCACTTGCTGCAGCTTGCAAAGACAACCAAACCCTCAACAGGATCTGCATTGTACTTGAAATAAGAAGCTCGACCTTCAGCTAGATAGTGGAAAATGTAGTACAAACTCTCCCAAGAGCTACTTAGTGGGAAGAGGTGGGATTCCCGACCAGGAACAACCAATTCTAAACAACATTATTCTCAGCTAAACAACAAGAGAATGATATATTTCTAAACATAAAATATATTCAGAAATATAATGTTCATCAACAACCCTCTCATTCTACCATCCTCTTACTTTTATAAGTTAAGATATTGCAAACCCTACACCACTTCCAATAATATCACTTCTTTCACAAGAAGCATCTCCATCTAAAACTACATTGTGCCTCATTGATGGCCACTCCTGCATGACAGCTCTATAGATTTGGTCAAGGTTGACCTAGTCAAATATCCAACCCGTTTCACACATAAGGGTGTTTGTTTAAACAACCAATATTTAGCCTTTTTCACATTTGGAATTGATTTATTCCTTATTAGGAGTATTATGGACCTCCTTTACACTTTTATTCTTTAAACAAAGAAATAAAAAAAAATTGAATATTCCAGTTAGCTTAGGGCTAATTGGGAATATTATAGTGTCACTTGAACATTAGTAACTTGTTTGGCTGATACCTCCTTATTCCTCAATAAACACCAAATTCCACTATCAAAGAACCAGATTGAAAACAATTATGCTTAAATCTGATTTAGCCTCCTTTGTGATCACCTCTCTTTGGTATTTCTTCCTCATTGATCTCTTTGTCATACTCTTCAGTCATCTTAAGCTTAATAGTTTGGAAACCCTAGGGATAAGGTAGAAGGGAATGGGAAGTGAGATTAGGTTTAGGGAAAAGGGATAGGAAAAGGGATTTTATGATGTTATAAGATGATATGGTAGGGTTTTACAATGATATATAAGTGTAAGGTGTAATCTAAGGGTGAAAATAAGGGTATAAGGAATAAAATAGGGTTTTTAGCATGAATAACCTCCAAATTTTCACATAGACACCAAAATAGCATAAAGATGCTTTTAAGTACTGGAAAGAGGGTGAAATCTTCAGTTACTTACTTCGAAGAGAGGTGGAAGGCACTTTGGTGAAGATTTGAGAAATTTTGAATGAGTTTCATGGCTTAAATGCCAAGCTGGGAATTAGTGTAGTTGTTGAGGGATCTTGATGTTTGAATGACAACAATCAATGATTTCCCGAGGCTTCTGATCTAAAACATTGTGATCAAGCAATGCTCCACTGATACTCTGCCCTTGTGTATTAGTGATGTTCCAATTTCCTTCAGCTTCTCCCTTAAGGAGTAACCAAGAGTCAATCACCAGAAGCTAGTTCTGATCGAAGCTGCTTTTGATGAAAAATTTTAGGATATGATTTGCACTTAAGCTCATGTGAAAAACATCTACAAAATCTAGACATGGTAAGAGTTCAATTCAATCACTGGTGACAGGGTTCAAAGACTGGAATTAACAGCAGGTACTTGGAGGGGCATTGAATTTTCAGATCGTAGATGATTAAGAGCACACGCAACATTAGTGTCACATTAATTTAAATATTATTACGCTACCCATCGAGGCATTGCACAATTTCCATCAAGGATTTATGGAGTAATTGAAGGTGCGTGAGCGGTGTTCCTTGATGGTCATCAAAAAAGTAAAGTAAGACAACAAGCATATGTATGATGACATACAGAAGGTTGTACATGGCCACGATGGCGAAACGACACACAAGAAGAAGTTGGAGAAGATTCTCACCAAGAGCTACAGTGAGCTACCTGGCCTCTAGATCCAAGCAGTGCAACCCAAGAGGAAAATATTGATAAGCTCGCCACAATAATAAAATATTCCTAGAATGAGATGGAAAAGGCCAAGCTAAAATACAGAAGAAAATTCATGAGTTACAGCTGAAGTTGCAACTAGCTACAATACCAGAAGTAAATGAAGAATGTGAAGTGGACATGATGGTTTCCTTGGAGAATATCTCAACATCAATCAAGGACTATGGCTATTTATTTGAAGATACCATGGAAACATGGACTTCATTAGAGGAGGATCCACATGTGCATCAGATTGAAGCAGAGATTCGAGACAAGAAGAAATAAATTAATGAGATTAAGGTGATTGTGAGGACCCTAGAAAACGTGCAATGGTTCACCTCACTTCAAGAGTACATGTTTCTAAAAAGTAAGATTGAGGAGATGCAGAGAAAGAAACAAATCATTATAGTGTGCACCCAACCTTGGTAGGATGAAGCCGCGTCGTTATCACAGACTATGGAAACTAAAATTAAAGATACGGGGAAGAGGCAGAAAGAAGTTCTTCAACAGACTGCAGGGTCGACTATAAACAAGTTATTGGAAGTGGTGCGCGAGGGGCTAACACAGTTTGTAGTGACCATTCAACATTGAAGAATGTCTTACCAAAATAGAAGCAAATACATAGGGCACACCACCTAAGTGACTTGGGATGAGTCACATGTGAGTGTTGGGAGCCTGTTGGGCATGGCCCAAATTGGTTAAAATTTTCAGCAAAAGAGTCCATATTTTGAGGAAATGGAGTGCACGATCTAACATGAAGGAGTGAATGGTGTAGAGCTTAAATAGTTCACACAAATTTTTAGGAGTCTTAGGGGCTTCGGGGCGGGTAAAATCCCCTCTTTTTGTAATGGGATTAGATTTTTTTTTGTATATTTTGAGCTCCGCCCATGGTTTTATTACCATGGTATTTTTTCGGTGCTAACAGGTGTCTTTAAAAACTCCTAATTGCCTCAAATTAATTGTAATCCTGGGTAAGTCCTTTTATCTCAAGTGTGTACACAATATGTGCAAGCTATACATACAGAGAGTAATGATGAAATCAATCATTTCATAATCTTTAAAGAAAGCGATTCATCTAAGAATTATAACCCAAAACTGTGATTCATTCTTAATTCAACTAATTCCAATGACAGTCAACCGAGAGCATTGAAGAATTAACCGAGCTCTTTCAGTTGGATTTTAACTATTGAATGGAAGGAAAGTATTGGAAATAATTGTCTGTGCTTTGAGTAATCAAAACCAGTTATTTTAACTAGTAGCTAATTCCTTAAGGAAATAAATTGGAAATGCGTATTTAAGGGAATAAATACCAGAAATCTGAATTATCAAAAGTACATCAACTGCAAAGTGGAAAAGCAGAATATACTTGCAATAAATGGAAAAGTATAACACAGAGAACAACAGTGAGATCCACCAAAGACCGGGCCCTTAGCCACCAGAGAATACTACTTAACTACTCCAGAATATTTGAATGAACAACAACGCAAATTATATATTAATCATCACAGTCAATTGACATCACAATACGATCTCGTTGTTCATAACTAAGTTCTGTGAATTATAATTACAAATATTGAAGAAGTGAAAGATACATGATTCTCGAGAACTAGCTCTCCCTATCTTGAGGGATCCATGACAAAATGCTATCCTCAAAAATTTTGTTTGTTATTGTGCTAATCCTTACTAATTTGTCTTCCAATTTGACCGTATTTAACGCATCTTCTTTGCTGTGATTAGGTCCTGCTATTCCTTCTTGGGAGTAGCTATTGTTCCATTTGTTGTTTTCAGCATAAGGAGCAACGAGAATTAGTTTGGACGGTTAAATCGTATCCCGATCATTTTTCATTCATTCTTCATCAAAATCCTTTCATTATATTATTATATCATGGCACAAGATTGATAAGGAAGAGGAAAAAGGAAATTAATCAAGAG
Source organism: Pinus albicaulis (assembly GCA_034641835.2). NCBI lineage: Eukaryota > Viridiplantae > Streptophyta > Pinopsida > Pinales > Pinaceae > Pinus > Pinus albicaulis. The sequence continues at coordinate 103,110 of JAXQQM020084580.1, forward strand.
TAAATACATACCTATTGCAAGGCTCAACATACTCCCCTGCTTACCTTTTTCCATGTCCCCATGAAAAATAAATAATTCTTATGCAAAGAAGTTAAGGAGTAGGCTAGAGAAGATCTGTCTGTAATAGGCATGAGACCACGATGTCATGCCAGGTTTGCAAAGGCTCCCTCTTTGTGTCCTTCAGGTAACTCATAGTTAGGCTGATACCCTTCTGGAGGATACCAAATAATGGGGCTTCTAAAGCGACATCCCACCCAATAGGGTCCTTCTTTTAATACAAAATTTTTGTATGGGACTAACCATCTCGCAGAAGCTTTGAAATTTCCAAAATTAAATGGTTCTCTTTCCTTAAAATTGTTGCTTGAAACCATCCATCTCATTTTGGATGCAACTAGTGATCTTTCCTGAATGGAGAGGAAATATGATGTTCCTTTTTGCATGATTGCCTTATGTATGGGTGCTAAAATTTTAATCATGCCCTCCTATGTCATCAATATTTTATGCTTAGTAAACAATTGTAGAGGGTGAGTAGGTTGAATTCTTACCCAAAGATCTAAGCTGTGTTTTTTTCTTTGGAACGAATTATAAGACTTCAACCACTAGAGTTGGTTGACTGCAAAAGAAATAAAAGCTTGAAATTGAATATATCCAATAAAAGGGATAGGATTCATATCCACTTCTTTATCTAATATGAAATTATGCAAATACAATTCCCAAAGAAGCCTTTGGACCTTTACTCCATGTGTATTACAAAAATTTATAAAATCCTCTATTGTCTTCAGCTCAATTGGCTCACCGGCTCTAACATCTTTGATTTTTAACAATAAATATCATTCTAACAAGAATAAGGCATAGTTCATAGCAGGAGATCGACAAGTCAAGATATCCGAATATAATGAAAAAATGGTGTCCAACTAATCCCTGACACTGTTCATCTTAGTTTTCATCCTCTTCCATTTTTCTTCTTCCTGTATAGCCCTATCAAAAGCCTCATTCTCTGCTAGGGCTAATTCCCTCAATTGTTTTTGTAACTCTTGGTATTGTTGCAGGGAGACTGTCTGCTGTTGATGTTGCTCTAAAGCAAGCTCAGCTTGCGTCAGTTCTTCCCAAAGTTTTAAAATAATAGGGTAATTACTTGACAAGAGGTCCTTGGATTTCCCTTCTGTCTGAGTTTCGATGTTGTGAGAGAATACCTCTTCAGTCTATATTTCCTTATTGTGGGAGGACCAACCCTCCATTTGAACAACAACATTTACCAAGTTTTTATGCAAATTAACCTGGGTGGCTATTGTTCGAGTGGGAGTGAGTTTGGTTTGAATTTCTATTGATTTATTCTCACATATTCTTGTTTGTGTAGCTACGGAGGTCACCTCAGGAGCGGTGTTCTGAGTTTTACAGTTTTTAACTTCTCGTCATAGCCTTCTGACTGTCTTCTGAAGCTTCTGGTATTTTTGTCGCAGCTTCTTAAGTTTTGCTTCGATTACTTGGATCTTTTGAGGAGCGTCCGCTCCACTAACAGGTTTATCAATGGTTTCTAGGACTGCTTGTTGGTCATCAAGGCTATGTTGCAAAAGAACTGTATCGCATGACTTATTGTTAGACTCGTGACTAAATTCTATGTCTGCAGACTTTTGCTGGTTCTCATGGTTGTATTCCAACATAATCGTGTCACTGGACTGGTTGTTGGATTCCTAAAAAATTTCTATCTCCATGGCCTCTGGAGATGGAAGTGTTTCTATATGCCCAAAATTATCCGGGATGTGTGTTTCCCTTATGCTGAGACCAAGTGGTTCTCTAGGTTGCATATATACATTAAGATTTTACAGGACCTCGGCCATCCCTGTCTCAAAAACTTCCAAAGGATCATCCAATACTGCTACAATTTCCAGTTCATTATTATAATTTTGTTCTTGTTCTTGTTCTGAATTGGCCTCTTCTTCAGGCTCTGATGCGGAATTGGGTGCCTCTTCTTCAGGTTTAGAATCTCTTATCCTAACTGGACTGGTTGTCTCCGCAGGTTGGTTGCTTTCATCCCAAATATTTGTAGACATCCTCTGGGTTAGTTCAATTCTTACATACCTCCTGTGTTTATGGGGTTCAACCTTTAAACGGGAAGTACTTTTTCTTTTCGAAACAGGGTTCTGCTGGCTTGTCTCCACAATTGTAGGATGTTGGATTACAGGGTTTTGCATGCTCTCTAGGGCCATCTTGAAACCATCCTTGGTTAATTTGTATTGAACCAGTCTATGATTGATGATTAATCTAATCAATCAGTGGTGACTTAGTACAGTTTCAGGGTGTCTGGCCTGCCTTATTCTAACAGTAGTATCATGCAGTAAAGAATTCAAAAGAGATGGTAGATTAACAGTGAGTTTTTGTTTCAAGACAGCTAATAGTTTAAGTTTTCGTGGTATTACCACATCTCGGCGTCCATCACAGGTAATGTATCTTTGGATAATTCTTGCTAATTATTTCCATGGTTCTGCCAGAGAAGATGGTTGGATGCCTTTGCCTTTCTTTACTACTTGTTCACCTTCGTCTTTGAAATTTTCCACTGCGTCTTGCAGCAATACGTGTTTTTGTGACCATATAGTTCCTTTTTCCAGCAGGCCAGATACTTTAGCTATTACAGTTTCTATGACTCTAATTATTTTACGTTTCACCATGGATTCCCCATTATGCATATGTTGTAGAAATTCAATGGAAATTTCCTCATTCGAGGCCTGAAATCTTGTGAGATAGGATATCCACCCTGCATGGATCAGAATTTCCTTGGCTCTATTGGATACCTCTAACACTAAAGGTTCACGGCGCACTGTCTTACCACCCATAGTGCTTGAATTCTTCCTAATATTTCAAAGGATGAGTGTAATGGAAAAATGCAGCAATACTAAAAAAAACATTGCAATACTGAAAAAAAAATAGCAACACTTAGAGCGATAGACCAGCAAGTTGTTGTAACACCTAAGTGTAGTTGATATTAATTGTGTTATTTGAAGGGTTATTAAATTTCCACATGCCATGTGATCATGGAATATCTTATCAGTCAATGAAATAATGACAACGCATGCATGAGTGTAATGTAAGTTCTCCACCCTTTCAAAATGAGAGGTCGCCTATGACCGCATAGACGAGAAATGGCTGTTCCAACGATAGGACATAAGGATGAAGGGTACAACAGTAAATGGAACAGAGTACATAAATAAATTACAGGACAATAAGAGAGATGGATAGAGTGAAAGCGTGGTCTATAATCATAGTAAATGATAAGAGACAAGACGCTTTGGTTGATGATAAGTTATGTGATAAGGAAAGAGGACAACAATATATACAACAAGAGGCTTTGCTGACAATATTCCGGCTATACACGATATGATTGAGTAAAAAAACATGAATGCATGCATAAAGGTTCAAAGTAGGGAAGTGTTTAGAGGAAATAATATCTCGGATAAAAATATAAATGGGAAGAGAGTATTATGCGAATTATTGATTGAGGAAATAGAACTTCAATACCATAAGTAGAGCTTTTTTTGCCAACAGGCGTCCACAGCCTCGACAGAGTTGCTTTTTAACCCATGTGAGCCAGGATCCTTAATTTATAATTGAAAATTGTCATTGTTGTTTCTACAGAAGAGACCAGTGTGCTGGCATGGAAACCAGATAGCCATACTGCCATTCACTGGGAAGTAGCAAAAGTGAGTAGGCCGGATCGTGATGAGACCTCCTGTTCCAAGGATTTTTTAGCCATCAATGGATCATAACCCTGGTCTGGTGGACATAGTGGGAATGTAACATTGCTGCATCCTTATGAACATGGTAGGCTAGCTATTAATGAGACCCCCTATCCTCTATTTGTAGATAAAATTTAGTTGTCAATACATATTTTTATGATAAATAGAGGGAGTCTCAGTACTCCTTAAAATTAGGGATGGTGTAAGAATTTGAAGCATGTCAATAATAAGAAAAATTATATCAATAATCCAATTAATAATAGAAAAAGAGAATTATAACCAGGAAGAGTAGAACCAACATGGTAAAGATGATCAATCAGTATCGTATACAATAGAAATCAGTACAGTAAAGTGAAATATAAATAATTGTGTCCCTTTCAATTGTTTTAAGTCTATCATCAAGAATTTGTCTTATTCAAAGATCATAACGTTAAAAATATTCACCTGCTTTAATAAAATCCATAATTCTTATCAGCATGCAGGTACTGTACTTCAGACCATAAAAGGAATCAAAGAAATGAGGCTGAAATGAGCTAGGAATAAGTCCATAATAAGAAAGAGGTGTTTGTGAAATATATAAAAAAAGGTGTTGTTTAGAACACACAAAAATTGTATAAGAAACAAAATTGATGTTCCAAAATTGGAACATAAAAAACAAAAGAGAGTGATGTTCCAAAGATGGAACAGCAAAATCAAAAAGTGTTGTTCCGAAGATGGAACCAAAAAATCAAAAAGTGTTGTTTTGAGGATGGAACAATGCAAAAAAAAAAAAAAAAAAGTGTTGTTCCGAAGATGGAACAGCAAAATCAAAAAGTGTTGTTTCGAAAATGGAAAAGCAAAAACAAAAATTTATGTTCCAAAGATAGAACAGCAAAATCAAAAAGTGTTGTTCCGAAGATGGAACAACAAAATAAGAAAGTGTTGTTCCGAAGATGGAACAAAAAAACCAAAAATTGTTGTTCCGAAGATAGAACAACAAAATCAAAAAGTGTTGTTCTGAAGATGGAACAACAAAGCCAAAAAGTGTTCTTCTGAAGATGGAACAACAAAATAAAAAATTGTTGTTCCGAATATGGAACAAAAAAATCAAAAAGTGTTGTTCCGAAGATGGAACAACAAAATCAAAAAGTGTTTTTCTGAAGATGGAACAACAAAACCAAAAAGTGATGTTCCGAAGATAGAACAACAAAATCAAAAATTGATGTTCCGAAGATGGAACAACAAAATAGGAAGAGAAAAAAAAATTTGAATCAACAATCCTATTTACAATTTTATTTTTATTTTTTAATTATTTATTTATTTATTTTTTTAGAAAAGGAAATGAATTTTTACAAGGATGAAGCTGCTGAAGGATTATCTTTTGCGGCTAAAACTTGCATGGTGGAGTCCTTGCTTATCTATTGAAAAAAATATTCTCTTGTGAGTGGTCTTTGGTAGAGGCGCACTCGATGCCCATTTTATTTAAAGGAAAAACTAGACCCATCAATGGTGGCCAACGTAAGAGTGCCATTGTCATGTACTTCCTTTATTTCATAGGGACCTAACCACCTAGTCTGAAATTTACCAGGGAAGTCTTGAAACCTGGAATCGTAGAGAAGTGCCCAGTCGCCCTCATGAAATGTCTTTTTCTTGATCAAATAATCATGCCATTTGGCTCTTTGTTGTTGAATAAGTATAGTATGCTACAAAGCCAAAAGCTGGATTCCATATAATTCATTTATTTGTTGTAATATATTAATCTGGACTTCAGTTAAATCCAGTCCCACTTCCTGGGCTGTCCTTAGTGTTTGTATCTTAAACTCTATGGGAAAAATAGGTTCCTTACCAAATACCAATTGATATGGGGAGTATCTAGTAGTGCTCCTCCAATTTTTGCAATATGCCCACAAGGCTTCTCGCAGTCGAGTAGCCCAGTCTCGTCTGTGCGATGAGACTGTCTTTGTTAGAATAACTTTAATTACTTTGTTGGTGATTGCTACCTGCCCGTTCGCTTGTAGGTGGTATGGAGAGTTAATTCTGTGAATAACATCATGATTTTTTAGTGTACCATCGATCTTGTGGCCCTCCATCAGTGATTAATTCTCTGGGTAACCCATATCATACAAAAATTTCGAAAAGAAATTTTATCATAGTTTCTTTTGTGGCTCTTGGTAATGCTACTGATTCTACCCACTTAGTTACGTATTTTGTTGTAACCAATATATATGATTTCTGGTTGGATGATGGGTTGATTGGCCCAACAAAATCTAATGCCCAATGCTCAAAAGGTTCTATAACCAGCTGTGGATGCAGGGGCATCTCATTAAATTGGCTAGGGCAGCCCATCCTTTGACAACTATCGCAGGCCTGAACAAATTTCTTAGCATCCTTAAAAATCATGGGCTAGTAGTAGCCCATTTGTAAAATTTTATGTCCATTTCTCCGGTCTGCAAAACGTCCACCACAAGGTCCATCGTGGTAGGCTTTTAAGATATCATAAATTTCATCTTCCCTGATACACCTGCGGATGTGTATATCGGCCCCTGTGTGAAAAAGGTGTCCTCCAATCCAGGAGAACTGAGTGTTGCGTCGTACTATCGATTTCCTTTCTCTACGTGTTAGATGTTTAGGTAGTTTTCCCACTGCTAAATAATTCTCCACATCTGTGTACCATGGAATTTTCACAGTTACAGCAAATAGGTGTTCATTCGGAAACTGGTCCTCAATTGCTATTGCGTCATCTATTCTTAGCACTCAGGAGAGGAAATCTTCCACAAGGTTTTCCTTCCCTGGTCGATCCCTTATCGTTATATCAAATTCCTGCAAAAGTAGCATCCAACATGTCAATCTTCCATTTGTAATGGGTTTATTGGCTAAGTATTTGATAGTAAAGTGATCCGTATACAGAATTATAGGGTATCCAGTTATATAGTGTCTGAATTTGTTAATAGCATAAATAAAAACTAAAAACTCCTTCTCTATTACTATGTAATTCAATTCAGCAAGGGTTAAGTTTTTGCTAATGTAATATATAGCGTATGGTTTCTTGTCTTCTTCTTGGCCAAGAACTGCTCCAATGGCTGTGTCTGATGCATTTGATGAAATTTGGAATGGTATATCCCAGTTTGGGCCTTGTAATACTGGTGCTGTTGATACTAGTCGTTTTAAATCTGTAAAGGCAGTGTCACATTTGTCAGTCCATACGAAATCACTATTTCCTGTTAAGGCATATAATGGTGCAACAATGTGTGAAAAATTCTTGATAAATCTACGATAATATCCAGCAAATCCCAGAAAACTACGCACCTCTGTTTGGGTGCAGGGAGTAGCTACTAAGAGAATTACCTGTATTTTTGCTGGATCTACGTGAATTCCAGTTGCTGAAATATACTGACCCAATATCAGGCCTTCTGTCATCATCATATGGAACTTTTCATGACTTAAACATAGGCTGGTAGAAATACACCATTCCAAAACTTTTTCCAATGTCTATAATGCTTGCTCGAAGTCATGTCCATAGGGTGTGAAATCATTCAGGTATACTTCCAATCCTTCATTTATCAAGTCTGCAAAAATAATGAGTATGGCTCTTTGGAATGTGGTAGGTGTGTTGCACAATCCAAAAGGTAATACCCTATAAGAGAATGTTCCCCACGGATAAGTAAATGTAGTCTTATCCTGGTCTTCAGGGGCAATCTAAATTTGGTTGTAGCCATTGAAGCCATCCAGGAAAGAAAACAATTTCTTCCCTGCCAGTGTATCTAGCACCTGATCAATAAATGGAAGGGGAAAATAGTCTTTTTGCATTTCCTTTTTGAGTTCTATATATTCAATGCATATTTTCCATTTCCCATTCTTTTTGGGAACCAAAACTAATGGAAAAACCCATTAACAGTCAGATATAGGAAAGATAAAATTCACATCTAACAATTTTTGAAGTTCTTCTTTAACAATATATTTTAGGTGAGGATTTAATATACGTTGAGGTTGTCGAATGGTTCTTGCATATTTTTCAGTGTAGATGTGATGCATGCATAGATGAGGGTCAATCCCTTTCATATCTGAGTAATCCCAAGCGAAAGCCCCTTTATTTTTCCTGAGGATTTGAATAAGTTTCTGTTGCTCGTCATCACTCAAATTAATGTTAATGTTCAAGATCTTCCATGGCTCAATTTCAATAGGCTCTCTATTATAAACAATGGTTGTTGGTATTGTTTGTTCATTGATATCTCTCAGGGGATATTCTTCGATTTCATTGTCAATGACTACTTTAATCATGTGGCATTTCGAACTTGATATTGTGGTAGGATGATTGATAAAAGTATTAATGACATCGTCTTTAGTTTCGTTTTTGAATTCAAGGGCATCTACCATAGTCAATGGTGACAAAATATTTTCTGTTAAGTATGTTGCAGGTTGCTTCCTGGTTTTCATAATGGTCAAGCTTGGCTGAGCAGGAGGGTATAAAGCTAAATTTTTCACATCATTCCCCTTGGTTATAGTCATACTGTCTGTCCGGCAACTGATATAAGCATCAGCAGTGTCTAGCCAAGGCCTTCCTAATATTAAGGGATGTCCATCTATCTGGTTCCTAGGGTTAATAATCAAAAAAAATTCCGGGTATTCCCAAGTGTCTACAGAGACCATCACATCTTGTTATCTTCCTTTTGGTCTAATGACTGAGCGATCAAATAGTTCCAGTAAGGTAGTTGTTGGTTCCAAGGCTGTGATGCCAAGAATGTTGCAAGTTGTAGTGGTGAGAATATTAATGGCTGCCCCTAAGTCAACTAAATCATTGGGAAAAGAATGGTCATTTATCTGGACTGTGACAATGGGGTTTCCAGGATCCTCATATTTTACAGGAGTCTCTTTGCCTAGTAATAAATCAGACAAAGTCCCGACAACATGAAAGTTGGGGTTATTTTTGTTTTCCTCATAGACTTCCTTATACACAATTCTTTAATATTTTTGGCATATATTGGAATATATTGGATAGCTTGGAGGAGGGGAATTTTTATACAAATGTTCTTAAGTTCACCCAGTAGATCAAAGTCAGGATATTCAATCGAGCATGGTATCAACAATCTTTATGGGAATGGGGGGGAAGTGGTTATGATTTGTTCAGGATTTTTTTGTCTGACTGTATCTTCCCCTTGTTTTGATTTTTGATCATCTACAGTCAGAGGCTTATTTGTGTGCGGTTCTTCAGGTTGCAAATCTTTATCCTTATCTAGAGTGATTATGCATCTAGATCTCAACTTAAGTTCGTCACATTATTTCAACTCACATTCAGGGTCCAGACCCTCACTGATTTGTATTGACTAGACTCATCTGTTATTAGGATTTGGGTTGCATTGAGGTAGAAGTTGCAGTCATATATTAGATTGAGGATTCTGCTGCAACGTGTAAGATGCTGGTAAAGTTGGTTGAGCTAGAGGAACTGTCCCCATAGGTTGGTTCATAGATCTTTGCCAATTTGATTGCTAGTTCTGATTTTGTGAGGTGGAAGGGGACCATTGGGAGGAATAAGGGTTTTTATGCCAGAATGGTGGTGAGTAAGTGGAATTTGGCCAATTATTATTATTTGGATTTGACTGATTGGGCGATGGTTGCATAAAAAACGCTTGAGGTGGCAAAAAATGTGGCTGATTCTACCATGCTTCCCCTGAATATTGCTGAGAATTATATTGCGAGGGAGGAAAGAACGAAGATGGATTAGTAGGCATACCTGTCTAACGTGCTTGTCATTGACAATGCTTGTTCAACAGATACTCTGGTTCCACTTCTTCTTCCGCTTCCTTGAAGACTGCTTTTAATCCTGGGAGTGATGGGAAACTTTTCGTGGCGTGCTCTTTACTGCATATGGCACATATTAGTATCATATCTTGGGGGAATTCTTTATGATTGTGCTTATGTCTATAATGGGGGTAGAAAATAGCCAAGTTATGTTCTGCTATAGCCTGCTTTTTCTTAGCTTGCATGACATCCAATTGTGTCATCACGGTCCCCAGGATATCAGTCTTGAAATCCTCCAACATATTGTCAATTTCGCTTCGTGTAATGCTTCCTCTAGAGGCTTTGCTATCTCTGGGGCTTGCATCGCGTCCAACTAGTTTCAGCCTTGTACTGCCCCTAGAACACTTGATGCACAAATCTATAATATTGTTATAATTTTCTTGATAAATGTCACCCTTACCCATTATATTTAGTGTCTCTACCAATTGGTCTTTCATACCTTTGATCATCGTGGTTTTTAGAACATTATCAAGAAGATTTGTGTAAGGAGATATTTGGAGATTATATTGGAAATGATCTACATATTATTCTAGAGTCTCGCTAGGCTTAGCTACAATTTGAAATATTTCATCTTTTAGTTCTCTAGTTCAGCAATAATCTTGGTATTTTTGAAGGAAATATGTTTTCATTTGATCCCAATCATTGATGGTGCCTATACCGAGTCCCATGAACCAACGCAGAGCTGCTCCCTTCAGAGTAGAGGGGAATAGCTTCAGTTTATAGGGGTCAGTAGTGTAGTCATAACCCTTGCATAAGACATCAAATTCAAAAAAGAATGCATCGGGATCTTCTGAAGTTAGCCCATGAAAGGTAGGAATTTTCTGCAATGGTATAGCCTTCATGGGGGCATTGACAACTGTGTCAACAATAGCGTATTGCAATGTAGAAGTTTGAGGTTTCTGGTTATTAGCCATTTGGTCAAAAACATGCCAATATTCTTTAGGGATCTCCGGAGCTAGAGAGTTATTCCTAGGATGTCCACAAGAGGCTGGAATGGTTCTAGTAGAACTTCCTTGATCTGGAATACTAGGTGTCCTCTGCTCAGTCACTACTTTAGGAGATCTAGGTTTTCATAATTTAATTTCAATATTTCCTGTTTCTCCTCCTCCTTCACGGAGGTTGCAATAATTTCCTTCTTGTGAAGGGCGAGTTTGTGAATTATTAGTATCTTGAAAACTCTGCTCAATCCCTTCAGTCTTACAATGAATCTCAGTGTTAGCTACAGATGGTGATCCTACGTCTTGAAGGAAGTCAGTAGGATGTCTAGCAGCAACAATTCGAGGTCCTACTGATGGCTGAGACTCAGTTTTTCTTAAAATTTCATCGATAAAAGTTGATCGTCCAAGGGTCACCAGTCCCCTATATTTTTCAGGTTTAGAAGGAGGAATTTTGTCTTTTTCATGTCTTTCCTTCTTATTCATTCATGCAGAAATACAAACATTCATTCCTACCTTAAACTCCTACGCAATTTTTCTAGAAAGCGGGTGGATGAGCGAGAATTTTTCTTGTTTTCTACGCAGGTTCTTACCTTCCATTTTTAATACCCAATTCTCCCTCAGTAGAAAAAAAACGTCAATCATACATTAATCTTTACAGAGTGGCAACATGCTCCCCGGCAACTGTGCCAAAATTTTGGGTGCTAACAGGTGTCTTTAAAAACTCCTAATTGCCCCACATTAATTATCAACCTGGGTAAGTCCTTTTATCTCAAGCGCGTACACAATATGTGCAAGCTATACATACAAAGAGTAATGTTGAAATCAATCATTTCATATAGATGCAATCATAAATCTTGAAGCTTTAAAGAAAGTGAATCATCTAAGCATTATAACCCAAAACTGTGATTCATTCTTAATTCAACTAATTCCAATGACAATAAACCGAGAGCACTGAAGCATTAACCAAGATCTTTCAGCTGGATTTGAACTATTGAATAGAAGGAAAGTATTGGAAATAATTGTCTATGCGTTGAGTAATCAAAACCAGTTCTTTTAGCTAGCAACTAATTCCTTAAGGAAATAGATTGGAAGTGTGTATTCAAGGGAATAAATACCAGAAATCTGAATTATCAAAATTACTTCAACTGCAAAGCAGAAAAGCAGAATACACTTGCAATAAATGGAAAAGTATAACACAGGGAACAACAGTGAAATCCACCAGAGATCGGGCCCTTAGCCACCGGCGAATACTGCTTAACTAATCCAAAATATTTGAATGAAAAACAACGCGAATTATATATTAATCATCACAGTCAATTGACATCACAATATGATCTCGTTGTTCAGAACTACATTCTGTGAATTAAAATTAAAAATTATGCAGAAGCGAAAGATACATGATTCCCGAGAACTAGCTCTCCCTATCCCTTTATAGCTAAAAGGAAAGATAAATGTGATCCCTCAGGATCAGGGGATCTTGAGGGATCCATGACAAAATGCTATCCTCAGACAGTTCATTCATTCTGGCACTAACCCTTACTGATTTTTCTTTCCCGTGATTAGGTCATGTTGTTCCTTCTTGGGAGCAGCTATTGTTCCATCTGTTGTTTTCAACATAAAGAGCAACGAGAGTTAGTTTGGATGGTTAAATTGTATCAGAATAATTTTTCATTCATTCTTCATCAAAATAATTTCATTATATTATTATATCATGGCACAATATGGATAAGGAAAAGGAAAAAGGACAGTAATCAAGAGTAAATACATAACTATTGCAAGGCTCAACAGAGTCTTGCACCATATTTTCCACTATCTATCTTGAGGCCAAGCTACATCTTCCTTTGAAAGCACAGATCCTATTGAGGGTTTGACTGTTTCAGTAAGCTAAAACAACTAGAGGCTAGATCTTTAGATCTAGGCCATTTCAGTGCATCTTTTTAGTGGAGGAGGTTTCTGCTCCATTGGGAGGAGAGTGGTGGAAGCATTGAGCTTCATTTCCATATATTGGCTGCAGGCCAACTATAGTTTTTCCCCTACAACACATTATTGATCCATATCTGTGTAATTTTGGAAGGAGCTTTTGTAGGGTGATTCAGTGCACCATTTAGGGAGAGGATTTTCTAAGTGTTGGGGATCTGCCATTCACTTTGGAGATCTGTTGGAGGAGATTATTTTATTGTTTATATCATATTAGATCCACTTTCCATATCTGAATATTTCCATATGTATGCAGTCTTAGATCTCAGATCTACACTTTGTACATGGTGTTTTGTTGAAAACCCCAAGGGGGGTTGATAAAGGAGCTTGTATAGTGTATGAATCTACTATATATCTAACTTTTTTTTGACATACTTTATCTAAATATGATGTACAAACTACTACTGTTGCAAAGGTAGTGAAATAATGCTGTCATGGTATTCCATCTTTAATACATGGTTGTATCCCCTATTTTTGCATGATTTTGGGTTATTTATGGCATGGGAGACATGTTTAACTATGGAATAGTTATTTGTTTATGATTTCCTTTTAGATTTGAGTGTTATAATATCAAATATAAGGAATAATTGAGATTTACTTGGAAGTTATTGCATAAATTTTTGAAAACTGCGTTATTTATGCATGCATTCCTGAGTTTTCCCATTTGGGAATATTACACACATATTCAAGACAACCCAGTAAGGGTTTCCGAAAATACCCAAAATACAAGAATGATAAAATGTAGCCTTAGGGATGAATAATCATGGAAAATGGATAGTTGATAGGAGACGGATGATCTTATGTAGAAAATTTATGTAAATCCTCCAATAGATCTCTCGGATGAATGGTTGATCCCCTCACTAGAAATCTAACTTCTCAACTAGGGCACTAAGCCCCCCACTGCCACTGCTCACTGATATAACAAAATTCCTGAAGGGAAATGTGTTGTAGATGATGGTAGAAATTTATCCTGATGCTAAATGATGAAATTAAGCTCAAGGATCCTCCTTTCTAGCCTCCCGAATGAAGGGTTGATCCCTCCAATGGAAAACAAGCTAAGAAACTGAATCTATTCCTCCTCTGCTACTATTGCCCTACAAAACATCATATCCTTGGAAGAGACTATGCTGTGGATGATGGATGAAGCTTGGTCTAATGCCAGATAGTGGAAATGATGCTAAATATACCTCTCCTTAGTAGGCACTCGAAGTCTCCCGAGGATGAGGGCGGGATTTCTGCTCGGAAACAACCTTGTGCTAAACGAAACAATAGACTCCATTAAACAACTAAAGCATGCAAATAGTCATACAACACCAATACAATATCAATATTCCAAATCATGTCTTCTATGGATGCCATCCTCTTCCTTTTATACCTAGTGAGCTTCCTCACCCTGGGTCCCACTCATTAAAGGAATTACTCTCATGCATACACTCCTCCTCTTTAACAGCGTTGTCCTCCATTAATGCTCTACTCCCTCCATGAAAAAATTGTTGATCTGGTTAAATTTGACCATGTACACATGCTTTAGCCCCTGTTCACACCTAAGGGTGCTTTATTCAACTGATACAATGATCAAAATTCACATGAGAAGTGGTTTTATTCCTCCTAAAGAGATTTATGGGTATCTCTACCCACTTATTCACCTATCTTTTAATCAAAAGAAAAAAATAATATTTCAACTAGCTGAAAGCTAGTTAGGAATATTACACAAGCCAAGAGAGATCTGAATAATACTAGAAAAGTGGGGGTAATCCCCATTATAAATTGTCCAAGCATTCCAAAAAATCATAAACATTAAGAAAAACATATGCATTAAGATGAGAAACTGTAATATTCCCAATTAGCCATAAGCTAGTTGGAATATTCAATTTTGTTTTGCTACATTGTTTAATGAATAAGAGGAAAATGGAGGTCCATAATTATCCTTAATAATGAATAAATCAATGCCAAATGTGTAAGAGATAAATCTTGGTAGATTAATTGAGCACCCTTAGGTGTGAAAAGGGGTTGAAACACCTTGATTGGGTCAACCTTGACCAAATCAATAGCACTGTAATGGAGGAGTGATCATCAATGAGAGACAACGAAGTTTTAGATGGAGATGCTTTGTGTGAAAGTAATGTTATTATTGGATGGGGCTTAGTGTTTTCAAGCTCATATCTTATTTAAGAAAGAAGATGGCAGCCATTTTTCATTATACATGTATGTTGATATTTCTGAATATATGGTCTGTTTAGACATATATATTTATCTTGTTGTTTAGCTAAGATTGAGTGTTGTTTAGCACTGGGTGTTCCTGATAGGGAATCCCGCCTCTTCCAGTGAGAAGATCTTGGAGGAGTCTTGTACTACATTTTCCAATATTAGGCTTAAGGCCAAGCTTCTTCTTTCATCTACAGCCCAGATCCTGTTGAGGGTTTGGTTGTTTTGCAGGTTGCAGTAAGTGGAGTCTAGACCTAGGTCATTTCATTGCTCATTTTCAGTGGAGGAGGCTTCCTTTCCATTGGGAGGACAATATTGAAGACCTTTGTGCATATTTTAAGATCTTGGCATTAGGCACTGGTTATTTATCCCTATAGTACAGTTTTATTCCAGACCTGTGTTATTTCTGTAGGAGGAGTTGCAAGGTGGTTTGGCACACCATTTGGAGAGATGATTTTCTAGTGAAGGGGATCTATCTTTCACTTAGAGGATATATTGGAGGAGGCTATTGTATTTATCATATCAGATTAGCCACACTTTCCAGATCTGTATTTTGCAGTAGATCTATAACCTTAGGGCCTAGATCTGCAACTTGTACAAGGTATTTTGCTGAAAACCCTTAAGGGGTTCTTAAAAGGAGGTTGTATAGTGCTCAGATCTATAATAGATCTATCTTTTGAGGAACATATCAGCCATATATCTGATGTATAATAATTTTTTGTAGCATAGCTAATAAAACAACGTTGTAAGGGTCTTCCTACTTTATATATAGTTGCAACACCTCATTTTGAGGGATTTTGTCCATTGGAGGCTTGTACTTTCTTGTTATGTATCTTATTTCCCATTATTAATCCATATTTTTCTATTGTTATAACATATGAAAGGCCTCCATATTTTCCTCTTGATTTCATGTAATGTTTTCACTATTATTTCCATGGTTTTTCACTATATTCCTTCTTTTCCATTTTGGAATATTACAGTGGTATCAGAGCATAATCTTGGCACAACCTGTTCATCTTGAAAAGCCAATATGTCATCCGAAGAAGGAGATGCTCTTACTGATAGAGAGAAGAGGTATCAAAGAAGAATAAATAGGAAGTTTGATTATACAAATGACAAATAAGACAAGGGTAAAACCCCTTTATCTGGAGGAGAAGATGAAGAGAATGAGTTCCCTAAAATCCTTCTTAGAGCCATGCAAGAAATTGCTAGAGAGATGAAGGAGATGAGAATGGATAGGTACAAGGAATCCCCTAAAGGATTTCATCATGGTGAAGGCTCTGTCATGTCTCATCACTGGAGTGATCAACCAATGTAGCAACCACAAGTTTCCCAACGCTCTACAATTCTTTCTTTCTTGGCTATGGGAAATGAAGCGTTTCAAGAGAAAGAATCCATTGAATATTATTTTATAGAGCATGAGTCTCAAACTCAGAGATTCAAGGACCACTTGGTTTTTCAAGAATTTTTTAAAATCAAGGACAATAGAAGACCAAGGCATCATAATAGAAGTGGTGGACTCATTCAGAATCATGATCTACACCGCACTATGGGAAAATTATTTTTACCCAACGTTGATGGGTCATCCAAGTGCACTGCAAATCATGGGTAGAGGAGCTTGACATATACTTCCAGTTGAACAAAGTTCCAGAAATGGAGGCCATTAAGATTGTAGCACTGCACCTTGAGGGTGAAGCACATGATTGGTGGTTCCATGGCTTGTCTACATTGGGTCATGTCAATGTGACTGCATATTCATAGTTCACTAGGAGGTTGGTGGAAAGGTTTTATAGAAGATATCCTAAAGCACCATTCATGGGGCTTGCAAAGCTAAAACAGTCAGGTAATCCAAAAACTTACATTTCTGAATTTTTACGACTTTCTGTTATGGTTCCTGATTTATCTGCTGCAAGAAGGGTGTATATGTTCATTGATGGGTTAGATGAACCTCTTCATGGGTTGATTAAGTCTAACAAGCCCAGTACCCTTCAAGATTCCATTGAAAGGGCTAGATATATTCAATATTCCTTGCCAAAATAAAAGGCAACTTTTCAGCACAAGCCCTCTTTTCCATCCAAGGGAAAAGAAGAGAAGGCTCCTCCTTCAAAGGAGATCCAATATAAAAAACCTCTGGATGATGATGTCTGAAGAGATTTGAGGAGGAGGAAGCTTTGTTTCACTTGCCAAGAATCTTGGGCACCCGGACATAGATGTGCAGCAGGAAAGGCACACTACATAGAGGTCTTCTTAGATGATGAGGAGGAAGAAGAAAATGAACCAAGAAGAGGTCACAGTGCTGACACTGCAGGAGATGAACCAACACCATCAGGAGATGGGAATGGGGCATTTTCTCCAATTAGAGGGGCTCTTGCATCATTGAGAGGAGTACCTAAGTACTTGACCTTAAGAATTCAAGGTTCCATCTTGAATCAGAGGGTTTCTATTTTGGTTGATAGTGGGGCTACCCACAATTTTATTGATTCCCAACTAGTGCAAAGGAGGGAAATATCCACTGATGCATTTGAGGGATTTTCTATTTTGGTCCCAGGAGATAGAACAATGCAATGCATGCATTATGTTCCATCCTTATCAATCACCATGGGAACTTATACATTGACTGATCACTTCTTTGTGGTTGACATACCTGACAATACCTGACACCAATGTCATATCTGGTGTGTAATGGTTGATTACTTTTGGGAAAGTCACCACTGATTGGGAGACTTTGCAGATGGAATGGGTGGATAGAAAGAGTGGAAAAGATAAAATGATTAAAGGCATGCACACATATCCCTCACATACCACTTTCGCATAGAAAACAGAGATGGATTTGCGCAGTGGAAGCAAGGATCTAACAGTCCCATCTATTATGCTTATGAGATTGCTGCATGGGACATTATTATCTAGTGGAAAACCCCCTGGGAGGCCACCTGATTCAGATTTGGTGAGATATATCTCACAACATGATGCTCCAATAATAGATCCAGGAGGTATCGGAGCATTAGAAGGCAATGATATGGCATTGGGAGTCTTGGGTAGGCTTAAGGAGGAGGGAGATATTCTGCCAACATCATCATTACCCACTCTCATTTCAGATTCTGTGCTCTGGGAGGAGAAGCATGGAAGGAATGACCTTCCAACATGTACCTTTGGCATGGGATATGTCAAGGGGGAGAGAAACCATATGATAGATGTTATTTGTGATAGATCATCATCGCTGTCACTATGGGAGATTGATCCATATTGGAAATCCCAACTGTTGGTGGATTATTCCAAGGATCTTTTCACATGCATGATTCTTGATCACCAGCTACATGAAGAGGGATATTCAATCCAAGAAGGATTAATCTATTATCATGGTAGGATCTTCTTATCTAAAGCCTCCAAGCTCAAGGAGAAGTTGTTACAAAGGGCCTATGAAGAGTTCTCTTTCAGCCATACTTATTCCATGAAGGCCTACAACACTATCATGGAAAGCTACACTTGGAAGGGCTTTGAAGAAGGACTAATTAGCATTTTAAAAGATGCATAAACTATGTGGAGTTGGGAGAGAAACATAAATCTATAAATGAGTTAATTCAACCAGCTCTTTCCTCTTTTGGAATGAGAGGAGATAGATCTATGCACCACTCCATTTGTATGAGGATAAATCTTGGTGAAAAACATGCTTGTGTATCTAATGTTTCATTTGATTATTATTTGCATTATTTCACCATGTATATGTAGGCCATAGCTCTAGGAAGGGTACTATTCCATATAAAATTCATGGCCAACTTTGGGCCACAAAAATTTCTGAACATGGCCACTCCCTTGGAGATCAAAGGGAGATTTTGTATCATTGTGGGTGCATTCCAAAAGCACCAAACATATCTCACACTTTCAACCATAGTGAGATGACTTGGGAAGCAAGTAAGTGGTGGGAAAACCACTTACCATATCAATATATTATGCAGTAAGGAGATTTACTGCGATGGTTCCACATGTGGGACTATGACCCACCTCCATATGCACAAATTTCTATTTTTATGTACCTAGTTTTGATCCCATACATTGATGATGTACTTATAATTTTTATGGGAATGTTTGGAGGGAGGATGGGAGGTATGTATGTGCCCTATGGGATAGTGATTCTCTATGTTCATTATGTTACATGTTTAAGGGAGAACATTGGGCAAACCACGTTTGTTTCATTTGAACTATTGTCTCCTTATGTGATGGATTATTTGCATCTCATGAGAACTTTGGAGGAGCAATTCATGGAGGAATGAATTGGTGAACACTTAGCTTATGAAGGAAGCTTATCACATGTTGGTGTCACCAATGGAGGAGGAGAAGAGTTGCAGCACTCACCTTGTCAGTTTCTTGAGGAAAAGCAACATTTGGGAAGGAAGAATTGTAATATTCCCAATTAGCCATGAGCTAGTTGGAATATTCATTTTTTTTATTGCTTTGTTTAAAGAATAAGAGGGCAAAGGAGGTCCATAATTATCCTTAATAATGAATAAATCAATGAAAAATGTAAAAGAGACAAATATTGGTAGCTTAATTAAAGCACCCTTGGTGTGAAAGGGGTTGGATCACTTTGACTGGGTCAACCTTGACCAAATCAACAATGCTGTCATGGAGGAGTGGTCATCAATGAGGGACATTGCAGATTTAGATGGAGATGATTTGTGTGAATGTAGTGATATTTTTGGATGGGGCTTAGGGTTTGAAAGCTCATATTATATTTAAGGAAGAGGATGGCATCCATATTCATTATGTATGGGTTTATTATATTTCTGAATATATGGTCTGTTTAGACATATATCTTTCTCTTACTGTTTAGCTGAGATAGAGTGCTGTTTAGAATAGGGTGTTCCTGATCGGGAATCCCACCTCTTCCACTGAGGAGCTATTGGAGGAGTCTTGTACTACATTATCCACTATTAGGCTCAAGTCTAAGCTTCATCTTTCTTTTACAGTGTAGATCTTGTTGAGGGTTTGGTTGTTTTTGCAGGTTGCAGCAAGTGGTGATTAGATCTCTAGATATAGGCCGTTTCATTGATTATTTTCAGTGGAGGAGACTTCCTTTCCATTGGGAGGACAATATTGAGGGCCATGTGCTTATTTTCAGATCTTGGCATCAGGCCAACCATATATTCATCCATCCAGCGCAGTTTTCTTCTAGATCCACGTTATTTCTATAGGAGGAGTTGTAGGGTGGTTTAGCACACCATTTGGAGAGCTGATTTTATAATGAAGGGGATATGCATTTCAATTAGAGGATATATTGGAGGAGGCTATTGTATTAATCAAATCATACCAACCACAAATTCCAGATCTGTATTTTGTAGTAGATCTGCAGTCTTAGATCTCAGATCTACAAAAAGTGCTTGGTGTTTTGCTGAAAACCCTTAAGGGGTTCTTTAAAGGAGATTGTATAGTGCTAAGATCTGATATAGATCTATCTTTTTGGGCACATATCAGCCCTAGATCTGATGTATAATCATTTCTGTAGCAGAGCTAATAAAATAACACTGTAAGGGTCTTCCAACTTTTCTATATAGTTGCAGCACCTCGTCTTGAGGATTTTGTCCATTGGAGGCTTGTATTTCTTGTTATACATATTATGGCCCATTTCTTATGTACATTTTTCCACTATTATAACATATGAAAGGTATCCATATTGGCCTCTTTCTTTTAAATGATGTTTTACACATTTGTTCCAGCATTTTGCACTATATTTCTGCTTTTCCCATTTGGGAATATTAGAAAAAGTTAATCGAAAAAGAGTTGGATTTTGTAACAAAATATGCTACAAATGCATATAAAGGTTATTGAGGAATATAGAAAAGTTTAAAATATTAAATTATAAAGATAATCGTTGAGTGGGTGATAAAAAATTTGAGTTATAAATTTGCAAATATTAAATGGTTGATGATATTTCAATTAAATTTTTTTTTGAGAAGATAGATATGCTAATGTAAATCTGGATTTTTTTAGGCATTATCCTTGATGGGCTTGCCCACCACAACCTCCTAAATCTTGTCATGGCAAGAAGCCCATGTTCGAATCACCATGGGGTATGCTTAAATCTTTAATTTGACAATTTTTGACTATATGTAAATGGGCACTCCATTAAACATGTATTACTTCGATTTTTTATTTTTTATATTTATTTTTTCTCTTTTTAGTTTTATAGAAATTGATACTATATTTAAAATAAAAACCTAACTTGTACTAGTTGGATTTTTACATGTCATTATTTATGTATTATTATTATTATTATTTTTAAATATATGCATTTTTATATACAAACTCTATAATTAAATCAATGAACTTTACGATAATGAATGTAAAATAGCTTTTATGTTGGAACACTCAATCTTAATATCCATGACTACTTCTATTCTATCTCCTTATATATATATTAATTAAATTATATTATTATTATTATTACTATTATTGTTTTTAAGTTAAATTAAAAAATACATACACTCCAGTAAAAACAAACATGTACGGTATTCAATATATATATAATGATTTATTTATTAAAAAACATTAATTAAAATATTATTCAATCCTAAATAAGATAATTCCAAAGTCCAATAGAATTTTTAATTCATTCAACATGGATTTTATTCGTAAAATTTGTATTTTTCTTTTAATATTATACATATTTTATTCTATTTTTTTTTATCAAAATAATCTATTAACATATTTTCTAATTTTATATTTAAATGTTTGTCAACATGCATACATAGATTTTAATTTGGAAAATTAACATTTTTCTTAATAATATAAAAAATTACTATATTCACATATTGTATTTTTTTCAATGGTTTCATATTGAAGAAATACAAGAGGCTGTAATGGGTTGGAGCCTGTGCTTTGATACTATATGTAAGAACCCCCAAAATTTAACAGGCAACTAATTATATAAATATGCAATTAATAATCAATACAACAACTATTCAACTAATTAGCATAAAATTTTCAGAAAAAACCTGAGCAAAGATGACTTCCCTGTAGTGACAATATTCCTTACTTGTGCTTTCAAAGTTGAACGCTATTTGAATCTTGCTAACTACAACAAAGTTTTGGGGACGACTCTCCACCTAACCATAGGCTCAGCTGCACATAATCTTTCTACAACTGGCCACCCCTAAGCCCTCAATCAACGTACTACTGATAGGGAATCCTTTGTCTCACAATACCTTTCTCATAAGAGAATGGATGAAGGAATGATGAATGAATCTCATCTTCCTCAATGTCTAATAAATAGACCAAACAATGGAAAGGTAATTGCATGCACACATTCCATGTGTCAACATGCAAATTTTATTTCTTTATTTTAAGTTTTACTTAATTTAATATTACTCTTAATTTAACTCTTTCTTATTTTATTTTATTTTACTTTTTGTTAACTTTACTTATTTTTACTATTTTTAGGGTTCTATTAGCTTAAATCTTTCTTATTTTATTCCTCGTTACTTTTGTTAACTTCAGTAATTTTATAGTTTACTTTTATATATTTTTATTTAGAACTCTAGTTTATTATTTACTATTTTATTTATTTATTATTGTTCTCTTTATTGTATATTATTTATTAACTATTTATTTTAATATTATGCTATATTATTCATTTATTATTTATTATTTTTTAATATTACTAGGGGACATTACATAATATCCCTGGGTTAAAACTTCATGTAATAAAGTCAATACAGGTAAAATAAGACCATGGTCATGGGACACGTATTCCAAGTTGAATGTTGGGAAAAAACATAGTGATGGTAATCACTTGTGATTAATTAATGGCTATGAAAATTGGCAAAGGCAATGGCAAAGGATTTGGAAAGACAAAGTGGCATTTATTGGCATTTATTTATGAAAATAATGGAAAATAGGAGAAAAGAAATGTGAAAGGTTACACGTTGCATGTGAGGAGGGAATTGAATGAAGAAAATAGAAAATGAAGAAAATAGAGGCCTCAATGATAAATAGGCTTTTGAGGACCAATACACAATTTTTTTCAGTTTTAGATTTTGACAACTCAATTTTGGATCTCTCTCTCTTACTTTTGGACACTTAGAGTTTTTTTGGAGCACTCTTAGAGGAGTGTGGCATACTTGGGATTTGGATCAAGAAGGCAAAGGAAAAGCATGAAAGTGCAAGAAGACAATGGGATTTATAGCTACAATGGATTTTTCTTGCAGGTACTGAGTTGCATGTATGATTTCCTTGCTAGTTTTGGCATGCATGGCACATACATGTGGTATCTTGGTTTTAATATTTCATTGGCATGGAGGATTGATTGGTTTGATAGTGGTTTTTCCTAGCCTTTCCATTTCCTGTATAGCCATGGTGTTGTGGGTTTGTTTTGTTTTCTGGTTGGCACTCATGTTCCTTATGGATGTGGGTTGAGTTACTAGTTCCTAGAAGCCATGGTTGGATAAACACTCTGGAATTCCTGTAACAACTTGGGTTGAGTTACTATTCCTAGAAGCCTTGGTTGGAAAAAAATATATAAGCCCTTTGTGGGTTGAGTTACTAGTATTCGAAGCCATGGTTGGAAAAAAAATCTGAAATCCCGACAACAACTGTCGGTTGAGTTACTAGTCCTGGAAGCCCTAGTTGGAACAAATTCTCCACAGTCCTGGATAGCTTGGGTAGAGACTGATCTGGTGATGGTTAGTGATGTTTGACCATGAGGTCGAATAAATGGTTGAGGGTTGAGGTGGTTTGGCCTCTCCAAGCCCTAGTTTGGTTTTGTTTGGTTTATTCCATGAGATCCCACATTCACGCTTAGAATATCGCAAGGGGGTTATTAGATGAAAGAGATATTTGGTTCAACCCAATCTATGGTCGGGTGATACGTGGAAGTCCCAGATCTGGTTGTATTTTTCATACGTCGATAAGAGCTCTTTTCCTCTTGTATTTGATGGATAAATTTACTTTTTATTATGTGATCTTAATGGTTGTTCTATCATTGTTATTCTACTGGTTATATGCAGTTTATAAGCATGGTTCATGAGAGACTTGAGTTATGGATCTCATCCTGTTTTGATTAGTAGATGAAATGTTAATGAATATATGACCTAATAGATTATCCTGTAGCTATTATGAGGAGGAATCATTCCTTCTTGATAAATCTCATATAAGTATGAAGTCCCTATGTTTAGATGTGTTTATATGACCTATAGATTACATATTTAGGATGTGTTTGATGGAATGTATCTCATGTCTAGGCCTTGTGAGATTAATTCCTTGTTCAAGTCTTGCATTATAGGCCTTGTCATTGTGTTATTTGTCATTTCTTAAAGTTTCATGAAGTTCTGGGCAGTGGGTTGAGTCCTGCCCCTGAAAATATGGCTTATAATTTAGGGTCGTTGGAACAGAACTGCCTGAAAAAGGTTGCATTCGCACGGGTTCCTTGTTGTGCATGCAATTGGAGGGTTTCAGTCACATGAAGGTCTTGTAATAAGTGAAATTGGGGCTCTAGATCAACAAAACAACAATTTATCTCAAGGGTTGAGAACCTAGAAGGGCTAGTTAGCTCCTGAATGTACTATAGCATATGAGGGAGGTTAGATTGGTCTTGTCTCATCGATTCCACTTCCTTAACTATAATTTGGGATTTGAATCATATCGTAGTAAATATTTTCCACATGTTTACCCCAGTGGAATGGTTAGCTTGGGTAAATGTGGGAGGAGGCAGTTATATGGTGGTATCAAAGAATGGTTTCGCTCTCCTTAGGTGATGTCTAGTTTCCGTTTGCCTTGGATGAATGCGTTGTCATATTTATATGTTGGTTGTATATGTGTCCTTATGATTATAGTCTATGTGCTTGTTGTGTATGCATGGTGGTGGTCATTGTTTCCGTTGTGATGTCATGCAAAATTTAATGGTGTTGTGGTCAAAATGTGTTCATCATGACTGCATGCCAGTGCCTGCATGTATTATGTATTCATGCATGTTGTACATATGTTGTTATGCATGCATTGTGTCTAGTTGGTGTTGTAGTTGTGGCATCATAGATGGTAACTGGATGATGATTAAGATGATGTTTATATATTGTTATTTCTATGATTATACATGTATTGTGCTAATCTGGGTGATCTTGAAAATGAGATATCCTCCCCTAAACTACACTGAGGTACATTAGTTTTCTTATGTTTTGTTTTAGGTGACATGATATGCCTTGCAGGAAGAGAAGATCAAATATGTATAGCAAGATGGTAGACTATAGTTCACGAGATTACCCTTATAGATCATATGAACAACATGGTGATGAGTACTCCCCTCACATAACATACACTTTGAGAAGTTTGAAGGTAGATATAATAAGTTGCAAAGAAGATAATGAATGAATCATTTAATCACAAGAGTGGATTGCTAGGGAATAAGAGAAACAAGAAGAATTTAATGCAATTGTCCTTTAGAGTTTGTCAGAATTGCAGAGACAAGGATCGATTAGAATCAATCATGGACAAGAGGATAGGACTAATGGAGCATATGGTAGCAGGTCACATGGTGGGAACATGTTGGATAGATATGATACGGTCAGGGATGGCAGATTCTTGGATACACTTGATAGATAAGGAAGTGGACATGGGCTTTACTCTAGTACTAGTTCAGACATGTATCACCATCATCATCGCTATAATACTTACATGAGCAGTGACAAGAGATATTTTATGGACGAGTTCAAGAAAGGAAAGGCATCTACATTTGATGGAGAAATGAAGAAGTCAGAGGATGCAAAATATTGGTTGCTTGGAATGAATAAGTTATTCAAATTTCCTGATTACTTTGTGAACATGAAGGCCAAAATAACTACGTTCAGTCTCAAAGGTAATTTATACATTTGGTGGGAATATGTAAAGAATTTCAAAGGTATTCATGAAGAGGAATTGACTTGGAGTGAGTTTGAGATACTATTAAGGAAGAAGTATATATCAGAGAGATACCATGATGATAGGGAAAAATGATTCTATGAGCTAAATATGGGATCTATGACCGATGAGGAGTACACTAATATATTATTGGAGTTATTGAGTTATGTTCCTTATCTGAAGGAGGATAAATAGAATATTCAAAGAATAATTAGTGGGTTACCGGTAGCATTCAAAGACAGGATTGAGTTTGATGAGCCTAGATCATTAGAGGAATCCATTAGGAAGCTAAATCAATGTTATGAGCAATCAAAGCGCAAATATGAGACCAATCAGGATTGCAGAGGTAATACAAAATATAAAGGAAAATGGGATAAGAAGCGAAATAGACCTCAGGACATAGCTAACAAAGAGAATGCAACAATGCCTAAGAAGTTCAATGCATCTGACAAAGGACACAAATTTCAGTCTGAGGAGTAGAATAAAGGTGTCGGCTGGAAGCCTTTACAGTGTTGGACTTGTGGAAAGGATCATTGCAGGTGATATTTCCCACAACATCAGGGTGGTATACCAAAAATTAACAGTGTTCATGAGGCACATACAGTGGGGGATGTTGGATAAAGTATTCCTTGGATTTATGCAGCGTTGGATAATAGGCAGGATGATCATTAGGCATCTATTATCAAGATGGATGTTAAGCTTTATGATCAAGTTATTTATATTTTGATTGACCCTATATCTAACTATAGTTATATTAATATTGACTTGGTGGATAAGTGTGGTTTAAATAAAGAAGTGCATGGAGAGTCTTATTTTATGCTGTTGGCTATAGGTACTACAAAGAGAGTTCATCATTGGGTAATATCTTGTGCATTTGAGTTGAATGGTATGTCTACATCAGTGCATTTGGATGTACTTCCATTGGGATCATATAGTATGCTTTTGGGTATGGATTGACTATATCTTCATAGGACCAAGGTGGATTTTTATGAGAAGGCTATTGAGTGCTTGGATGAAAATGGGGAAAAAAGAATATTACAAGGTAAGAAGAAGGAAACATCAGTTAGAATGGTCACAACTATGCATGCAAAGCATAGTCACAGGAAAGGGTGTGTGTTATTTGCAGTACATATTTCCAATGTTAAAGGTAAGGATGTTGAGGATGCATATGTATTGAACAGGTACCTGGTTCTACAATAGTTTCAAGATGTGTTTTCCACAGAGATTTCATAGTTTCCGCCTCACATGGAAGTGGAGTTTTATATTGAGTTGGTACCATGGGCAACACTAACATCAAAGGCACCATATAGGACGAGCACACCAGCGCTAGTGGAATTTAAGTTGTAGTTGAAGGAAATGCTTGACAAAGGGTACATTAGGTCAAGTGTGTCATCATGGGGTGCACTAGTATTGTTTATTAAGAAGAAGGATGGTACTCATAGGTTATGCATATGGAGTTTAACAAGGTAAAAATCAAGAACATGTATCCTTTGTCAAGGATTGATGACTTGTTTGATCAATTCAAGGGAGAAAAAAATTCTCAAAGATTGATTTGAGATCAGGATACCATCAGGTAGTCACCAAAGAAGAGGAAATTTACAAGAAATATTTCTGGACCAGGTATGGGAATTATGAGATTGTTGCAGTTTCATATGGTCTACCTAATGCTCTAGCTACTTTTATGTGCTTGATGAATACTGTGTTGCATCCTTATCAGGACAAGTTTTTTATTGTGTTCATTGATGATATATTGATATATTCTAGGAATGAAGAAGAACATGCCGAACATTTAGCAGCAATGTTGAGGTTTCTAAGAGAGCATCAATTGTATGCCAAGCTTAGAAAATTCAGTTTCTTTTAGATAGAGGTACATTACTTGGGGCATGTGGTTTCTAGGGAAGGCATAGAAGTAGATCCAAAAAAGATAAAATCTATCATGGAATGGGCAACTCCTAGGAATGTGGATGAGGTAAGGTCATTTATGTGGTTAGTAGGTTATTACCAGAGGTTTATTACGAAATTATCACAAATTTCATATCCTATTACACCGTTGCAAAGGAAAGGTGATAAATTTGAATGGAAAAAGGAATGCGCAGTCAGTTTTGAGCAGTTGAAGCGGTTGTTGACAAATGCTCTAGTTTTAAAGGTTGCAGATTTGAAAAAAGAGTTTGTAGTTTGCATAGATTATTGCAAGAGAGGAATTGGTGGAGTCTTGAAGCATGAAGGAAATTTAATGTGCTATGAATCAAGGAAATAAAATGAACATAAGAAAAATTATGTGATACATGATCTTGATTTGGAAACAATCATCCATGCTTTGAAGATGTGGAGACACTATCTTCTTGGCAGGTGGTTCATGTTGATGAGTGATCACTCTGGATTGAGGTACTTATTTGACCAACTTAACCTGAATTCTAGGAAAGCTAGATGGTGGGACACAATCAATGAATTTGAATTCGAGATCAGATACATTAAAGGGAAAGAGAACAAGGTTGCAAATGATCTTAGCAAGAGAATACAGGTGAATCATATAACAACTATGAGCTCATACAAGACATATTTACATGATCAGATCTTAATGGCAGGACAATATGATGATAGGTATAGGGAGATTATGCATAGGTTTCAACATGGTACATGTGATTAGGATGTGGACTATCGTCTCACAATAGATGGTTTGGTAAGATTTAGAGACATGATCTATGTGTCAGACAATAATGAGCTCAAGAATATTATGTTGAGGGAATTTTATGCTAAGCGTATTCAGGTCACCTAGGATATCAAAAAAAATTGAAATCGATGAATAAGTTCAACTGTTGGCCGAATTTGAAGAAAGAAGTAGCAGATTTTGTGGCTAGATGTTTATATTTTCAATAAGTGAAAGCAGAGTGTAAGAATCCAAGTGGTTTATGACAACCGATTCTGATTCTAGAGTGGAAATGGGAGGTCATTTCTATGGATTTCATCAAATTTTTTTCGAGCACTTCTATACAAAATGATTCTAATATGGTTATGGTGGACATGTTGACAAAGGTAACACACTTCATTCCAGTGAATTCTACGTATTCAAATAGTGATGTGGCACAAGTATTCATAAGAGATGTGGTGAGGTTGCATCGTGTACCGAAGAAGATTGTGTTAGACAGGGATGCTATCACTTCTAGGTTTTAGAAAGAGATATTTGTAGGTTTGGGTACAAAGTTGGAATTCAACACAACTTAGTATCCGCACACAAATGGACATATAAAGAGGGCCAATATGATTTTGGAGGACATGTTGAGGATGCATGTGATGCATAAAAAATGGAAGTGGGAAGAGTATCTATCACTGGTTGAGTTCGCTTACAACAATGGATATCAAGAGTCTTTGAGGATGAGCTTGTTGG
Organism: Pinus albicaulis; assembly: GCA_034641835.2. Lineage (NCBI taxonomy): Eukaryota > Viridiplantae > Streptophyta > Pinopsida > Pinales > Pinaceae > Pinus > Pinus albicaulis. Next base: position 132,002 of record JAXQQM020084580.1, read on the forward strand.
AGGCACTCTATTGGCAGAGTTGTAATACTCCTATCAGTTTGAGTGATTCAGTTAATAGGGGGTTGATTGGAACATATATGTTGGTAGATATAGAACATGAAATGCAGGTTATCAATAAAAATATAAAGTCAACACGAGATGGAAAAAAGAGCTATGTAGATCAACACATGATGTTTAAGGAGTTTCAGGTTAGGGAACATGTGTACTTGTGCATCAAGCCCAAGAAGAGATCCTTGAGGATTAGGTCATGTGAAAAGATAGCACCTCGGTATTGTGAGCCTTTCAAGATCCTTGAGAGGATTGGACCAGTGGCCTATCAACTTGCATTGAATCCTACATTGAAAGTCCATGATGTTTTCCATGTTTCATTACTTAAAATTATGTTGAATATGTTGATCACGTGATTGAATGGTATGTATTGAAAGTGGAGCCAAAAGGAGAATTATAGTTGGAATCTCAGTGCATTTTGCATAGAAATATTCTCATGCTATGGAACCGATCAACTGAGTAGGTTAAAATGCAGTGGAAGCACTTTGGGCCCGATGAAGCTACATGGGATATGGCTAATGAGATGCGGGCTATGTATCCTATCTTATTTTTTGGTTGAGGAAAATAAGTTTTGGTATATGTGTTGACGTTGTGTTTTGGTCATGTCCATGTATATGTATATGTATGTAGATACCGCATCAAGCTATGTTATAAATATCCAATAAGTGGTATGGTTGTCATGTTGTAATGATTCTCATGTTGTTTATGTTGGACCAGTGGCTTATTGAATTTCACTAACTCCGACATTGAAATTCCATGATGTTTTCCACGTTTCATTGCTTAAGAAGTATGTTGAAGATGTTGATCATGTGATTGATTGGTTCGTATTGAAAGTGGAGCCAAAACGATAATTCCAGCTGGAACCTCAGTGAATTTTTCAAAGAAAGATGCTCATGCTATGAAATCTATCAATTGATCAGGTTAAATGCAGTGGAAACACTTTGGCCCGATGAAGCTACATGGGAGATGGCTGATCATATGCGGGCTATGTATCCTTCCTTGTTTTCCGGTTGAGGAAAATAAGTTTTGGTATATGTGTTGATGCTGTGTTTTGGTCATGTCCATTTATATGTATATGTATGTAAATACTATATCAAGATGTGTTATAAAGATCCAATAAGAGGTATGTTTGTCATGTTGTTATGATTTTCATGCTGTTTAAGTTAGTTTTCTTTTAGCAGGTTTTTCATTGTAAATACTACATCGAGCTAAGTTATAAAGCTCCATAAGCACTATATTTTTCTTTTTAGTAGTTTTTCTGGTTGTAGGTGTCATTGAACATTGAGGATGGTGTTCCCCTAAGGGGGGGGGGGGGGGTCTGTAAGAAACCTAGGTTAAAAATTAATGTAATAAAGTTAATAGAGGAAAAATAAGACCACGCTCATGGGACACATATTCCAAGATGAATTTTGTGCAAAAAAATAGTGACGTGAATCACTTATGATTAATTAATGGCTATGGAAATCGAAAAAGGCAATGGAAAAGGATTTTCAAAGTAAAAGTGGCATTTATTTATGAAAATAATGGAAAATAGGAGAAAAGGAAGATGAAAGGTCACAGGTTGCATGTGAGGAAAAAATTGAAGGAAAATAATGAAAAATGAAGAAAATAGAGGCCTCAATGATAAAAAAAGCTTATGAGGACCTATTGTTATATCATTCACCACCGCCCTAAGAAACTTATAAAGGGGATCACCCGAAACATAAAGGGGAGAAATACTTAAAGGGGGTGAGTGGGTTGGTGTGAATAAAAATGCGGATTAAAAGGGGGACATAACATATAGTTTTAACCCTGTGGCAAAACTTTACCCAAAAAAAAGGAGTATATGTGTGCAAGATAGCTGGATAGAGCGGGACCCGCCCAAGTTACGAACAGTCAAGAGGAGAAGACAGCGCTAAGCGTTTCCGGGGGGATCAAGGATGGAAGGGGAAAGGCGGAAGCTCAACCCCCCGGAATGGTGGTGACGTAGCATACGGTGGGACCCGAGATAGGTATTCCGTGTGGTGATGGTCGTAGGCTTAGAGCCGCTCCAATACCCTACCGGACTTTCTAGTGGGCCCATTCAGGTAACAACTGTTGCAAGGAACATGAAGGTAAGGTAAGTCCTAGGACACCCGGTACACGACCAGTACCGGTATTTAACCCAATGCATGGTATACACCTAAATGAACTTTGATAACCAATAGCCAGATGCCACGCATCCCAATGTTGACGTCCTTATGATGTCAGCCCTACAAGTGTCGTCCTAGCCTCATTTTTCGGGTAATCTAAAGCCGTTTAACCCTGTTTTGTGCTCATTATGGTAAAATACTTTCTTTTACGAGATATCATAAAGCTAGAGCGCGATCTCCCAGTACCAGGTCTGCCAAGTCGCTTTCAAATTCCCTACGTTGTTTTCTTTCGAGCATTTTCCTTACTGCGCAGGTATTCTGTCCCTTTTTCACTGTCTAAGTTTCCTTCCGCTTTTCATTTTTCATAATGGTCATGGGTAGAATCAAGATTAAGAAGTTGGAGCCCGAAACCCCTCAAGTTCGCGAGTCTAGGGCTGCTCCTGGACCTGAGCCATTCATAAACATGCAAGCCCACATTCAAGACCCACAATACCCTTTCCTCATTAGTAGCGTTAAGCCTGACATATTTAGGAAACATTTAGAGAATAGGGATAGGTTCAGAGTTGTTTTGTTAGGAATATACACCAAATTGCTCCGCCCATCTACCTAGTTGTGGAATTAATATGTTGGCTCAGAGAAGCTTATGATGAGCGCTGAGATATGTTCCTATCAACTCAAGGAAACAAGAAATTTAGTATATCTCCCGAAATCATCAGGAAGGCCCTCTATTACCCTCCCAGTTCAAATTATGTCAGTTTCATTGAAATGTTGTTAGCCCGTCAGTTTTCCAAGTTACCCTGGAGGCAGTAGAGAAATTTCATCACTGCTATTTCTGACTCCCGCCTTACATCATTCCCGTCTTCAGACTTTGTGCCTCTGAATACATTCAAGGAAAACCTTCAGCCAACACTTGCTTTCATTACAGGGTTACTAGGTATAGAGGGGGTCAAGCGAGTCTCGAAGGAATGTGTAGCCCTTTTATGGTTAATGTCACAATCAGGGGTTATTTTTGATATCCCTGGTTTCTTGGTCTTCGCCATCCAAACCCAGTTTCAAGACCTCCTAGCCATCGACCATTTTCGTTTCTGCTCCATGGTGTTCTACCTTTTTCTCTTCTAATCGGCTGATAAGTTTGAGGGTTTGGGTCTAGAAAAGGTTTCTAGGATAAATTCTCAACCAAAAAATGTCTTTGACTGGAACCCTGAAGTGCATCAGTTGGCTAATGGGGTGGGTTATTCAAACTTCTTGAATGAATTCATGACAATAGCCTATACTATTATTCACGACAACCCTCTGCCCAGGATTTTTCCTGAGCAGAGAAACTGGGTACAGTTCAGTGAGGAAGAAAGCACAGGAGATTGGTACCTATTTAATGACTACACTGAGATCAGGGTGTATGGTGCAGAGGTTTCCCCTTACAGAATGCCAGTTTTTCCCGCCATGCGGATTTTCGCCTTGGAGTACCTCCAGAAAACCTTGAAGGCTGACCAGCTCCACTTCCTCCCTACGAAAAAGGGGTTCATTCTTAAACTGTCTACCACCGTCGGCCCCTTTATTGTTAACTCAAGGCATGCCCTCCCCATAGTGGAAACCCTGCTCAAGGGTATGGATTTAAGGCAAGGGAAAACTTGGCCTTATCCAAAAGGCATCATCTCAAACAAAAGGAGGAAGATTAAATCAATTGCATATGCTCACGAAACTAGACCCTTCATCAAGTGGAGAGCTAATCTTGATACTTGGCCTTTGCTTTCACAGATGGAGATTGATTCATCTACGACAGGGGAAAAAGGAGATACTGCTTCAACACAAGAAGTAGGTAAGAAATAGGTTGAAGAAGCTAGAGTCATGGGAGAAGATTCTCTGCCCCCTAAAAGGCAGAGAACCAACGATGAAGAAGGTGTCAGGGAAGAGCCGCCGCTAGAAAAAGTGGCACTATATGGAGAGTCGGACAAGGGAAAAGCAGGTTTCATGGTAAAATATGATGGTTCGTCATCTTGTAATTTCTCAGAGGTTTCGAAAGCCGTCTCTATAAATAGGTCCGAGGCGGGGGAAAAAATAAAGGGGAAGAACAGAGCTATCAGAGAGAAGATTTGGTCGAAATTAGCAGGATATGTAGACAAATATCATACTCGGTTTACTACCGAGCTTGATATGGATAAAGAAAAATTGATGATGGCCATGACTGAAGAGGTTCTAGATCCAGAGGCTGGGACCACCAGCTATAGAGCTCTGGAGGTGGCAGTAAAAATGTCACAAGTTCCCCCGATTGATAAATTAAATCTGTTCCAGTGTTTCGGCGACATGCTGAAGGATGAGGTGGTGAATCTCTCTCTCACCCTAAGGAAGCTGAAAACCAAATACAACCAAGTGGTTGAGAACCTTAGGGTGGAGAAGACCAATGCCCGAGAAATTTCAAACAACCTTCAGAGTCTTCAAGTGGTTGTGAAGGGCAAAGGGAGTGATAAAGTGGACCCTCAGGGTCATGTCATCTCGGAGTTACAGAAACAGGTCGCAGCTCTGAAGCATAAACTGAATATGCCTGGCTTTCAACATGTGAAAATTGCTGAATTAGCCTAGATGGAAAAGGACAAGGCTGACCTAGTAGACTCCCTAGCTAAGGAGAAAGAGGAGAGGGATAAAATTACTAGCGAGATGACTGCCCTCCAATAGAATATGGACAAGTTGCAAAGAACCTGAGATACACACGTATGCTCCACGCCACTTCCTGAAGTATCTAGCTCACTTCCGGAACAACTAACTACAACACTGGGTGACCTTTAGGTAGCAAAGAATTAGGCTCAAACTTCACAACAAAATATTCACGAGCTCGAGGCCCATCTCAAGGAGAATACAAAAATGGTAGCAGCTTTGCAGAAAGAAATAGAAGAGGGGAAACAAGAGAAGCTGCAATAGGAAAAGACTATCAGGGACCCGACGAGCCGAATGAAAGGAAATATCACCCTCTTGGAAGCCTGATGCTTAATCTGGACATAAATTATCATGAAGGTAAAGAAGCGTTGGGCCTTTCTGACCTTAATTGAAGAAAAGAAGGCTGCGGCTCGTCAATTCAGAAGGACTCTACATCAAGGGCATACAAACGCTGCAACTAAGGTTTAAAGTGCCATGAGGTATATTACCTTCCTAAATTATTTGAGCTTAGAAGAATTGGCCAACCGGGGAATCAAAGACAGGTTCAAGGAGGTAGCAGAATACAAGAGGGTGATGGAAAAGGAAGCCATGCGCAACCTTGCACTGGGAAGTTTGGAACATATGGTGACGAGCTTGGGAGAGTTTGAAACATAATGGACTGAACTGATGCTTGCTGACCTCCCATCATGCTGGGAGCCGACAAATGCTGTACTTCAACCGTTACAAGTATACGAGTGCAAACCGACAGAGGTGATGAGCCAGAGAGATACACCGTCTGAGAAGACCACTCGGCTTAAGGCCAAAACAAGAATTTCTTCACTCGGTAAGGAATTATCTCTCCTCTATCAAGTTAAGCAATGGTTGCCCACTCAAGCGAACTATGCCAAAATGACAGAAGTGCATGCTCTGGTCAATGATTTCACTGCAATACCTAGTCCTGCAGCTGACACCTAGCAGAGGTGTAGTGATCATATGAGTTCATCAGTCACCGCGTCTGCGTCCCTATCAACTTCGTTTGCCAATAAGAAAGGCAGCTCTTCTACAGCCACAATACTGCCTTCTCCAATAGCTGCCCCGACTTCGCCTCGCCAAAAAAAATGATAATTCATGATTGGGCCTACATGGCCTTTTACTTTCTTTTATTTTTACTTTTAATTTCAATTGAAATTCATATTTCACTTTTGCATTTTTACTTTTAGTTAGTAAGTTTCTTGTATTTCCATTAGAAATGGCTTTAAGTCCACTTTGTAAGATGATGGGAGGCATTCTACCCCATCATCAATTTTGATTTCTGATTAAGACTTGAAACTTCATACAGGCATGCAGAAAAGATATTTCCCCAAAATATCTTTCCGCGTATAAAAAATCAGAATGTTATAAAATCAGAGAGGAAAGACATATATAGGGTTCCAGATTTTTGGAGAGACTATCAACTAATTGCGCTCTGTGTATGTATTTTGGTATGATTTGAATAGTTGATGTTAAAGAACCCATTGGGACTTGGTATAAAGAGTTTTTCTATTGAAAAGGATTCCACATGAAATGATATACAGTTTGTACTCCTTCCTATTTGATTGTATATAAATGTTCACATCATTTCCATCCATTTTCATGTATCTAAATGTTCTATAATGCGAGTGCTTTGTGTTGGATGTGAATTTATCGTAGTTGGTACTCATATCTTTACGTTTACAACACTTTAAATATTTCTTAGGCATGATACTTTGTTCACTTCCTAACTCATTTCCATAATTCTTCTGATAAAAACTTTATGGATTCTTATTTTAATATAAGCCCATTTATAGTGTATATCCCACTTAATATTCCTTCATAGTTTCCGCTTACACATACTTTGATGTCTATTTATCATTTTAATAGTTGGCCCTCTTTATGGCAAGATGATTTGTAGCTGTCTGATGAATCTACTTATTTAGTCTCGTACAAAATCCTCAGAAGTATTCCTAGTTGTTACGTTTATGTCTGAAGGCTTGGTCCCACTATCACCAAATTTCTACCATTTGTTAGTAGAAAGGAAGTCATATTATGGTCAACTGCTATCAGTTATATCAGAAACTCCTTGCATTTAAGATTTCCTAGGCACTGGTCTTTTTACAACTCAAGGCTGTCTCTAGGAGTGACAACAGGACCAGTACACATCTTTATTCAGTGTTATATTTTGATAGTTCAGTTTTGGAGCTCTATCTGCTCTCTTTCATACTCTTAGACACTTAGATTTTTGTTGGAGCACTATTGGAGGAGTGTGGCATACTTGGGATTTGGATAAATAAGGCAAAGGAAAAGTAGGAAAGTGCAAGAGGACAACATGATCTATAACTACAACAATTTTTTCTTGCAGGCATCGAGTTGCATGTATGATTACCTTAGTATTTTTGGCATGCATGGCACATGCATGTGGTTACTTGGTTTTGATCTTTCATTGGCATGGAGGAATACCTGGATTGATAATGGTTTTTCCTAGCCTTGCCATTTCTTGGATAGACATGGTGTTGTGGGTTTGTTTTTTTTCTGGTTGGTGCTCATATTCCTTATGGCTATGGGTTGAGTTACTTGTTCTAGGAAGACTTGGTTGGAAAAATGCTCTGGAAGCCCTGTAGCAATTTGGGTTCAGTTAATAGTCCTTGAACCCTTGGTTGGAAAAAATATTTGGAAGCCCTTGGTGGTTTGAGTTACTAGTCCTGGATGCCCTGGTTGGAAAAACACTCTAGAAGCCTGAAAACGGTTGTGGGCTGAGTTACTAGTCCTATAAGCTCTGGTTTGAAAAACTCTCTTGAGCCCTGGATAGCTTGGGTAGAGATCGTAATGGTGATGGTTAGTGATGTCTAACTGTGAGGTGGAATCACAAGTTGAGGATTGAGGTGGTTTGGCCTTCAGGAATCCATGGTTCGGTTTTATTTGGTTTATTCCATGAGATCCCACATTCATGCTTGGAATATGGCACATGGGTGATTGGCTAAAAGAGAGATTTGGTTCAGCCTAATATATGGTTGGGTGGTACATGGAATTCCCATATTGGTTGAATTTTTCATATGTCAATAAGAACTCTTTTCCTCTTGTATTTGATGGATACATTTACTTTTTATTATGTGATATTAATGGTTGTTCTATCATTTTTATTGTGCTAGTTATATGTTGGTTATAAGTATGGTTTATTACAGCCTTGAGCTATGGATCTCATCATGTTTTGACTGGTAGATGAAATTTTAATAAATGTATGATCTAATAGATGATCTTGTAGCTATTATGAGGAGGCATCAATCCTTCTTGATAATATCATATAAGTATGAAGTCCCTATGTTCATATGTGTTTATATGACCTGTAGATTACATGTTCATGATGTGTTTTCCGTAATGTTTGTCATGGATAGGACTTGTAAGATTAGGTCCTTGTTCAAGTTTTGCATTAGAGGCCTTGTCGTCATGTTATTTATTATTTATTAAATTTTCATGAAGTTCTAGGCAGTGGCTTGAGTCCTCGACCTAGAAAGGTGGCTCATAATATAGGGTCGCTGGCACAAAACTTCTTGAAAAAGGTTACAGTCGCATGGATGCCTTGTTGTGCATGCGAATGGAGGGTTTTAGTCACATGGAGGGATTTTTAGTAGTGCGACTAGGCCTCCATATTATCAAAACACCAAGTTATCTCAGGTTTTGAGCACCTATAAGGGCTGGTTGGCTTCTGAAGGTCCTATAACATCTGAGCAAGGTTAGATTGTTCTTGTCTCATCGGTTCCACTTTCTTAACTGTACTTGGGGAGTTGAATCATATCATAGTAAATATTCATCATATGTTTACCACAATGGAATGGTTAGCTTGGGTAAACATGAGAGGATGAAATAATGTAAGTAAACTAGAGGAAGGAGACTTTTTGGAACCAAAACTAGCAAAGTTTTCTCCCACCTAGAGAAATAAGAGAACTAGGGATGATAGAATCACTAATACGCTAGATTGATTTTTAATATTTAAAGGCTTCCTGGATAAAGTTACCTAGGTGAAATAGTGGGTTTTCTTGGGAGAATAATTTGACCACTATCTAGTTGTAATTGAAGTAGTTTTGGCACTAGGAAATCTATTTGTTATACGAGATTTATGATTGCAGACAAAAGTATATCCCCTAGGTTGGTGGCTAACCTAGAAAAAAATAGAGATAAGGAACCCAATGCTTTTCTTTAAAGTAAATAGAGGACAGAGTGAGCCATACCTAGAACCTGTCGCACACTTCGCTCCTTTAGCTTGGAAGTTCCAATTCCAACTCCGATTTCCAAAATTAGAGCCTGCACCGTCAGATAAAAAAAACCAAAAAAATACAATATCTGTGCACTATCATCTAAATAGTCTATTGAATAGATCAACATGGTATTGAAATACATGAAATAACAACATCAAATATAGGAAAAAATATAATTCTTTGCATTAATATAAATAGAAGGATATTACAATCATAAGTAGCTGTTGATCTTATAGAAGAGATCCTCCAAGTTGTTAACTTTTCCTTTCCTTGTCACAATATGCATCTCCAATAACCCTAATGCATGATATAATAACCACTCACTATAGTATCATAAGGGTATAATCTCTCCAAAATCCATCCATTCCTTCATTCTAAACTTTTCATATGTAAGATGGTAAATATATAGGAGAGTGGGGTAAGTTGGGAATTTTATCCAATTACCATTATAAGGTTTTAGATCCACCTTTGATGGAGGAATAATATCAAAGGATAAGTGGTGAAAACTTCAAATTAGGGTAGGATGGGATCTGAATGTTTAATCCAAGTTAAGCAGTTGAAACAAATTCTGAAAACTCCTAGAAAGTGAAGCTTCCAAAATCCCGATCATTCTCCCAGATTTCTAGAACCAACACAGGTGCAAAGTGGAGCAACCTGCTGGTGACCAACGCTGGCCAGAGTGGAGCACCCTATAGGTGGCCACACCCCAGTAGGCATACAAGGAGTGTTGATCCTAAACCTGGCTCAGATGATGCATTTTAGGGCTGAAACTCTAGGGCATGAAAGGAAAATTCTTACGGATTTGTGCAATATGAAGACAAGGGGGAATAGGAAGTTGATTGGTCCCATTAGGAGACTCACTGATCAGATGTGATAAAATGAACTATAATAGAATGCTCCATAAAGCGTAAAGTTAGAGGTGATGACTGATGACTAAAGTGCTTTACCTTATGAAAATTAGGGATCAAGGACAAGTAATGAGCTTCATATGTTACAATACATTTATCATGACATCTTGTTGCTAAGGGAGGCATACCCATACTCCACTCATAAGCTAACATAACATGTACAATGATCAAAAGGCGTGTCCACATATGCAACTAGTGGACCCATGACTGGATGATCGTCTATATGATCATGACCATCATAGATTGTGATATTTTTATACTTCTTGAAATGGCAACCCGTATGGATGAAACTAGATCCAAGGTCTTCTATCTCGTTCACACGAACAAATAATGTACAAGTCTTACCATGTGAATCAATGAGTTGGAGTTGAACATGGTAAACACCATATAATTACTAGCCAATGATGTAATCCACTAATAGACATGATAGAAACCAGCGATGATGTTAATGGTTATAAAGGTACTATGGTACAATCGATATGGTGCGAGTAAATGAGATGATGTCGAACACCACATAGAATATTTCAGTTGAAGGCCATTGATGTAAACCTATCACCAAGAGTGATGAAGCTCTCCATTGATGTATGCAAGAACCAAGGTACGAAAGGGGTGTTCCTAAGTCAGCTTCTTAGATGATGTGATGATGTCAACAAGAACCAACCTGTTGCAGGAGGCCTTGATGTGTACCCCATCAACGACATGAAACATGTATCATGATTGAGACATAATGATAGAATGATGCTGATATGGAACAAGATCAGGGAAGGCATACAAGAAAGGAAGGCTTGAGAGTATTGTAGTGGAGATCAACTGAATGAATTCTCTTGAACACCGATGAAATTGAATGGAGCTGGTAGCATTGACCCAAATTTGTAATGGAGGCTCTGAAAAATGGCCTAATAACCAAGAGACAAGAATATTACCCAACCCAATGGCCACGAAGTAGAAGTGGAAAATTGTTGTGTTCAAGAGCGACTCACTACCATTAGAAAAATGGAATCCCCCTTTTTCCCAATTTCCCCAACCATACTGCTCAGTACCTCTTTATTTTTTAAGAATCTTGAGGAGGATAACATATACTTGATCTATATTCATCCTTTAGATGTGTCCCTCCAAGTATATTTAACAAAACTTGAGAAGGAGCGATTCAACCTTGTCATGTTTGACAAGTCCATCACTGTTTGATGTTTTAACGAGTCTAGCAAATGTAAAAATCAAGATATTTTTCATGTTTTGAGAGTTTGAAAAAGAGGCAAAAATGAAAACTCCAGATGTTCTTTTTCGTAAATAGTCTCTTAGGTACAAAAAGGCAGAAAACAATACTCAAGAACCTCTTAGCCATGTTCGACTAAGGTATTCCTTTTTCATATCTAGTCTATCTCAGTTCGGAAAAGGGTTAAAATTATTTTGAGTAGACACATTTTCATTTAATTTTATGAGTTTAAAAGACAAGTGCTCGAAAATATTTTCATATTTTGGGAGTCTGAAAAGAGGTGAAAGAGGACTCCTCTTGGAGGAACGAGTGGTATAAGGGGTAGCAACTAGTTCCGGTCATGGTGGAGTTGCTCAAAACACGTAAAGTTCAAGAGGTTGGCTAATAAGACTAGTCATTGTAGCGATTCCCCACGAAAGGGTAAAACCAAGTGAAAGCATATGATCGACCAAGAAGATGGTGACGACAGAATGAGAAAACCAAGGATGATCTAGAAAAATAGGATGATAAAAATGGAAATCACGAGACATAGAAAATGGTTTCATTTTTATAAAACATTGAAACATGGGAAACTATGCTTGAGATTAGTTTCAGTTTTACACAAGCTTGAAAAAAAGACAAACTACGCTTGAAAATTAGTTTTCTCGCTCCCAGCATAATGACTCAATTTGGGGGACATGCCCCCCAAAAATTCATTTCATTCACCTAAGTATAATATTGGGTACTAACAGGTGGACGGAATGAAGGTTCATTTACGAGATCAAGTGAAAGACTCGATTGAGAATTTATGAGATCTAATCAAAGACTCGAATCAGAAGGGGATTTGTTTCATTTTTTAATGAGCTTGACACGTGAAAAGAACTATGATCAAGATAACTTGTTTCAATTTTTAACGAGTTTGAAAAAAGAAAAGGAACTCTACTTTGAGTCCTTGATCATGGGCCATAAGAGGCCATGGCTTCTAAGAGTTTCTCATCAGATGGGAGAACAACGCTCTGGAAGGGATACATATAAAGGGATCTAATGGAAATATTATGCCCCAATGCCCCAGTACATGATGCACTGCATCACCTACTAGATCATCGATATATGTAGGCATGAAACAAGTTTCCACATAATTAACCTGTGGTGGGGGGGATAACACTTGCATATAAGGACCATTTAGGGATGCTGGTTGATTGGGAGTCAAATTAGGACCAATGAATGAAAGGTGGTCAATGGTCACAATTCTTCCTTCATGTAGGAAACATATCACATGAAAGAGAGAACATGAAAGAGCTCCCATGACATAAACGTAGTCATGACCAATGATTAAATTAAAATAAAAAGGGCCTTAGACAACCATCACATCAATATAGATGATTTTTCCTCCCAAAGTAATGGGAAACTTAGGAAGGATCCCTAACGGTTGACTGATTCATCTGTTAAAAACCAACATATTTTGGGTAGCGGGCACAATATGCGAAGAACCTAAAGCTTGCAAAGAAGTTGAGGAAAAAATACTAACATATGCGCCTTCTTCTATGATTATGTAAGGTATAGGTATATTGTAATCTTGTACTATGATCTGGAAGGGCATGTAAGAAGGAAGACGATATCCTGTCAGTCAACTCCAATAAAAGGAAGTGATCATACTACTTGGAGGGGGTGCCATGGGAATGGGAGAAATTCCTGCTTGTGTTATGAGAATGGGAGGATTTCCCCCCTGTACCGTGGGAATGAGAGGATTTCCCCCCAATTCATTGGAATCTCAAGAAACAAGAAGAACCTGAGCAGTATGAACTTCACTCTCTACAGGAAAGGTACGATCAAATGAAGGTGGAATCGAGTAAACCATGTTCTCTACCAATGGTTGGTCGGTAATAGACTCATGGGATTCACATTCAGAGAGAGTGAGATTTACTAGAGATGAATTCTAATCAATCACTTCATAAACTAGTGGATGATCAGAGGAAATATTTCGATAACCAACCGGAAGAAGAGGCTAAGAAGCTGTAATGTTTTACAACACTTTTGAGGCTTCATACATATAAGGAAAAAGGTGAATATGATGATTCCCTTCACATAACCTATAGGGAATTTTGACTTTAACCTTTTTCTCATGGAACTTGCTATCACTAGTCGATGGTTTGTCACTAGCATGATCTCCAGAGGCTAATGAAAAAGGCTAATGTGAGCTTGTGGAGCAAATTTCTAGTATCTTGGGAATATCGGGACAATATATGAGAATGTGGTAAACCTTACATAACATGCAAGGGAATTTAACTTTGTGTGGATGATTAGAATATTTCTTCATACTAGTTTCACCAATAGAAATGGTTTCTTGGTTTCACCCTTGCTTATTTTGCTTCTTCTTCCTAGCTTTCTAGTTACTAGAATCAAGACTTTCACCAGACAAGGAGGAAGAAAGGGATGACGAAGCAACAAGTGAATAAGGCAAAGGGTCAAATTTAGGATCAACATGAAGTTGATACTGTTAAGGTGGAGGAGAAACTAGTCAAGCAACATTTTGGACATTTAGAACCATAGGGGTTGAAAATAACCAAACCGACAAACCAATGGTTAATCTAGGAAGGGAAAACATTGCCATATAAGGAGAACCAATATTTACAAAATAAGGAAAAGAACCAAGATTCCTGTCAGAGGGGTTTACTTGATTGGTAGACTTGGGAAATTTTTCCATTAGTCTCAACCTAATATCCACTAAGGATTTGTTCCACGGGGAGGATATTGTTTCGTAGTCAATTAATTGATTTTAGAAATTAAAGACACAAAACAAAGTAAAGGGATAGCTATGAAAAAGGGTTTACCAATTCACTATGAACTACAATATAAACCTTGGGGAACCAATGACTTAACGTACGTAAGCCAATCTCCCCAAATTTTTCATTCGGTGTATCATGATATACAAGTTGGCAAACTTGGTTACCTATGGTAAGGATAAAAACCTATAGGGAACTCCCAAAATAATCGATGGTAAGTGGGAGCACAATCTGTAGTAGTGTTTTCTAATGCATAACCGTTCGATGAGAGAGTTCCCATATAATTTTCATGCATGGAGTGCCATCCTATATACTCGAATGTACGTGGAGAATGATCCTATACACTTACATATGTGGAACGAGATTTCACCCATGGGATGCAACAATGGAAAAAAATGAAAAATCCTACATTTAACGATGCCAGAACACATCTCTATCCTAGACCTCTACGTGTGTTGTTAACTTCAAATTATCCTTAGGTTATGAGATAAATTGAGAGTTGATCTTTAATTATGTTTCAGTTTCAAGGCTCAAAGCTCAATGTCACCTGAACACACCTATGATGCAACTAATATGACAAAAATAACTCTTTCCATTTTCAATGGAAGCTATCTAGTGTAGGGAAGAGATGTAAACAATGATGTAAGAATCAAATATGCAGCTAACAAGAGCTTCCTAAATATATCTTTCAATTTCACTATCCCAATTCAATTCAAAGCATTAAAACATTCCAAACCATGCAATGTAATCTATTCACGATTCCTCTGAAAACTATGCAAATTTAATCTACGCACAATTTCCTTTCCCGCTGTTAAAATGAGAATTATAGCTATGAAAATGTGATCTATGCAAGAGAATTCTTCAAAACAAACACAAGAGGATTCCAATGTAATAAAATGTTATCTGAAATTTCATGAAAAAAGGATTCAAATTGAAATTGGGTGAAAATTCCAGAAATCAAAAGAGATGTCACTTAAAGGCAATTAACACTAAAAAATGAAAGCAAAACATTCAATTTCACACTAGGGAATTCCAATTTTCACACATAAAACCCTATATGAAAATTCAAATATTTTTCTTTTCAACACACTTAATTTTTGAAATGAAGAAAACTAAGATGCAAATGCTCAATTACTGATTTAATTACACTTTTCAGAACGAGGACTCAAACAAAAATTTATCCAAGAGATCAACAACAAAAAAAAATCAATTTGCAAGAAAACAAATGATAAGAATAAATAAAAATTGAAACCAATTATTACCAAAGGCAGAAAAACACAAATGAAAAAAAAAATGGAGGTTTTAGAGAGACCACAAGACACTCAATACTTAGGGAAGTTCAACTGGAAGAAAAATAATGAAAGAGAGGCTAAAAAACTAAGGAAAAATTTGTGCAAAAACAGGGGCCAACACTCATGCAAATAGTCACCAGTGCTTTTCAACACTAGTACAAAGTGGGTCTGAGTGAGGTGCAATGCTATTTTAGAGGCACTGGGGAAGTGTTGGGCCTGGGAAAGAGGATTCCGGCATAAGAATTGTAAAAAATATCAAATGAAACCACTTCCTAGGTCTGTTCTTTGTTGGATGATACACCAAAGGTCTGTCAGGGAGGTAATAAAACATAATGGACAAGGGAAACCACCAAGGGAATACTTTGTTCCCCAGCGGAGTCACCAATTTGTTATACAGGGTTTAAGATTGCAGAAAAAAGTATCTCCCATAGGTCGGTGGCTAACCTATAACAAAAAAGAGACAAGGAAACCAATGCTTTTACTTAAATTAAATAGATGACAGAGTGAGGGCTACCTAGAACCTGTCGCACAGTTCGTTTCTTCTTTAGCTTGGAAGCTCCAATTCCAGCTCCTATTGTGAAAATTAGAACCTGCACAGTAAAATAACACAAGTGAAGAAACTACGCGATCTATGCAGTATCATCTAAATAATCTATTTAATAGATCAACATGGTATTGCAATACATGAAATAACAACATCACATATAGGAAAACAAAAAAATATTTGTGTTAATGCAAATGAAAGGAGATTACAATCATAAGTAGTAGTTGATCTTGTAGAAGAGATAATCCAAGTTGTTGACTTTTCCTTTCCTTGTCACAATATGCACCTCCAATCACCCTAATGAATGAGATAATAACCACACACTATAGCAGCATAAGGGAAAAATCTCTCCAAAAGCAAACTATTCCTTCATTCTAACCTTTTCATATGCAATATGGTAAATATATAGGAGAGTGGGGTAAGTTGGGAGTTCTTATCCAATTACCATTCTAAGGTCTTATATCCGCCTTTGGTGGAGGGCCAGGATCAAAGGATAAGTGGTGCAAACTCCGAAGTAGGGTAGGATAGGATCTAAATGTTTAATCCAGGGTAAGCAGTTGAAACAATTTTTGGAAACTCCTAGAAAATGAAGCTTCTGGAATCCTGATCATTCTCCCAGAATTATAGAACCAATGCAGGTGCAAAGGGGAACAACCTGCTAGTGACCAACATTGGCCACAATGGATAAAAATGTAGGTGGTCACACCCCAATAGGAATACAAGGAGCGTTGATCCTAAAATTGGCTCAGATGATGCAGTTTAGGGTTGAAACTATGGGGGATGAAAGGAAAATGCTTAGGTCTTTGTGCAAGATGAATATAAGGGGGAATAGGATGTTTATTGATCCCATTAGGAGGATTACTGATCAGATGTGACAAAATGGCCTATAACACTAGCCAATCTCTTCAAACTAAATCTAGAGTGGTTGAAGATGGACAATTTTGTAAAAAAAATAAAATCATATTGGAAACCCTATGATTCATCCTCAAGGGAATATGCTCTAATATAATTTCAAAAAAATATTAAAGAGGAAAAAAAGGTAGTACCTTAATGGAGTAAGGATAAAAAACAAAAGGATGACAAGTTCCTCAGAGATCTGGAAGAAGGGCTAGAGGCACTATATAATAGTGTAGGTTTTGGGTATTTAAAGGATTAGAAGTTGGAGGTCAAGATATTCAAGGAAAAAGAGAGGAACTAACTATTGGAAAAATAAAAATAATGGAGCATCAAGAGTATGATCATCTGGCTTTAAGCAAGTGATCAAAATACCAAGTTATTTAAAAAATATGCAAATAGAAGGAAAACTATTAACTGTATTTCAAAAATTGAGAAAGGGAATGACAATTCGGAATCAAATTTTAAGGACATTTTTAAAGAAGGGGCTACCTACTTCTCAATCCTTTTTAAGGGGGGATTATGATCTACTATAGTTTTTATCCTAATCATTTCCTAACATTGTTAACCATGAGAACAATATATAATTTATGAAAGGGTTTGGGAAAGAGAAATTACAACAAACATTGCAAAAATTCAAGAGGGATAAAATTCAAGTGTTAAATTTCCTCCTTAAGAAATTATTTTTTAGGTGCTATGTATTTAGAGAAGAGGATATAAAAAGTGCGGGGGGCGGGGGGGGAACTAAAAATATTGGCATAATTCTAGGATCCTTCGACACTACCATTATAAAATTGATTTCCAAACAAGATAACTTGACATATTTTGAAAAATTAATGTTGATATCCTTATGTGGTTGTATCTAAAAAATCATATTAAAAGCAATTTCTAGAAGAATTAAAAGGTTCCTATAGAAACAAATCTTTGCTAACTAGTTTTGGTTCTTAGAGGGAATATGAATTCATGAGGTAGTCAGGATAACACAAAAACGCATACACTCAATCAAACTTAGAAGTCAAAGAGAAATGGTCATCAAATTGGAACTCTCTAAGGCCTATGCCATAGTAAGTTTGATTTACTTGATATTAATGCCTATTCATTTGGGTTTATACAATCAATTTGTGGTCTACATGATGAGTTATGTTACCTCAATGTCCTTTGAAATATCAATAAATTGAGTTGTATCATTATTCTTCAAACTAGACAAGGGTTTATGTGATGGTTTCCCCCTATTCCCCTCCTTTTCCTTCTTATATCAAAATGTATGAGTAGGTTAATAAAATAGGTTGTAGGTCGTGTGAGTTTAATGGACATGCATTGGTATAGCATGTAACTTTACACACCTCTTATTTGTGGATGATATTATTATTTTTTGTGAAAGTACCACAACAATAATTGAAATTTTAAAAACATATTGGAATTTTTTTCTAAATTAAATGGTATGATTGTAAATCATGATAAATCCACCATTTTCAAGTGGTGCATTATAAAATAAAAACATGTCCATTTCTCCCAATTATTCCCCTATTAGGTTGTTGATTTAGAATAGGGATTAAACTATATGAGATTCCACTTAAAACCCAATTTGTGAAAAAAAAAGTGTTTGGAAATGGTTGATTCGAAAGGTGGAAAATAAACTAATGTAATATTCCTAACTTAGCATACAGCTAAGGGAATATTAAAATTTTGTTTTGCTTTTATATATAGGAATAAAATGGGTAGGGAGACCCATAAATCTCTTTAGTAGCAACAAAATCCCTCTTAAATGGGAAAGGGATCATATTCATAACTGGATAAACCACCTTCATGTGTGAACAAGAGCCTAATGCATGTGGACAAAGTCAAGGTTTGACCATGTCAACTAAGCAAATGTGGAGGATGTGAAGCACTAATGAGGATAACCTAGTGGGAATATAGATCTAATTAGATAGTTGGAATAAAGCCACCTTGTGTGTGGAAGAAGACATTGCATGGAGATCCAGTCAAGATTGACCAAGTCCATCAACGCTGTTATGGAGGAGTGGTATTGATGAAGGGACAACACAGTTTTGGAGGGAGATTCATTGCATGAAGATGGAAACCCTAATGAGTGGGATCAAAGGTGAGGAGGCTCACATTGTTTATAAGGAGGAGGATGACAGCCATATGAGGTTAGCTTATGATTATGATTTTCTAATTGTATGGTCTGTTTAGACATACTTCTTTCTCTAGCTGTTTAGCTGAGATAGAGTGTTGTTTAGCACAAGGTCTTCTTATTTAGGAATTCCTTCTCTTCCATTGAGTAGCTCTTGGAGGAGCCTTGCATCATATTTTCCAATGTCTAGCTTGAGGCAAAGCTTCACCTTCCTTTGACAACGCTGATCTTGTTGAGGGTTTGACTGTTTCAGAAAGATGCAACAAGTGGAGGCTAGATCTTCAGATCTAGGCCATCTCAATAGTTATTTTCAGTGGAGGAGTCTTCTAATCCATTGGGAGGATAGGATTGAAGGTTGTGAGCTATATTTCCATATCTTGGCTATAGGCCAACAACATTTTATCCCCTACAGCACAGAGATATTCTATATCTGCGTTATTTTTGAAGGAGCTGCTGCAGGGTGATTCAGTGCACCATTTGGAGAGATGATTTGCTGAGTGTTGGGGATTTTCCCTTCACTTTGGAGATCTGCTGGAGGAGATACTTTGTCTTGTTATATCATATCAGATCCACTTTCCAGATCTGAATATTTCCATAGATCTGTGGTCTTAAAACTCAGATGTACATTTTGTACATGGTGTAGTGCTGAAAACCCCAAGGGGGATTGATAAAAGAGCTTGTATAGTGCATGGATCTGCTGTAGATCTAACGTTTTGTCCACATAATTGCTCTAGATATTATGTACAAACTACTTCCATTGCAGAGGAAATAAAATAACGCTCTCATGGTATTCCAACTTTCATACATGGTTGCAGTCTCTATTTTTGCATGATTTTCAGCTATTTATGGCATGGGAGGCCTATTTAACTATGAAATAGTGATTTGTTTTTGAATTCCTTTCAGATGTAGTTGCTATAATATCAGATCTAAGGGATCCATGAGCTGAATTTACATTTTATTGCACATACTTCTAAAAACTGTGTTATTTTAGCATGCATTGCTGAGCAGTCCCATTTTGGGATATTAAAGTGGTATCAGAGCATGATCTTTGGCTCAGCCTGTGAGTTTCAAGACAAAGATTAGAATGATGGAAAGAATGCGTTTACTCTCATCTCTTTTCATATCTAAGAAGGACCTCACCAATGAGGTCAAGCAAAGAAGAAGTGAAGCCAAGTTAGGGTTTCAATATGAGGAAGGTCCAAGTACTTCCTATCAGAAAAAAGAAGATCCGGTGTTGCATAGAGCTCCAAAGAAACATTATATGGCCTTTTATTTTGAAGATAAGAGGCATAGAAGTGAATAATACTTAGATCATGAGATTCTAAGTGAATATATTGCAAAATATAAGTCTCAACCTAGAGCTATCAAGAAGAATCTGACTCTCCCAGAGTTTATTCAGCTCAAAGAAGAAAGGAGACCTTGCAGAAATAGAAGAATGAAGGGCAATAGATTTCTATTGTGTTACACCATTTTTTTAGTCATCTAACCTATTATTATTAGATGAACCCAAGTACACCATGTAAGATCAATTTTACCCTAAGTAAAATTGCTTTCACCATGTGAAATAACTTATTTGTTTACATTTCCCCGTCATATTTAACCCAAACACGGAAATCAATTAAATAAATCCTTATTTATTTATTTCCTAAGAATAAGTTATTTAAATCATTATTTAAATAATATTCTTAGTTAAATTTGACTAAATCATCCATAAATAGTTAAATAAACCATTATTTATTTAATTATATTCCCATCATTTCCCTAAAATGATAAATAAATCATTTATTTATTTATTATTTATAAATAAAAGAATTGACCCAAGTCAAGTCAAGTCAAAAATCCTTTTCCCTCCAACAAATATAATAAAATATTCCTAAAGGGTGGTTCTAGAATTCGATTAATAATATTTTATTCATGCACCGAGTTCTAGACCGCCCTAATATTTTGTTATAAATAGAAGGGTTTTCCCCATTCATTAGTCACCTCCATTGCATTAGATCACTCTGGATCTACTCTTGGTCACCATATTCCATTTTTTCCTTGTGAGCTCCCATTGAGTTCTATGTTTGTCTGGCTTTTCTACCACAATAAGAGAGAGGAATTTTAGATCTGAAACGCTGAGGACTTTCAAGAACCCATCCCATTGAGGAGAACCAGAAAACACCTTTCTTGTTTTCCTCTCAGGTGCCCCCTTTTAATATAATACAAAAATTATTTTAAATACACTGTTATTGTCTTGTCTATTAGATGCATGGAGCCACATCTTACTTTATCTGCTTAATATCTTTTATGCTTAGATCTGGATTTGTGCAGCATTATTTGGATCACCTAATTGCAGATTTAAAGATATTTGGCAGCCATAATCGATGTTAGGGATATTTTTTATGCGTAGCTAA
Organism: Pinus albicaulis; assembly: GCA_034641835.2. Taxonomy (NCBI): domain Eukaryota; kingdom Viridiplantae; phylum Streptophyta; class Pinopsida; order Pinales; family Pinaceae; genus Pinus; species Pinus albicaulis. Next base: position 153,200 of record JAXQQM020084580.1, read on the forward strand.
AGTGGTCTTTTACGAAAAAAGATTCATACTAACAATTGGTGACTCCACACGGGTTTTCTTTTGCGACTGCTGTCGTTTTATATATTCCTGCATATCTAGCTGTTTCAGAACTTAGGGTTTCTCTTCCATTTTCTATTTTTCCTATTTTTATTGTGCTTTCCACCTCTAAAACCCTCAAACATCAAAATTTTTAACTTCCGTGTGTTTCTGGCCCTATTGCGCAGGTGACAGACATCATTCGCAGCTGAGACGACAACTTTTTCTGAAATCTGCTGCCGAGAGACCCGGATCTGCAGGTTGCACTTATCGGCCCAAAAACTATGACTTGGCCTTGAGGTCACACTTTTCTGCCCCAAATCTGTGACCTGGACTGAAAACAGGTCAAAACCTGTGACCTGCACTTTTTCCTGCAATTTTCCAGCACTTTTTCTAGGTTTGTCTAAAGCTTATGTCAGGGTTTTCCAGCCTCTGTCTCTGCCTGTCTAGACCTGTTTCTGATCTGTTTCACTCTACTAAGTGGGAATATTGCCCCTTAGGGCTCTAGTACCCTCCACTTTTTTTTGGAGAGTTTTTCCTGTTTCAGAAGTCTGAATTTACAGAGTTTCAGCCTTGTTCCTTTCAGATCTGATACCTCATTTTTAGATCCCTTTAGATCGACTCTTATCCCTTTCAAATCACCTCATCTAGTTTTGTTTGGGTTCATTTCCAGGGCCGCCTCCTTGTCCCTTCTATTTTTAGCCGATCTCCTCCTTTTTAGCAGCAACCTTGCCCCTGCCTCTTTGCTGTTCTCTGCACCTCTTTTCAGCATATTTCTCCTTTAGATCCCTGTCCCTCCCGACCTTAGATCTATTAGCCTCTTTTTCGCGTGTTTTGCTTAGTTTTTTCCCTCTTATAGACTAGTTTTGAGAGACCCGCCTTCTTGGGTTAGATTGATGCATTGTTAGCTGTTAATTTTCTGTTCTTTCAGTCTTATTTACTGCAGATTTATTTTTAGTTACGCAGCACACTTTTTCTTTTACTCTCAAAACGTCTGGGTTTAAAAAAATTAAAATTAACGCACACCACACACTGACCCTAAGTGAAGAAGAGCTTGGTTAACACCACCTAACAAATCCTTTAAAATCAATTGACACTGCACCTCTCTGCCCTTGTTTCGACATTGACCTCACTTGATTTTGCCTCTCCCTGCCCTTGTCGGTTTTTCTTCTTCCCGTCATCATTGCGCCCCTAAGGCGTTTGTCCTGGAGACTTCTTGGCCTTCACCCTCAGTTTCCGGTTGGTCGACTTCCTCCTTCCCATCGTCATCGAGTAAGTCCTCCCCCGAGTCCGCACTCCGATTCTTCTTCTGATTGTTCGGGTTCTCCCCCTACTCCTGGTTCTCCCCCTGTTACTTTCACCATGTCTACTTCAAGGCCTACTAACAGCAGCAACCCTAGTTCTACTACTGGGTCTGTTTCTAGTGGAACCACTAAGGGACCTACCTCGACTTCCCCTTTGCTCCCTTATATGGCCGGCCTTAGTCTCCCCCACTTCAATCAGCTGATTCATGATCCTATCCGCCACGATGTCAGTTGGCCTGCTATGCCAACCAAGCTCCCCTCCGACATTCCTAAGTTCGAAGGCCTTGCTAGTGAAGATCCCTCCAACCATATCCGATCTTTCCACATGTGGTGTTCTTCCAATTCCATTACTGATGACTCCATTCGTCTTAGATTTTTCCAACACACACTTACCGACGAAGCTTCTAAATGGTATGTTGAACATGCCACCTCCTCCCATACCACTTTTGCGACCATTTCTCAAGCCTTTTTATCTTATTTCTAGCTCCCTCTCCAATACGACACTGGTACCAAGCTTTTAACCTCTTTCCATCAATCCTCTTCAACCCGCCTTTCCGCCCATGTCCAGGAATGGCAGCGAAGAAGAAGCTTATGTCGCGCTCCTCCCTTTGAAGATCGGGTTTATATGGACGGGTTCCTTCGTTCTCTCTTACCTCCCATTGGCAAAGATGTCGCCTCCCATTTCCCTTAAACTGAAGAAGCCACCCTCCAAATAGCCTTGAAATATGACCTTATTTACGCTCAATCTGGTTATGTTTATACTGTCCTTCCTGACCTCCCCAAGCCCGGCGGCGCTAACGCCCCGGGGGCATCTCCCTCTGCCGATGTTATCATTGGAGCTCTTTCACATACCTCTGCTCAACCTCTAATGAGCTATGGTTTCCCTCCAGGAGGGGCCAGCACCTCTGACACTTTTCCCCCTCCAGGTAGCATGTATCCAGGATACGACATGCCTCCTCCTTTTTCTCCTCCAGCATTTGGACCTCCCACTCCCTTGCCTTCTCCACCCCCGCAACCGTACTTACTACCCCCTCTAGGGCAAGTATTTGCGTAGCAGGGGGAAATTAATCTTCTTCCTTCTCAAAGAAAGATGAAAGGCAATCAATCCGCTTATGGTAATCATGGATCCAATCCTACAAGTATTGACTCTACCACTGCCAACCAGCCATAAGGCTCTCAGCCCAAGCCGGACAGGCCGCTTTGAACCAATAAGCCCTGTTCGTGTTGTGGTGTTTATGGTAATTACACTCATGATTGTCCCTTATTACCACAAATGCGGCGGACGTGGGAGTCTCAGGCCACCGTGTGGGGACAACACTCCTCCCCTACTGTCCCTCCCAGTCTAGCTACTTCTCAACCCGTTGTGTTTACCGATCCTTTCCCTCAACAAGGATTTGTGGCCACTCAATCACCTCATTCCCCGGTAACCACTCAACCTTCCCCTTCTGGTTCCTCTGATTACCAGATCCTCATGATGGCCTCTGACCAACCTCTCACCATCGACCTTAACTTTCAAACTCGGTCCTGTCAGTATTCCACGCCTCTCGTTCCGTCTGTCTTCGAGTCCCCATCTTCAGGTCCTACAGAGCCTCTGTCGACACCCAATTGTCCCCTACAAATCCTTCCGCCCAAAGCTGAGGTTCATACCAAGACTCCTAAGGGCCCATTACACCGAAATGCTGCCTCTGGTTAGGCTGCCCATTCATACAACATAATAGATGATCTGGCACAATCTCCTGCTGCCATTTCAACACTGGAACTCCTCTAGTCGTGTCCTTCTCAAAAGAAGGCTCTACTATCTGTCATGGGTGCTGTAGATCCTGCTGATGACCAATTGATTGTTTTCGACGCCTGCTAGTCAGACCATCCCCCTCTTCGTACTTCTGTTGCTTTCCAAATCCCAGTCAAAATCTGAAATGCCAACGTCGCTCGGTGTATTATTGATGAGGGGACATCTACCTATGTGATGTCTGCTTCAGTTTGGAAAAAACTTAGATCTCATGAGCTGGCCCCTTCCACAATCACCCTTCGTGCGTGGGATGACCATGCCTCCTAGCCCATCGGCCTTTTCCGTAACTGTCCTATTACCCTTGCAAGTAAGACTATTTGTGTCAACGTTGAAGTTATCGACACCCCTCTTGACTACAACATTCTTTTGGGGCGTAGTTACACCTATGCCATGTCTGCCGTCCCATCCACCGTCCACCGCAAGATGTTTTTCCCTCATAATGGCAAGATTGTCACTATTGAAGAGTTGACTTACCATGAACCAACATCTAAGACCTCCCCTGAGTCCACCATATCTACTATCACCAATAAGAAAACTATTGATTCTTTGACCAGTGTTTCCCCTGGCGTCTACAAAGATTCCTCCTTGCTTGGCATTTTTCTAGGTCCTCCCCCTCCTCCTGTCTCTGACCCCATCTTAGCAAATGTTTGCATGATGCACTCGTCTCAGGCAGACCTTCCATAGCCTGCTTCGACTAGTTAACAACCTCAATCTCGCCCACCGCAACCTGATCCTAGTCCTTCGTTTTAGTCGAATGACCCTCTCCTGCCTGGACCATCCCATCACCCTCACACTCAGGAACCTCCCTACCCTCCTGAGTCAGTTCCCTCAGGTCTCCGCCATATGGGAGCCGTCCCTCCTAGCCATTACCCCGCCGGTCAGATACCTTTCCTTGGTCCCCCCCCATGGAGTCTATTCGGTTCTTGTCATGGCCACCCTTTCTGTCCCTAATTTAACCTTGGGAATACCAATATGGTATCTTACTCCTCCAGCTGAGACCCCACCGAGCCACCCCAAACCATACATTTTTGTGACACCCTTCGCTCCTTCCACCACTACAATGCCCCTAGCCCCTCCGCAGGACCCTCCTCATGCTGCGACAGCTACAGGCAAGAAAAGAAAAACTCGCAAGGGGGCATCCAAGGACAAGGCCACTACACCTGACCCTACCCCTCCCCTACCCACCAAGCCTTGTGCCTTGTGTGACGGTATCAGTTATCCCACCCATACCTGTCCTGAGTTGCCCCTTATCCAACCCATGGTTAAAGTCGTGTTCCCCGAATCTACGGTCCCCGAAACCTCTATTTCTTCCTCATCCGCAGCCAAGAACCCAAAGACTCTTCACACCAACAAACCCTGTGCTCTGTGTGGTGTCCATGGCCATTATTCTCACCATTTTCCTCACCTCACGCATTACCGAGCCTCTATAGAGGTCACTCGCGAGTTCAAAGTTGAACAAAATCAATCCGCCTCTCCCATCCTTGCTCAATATGCGTCAAGTCTACTCGAGGATCCCCCTGCTACCATTGACATTCCTCCCCATGATGTTGAGATGTCGGAACCTGCTTCCCCCCTCCTATACCTATCATCATCGGCACGAACCTCAGAGTACATTCCCTCTGAATCCACTCCATCTATTTTACTTGATTCCCCTGCAGCCACATTCTCGGGCTCTTCATGCTTTGACCATATTTTTACCTATTCTTCTGTCATTCCCCGTGATGACCTGTACCTGTGCCTCTCTTCCCATATTTATGATTTAGGTAGCTTTGTAGCGTCATGTGGTTTCCTTGACCTTTCCATTTCCTTCCATAATCACGATCATACCATCCGTATCTATGATGTTCTTCGCAGCCTGAGTTCCCACTCTTCATCCCATAGTTCTCATTCATCTCCCTCTAGTCGATATATGAGTCCTAGACTTCCTACCCTGACTTCTCCCTCCCATATTCGTCAGTGGATGTCTACCCTCTACTCACGCTACCATCCTTATTCTCATCCCTCCCATTTCTTGTCTTGTGACACTATTCCACAGGCCCTCTCGTCCACACATCATCTTGGCTATGCCGATGGGGCAAGTCGCTATTCCCGGAATCTCGCTTCGGCAACATGGGCCATCTTTACCCCCTTGCATAACCTGGTTCTTGCAAATGGGGTTTGCATTGGTAATGCCACCAATAATCAGGCCGAATATGATGCAGTACGTGGTCTCTTAGCCAATGCCCTCTCTCATCACATCCTCCATATGCACGTTCATTTAGATTCCCTGCTTCTTGTATTACAACTTAATGGTGCCTATCGTGTGCATAACCCTATCCTATTTAGACGATATTTACAAGTGAAACTTTTGATACGTGAATTTAGATCCATTACTTTCCACCATATCCCTAGAAGTCAAAATCACTACGTAGATCAAATCGCAAATCATGTTCTAGACTGGCATTTATCACACACAAGACAATAACATTTAACATCATCAAAAAAATGTATATAACTCATATATATCATATAACATGTGTTTTTAGATTCCATCTACTCTGAAACATATGACATGCCGATAGCATGTTACAACAAACAAAACTACAAAAATGGGGGGCACCACTTGCCCTTACATAGACGCTAGGGGGAACCACTTGCCCTACATCTAATCAATCTCTGGAGGATCCCGAGCCAACGGCTCTACTCCCGCAGCTCGTAGATCACGCACAGTATGACCGACCATCGCCATGCGTCGCATGATACCTCGCCATTCCGAGGGTAGCCCAATACATAACTCTATGTATTGGTCGTCTAAATCCTGCCAACCACGCTCCGACACACCGGTCAACAGCCCCTCACATCTACGATGGATGTCCTCCAACAGAGCGGCCATATCCTTGTTCTGTGCCATCCTTGATCCACTTGCACCTGTAGCTCCTGCTGTTGCAGGTCGTTCCATATATCCGGTCGGTTTTACCGGAGCTATATCTGCATTCCAAAAAATATACGGATTAGTACCATGAATACTAGTCACAAACTCTAAAATGCACATAACAGATTAGTTGCTTTTCACTTACCATCGGGCCCCCATACTCGACCAGGCAGAAGTGGCAAGTCCGGATCTCCCCAATAACTCATCCCACTATAGGGATAGTCGTCTATGTATAATGGCATCTGATCCCAATGGGCAAATAACTCTGGTCGGAACACCCATCCGACTGCCCCTCCCCCTCCTCTACACAGTAGTCGTCCCCACCGACACATCCGGGGCTCTCTCAGACCCCCATCAGGTAACTATATACGAGGTTGTAAGGTTGGGATCTTCTCAAAGAAGAAAGAGCATAATACCGTCCCATAGGCACAATCATGATTCACTTGCCGCTTTCATAGCGACAGTTGTCGTTTCACCAACACCAACATCATCTGGGCCCACCCATAGTAGGTCCCACCCAACACACTCTTTACAATCATCATCTGCCCTCCAGTGATGTGATGGAACGCTTGGCTACCCAAAATCCGAAACACTGCTGCTGCCACTGCCCAGGTCTCCAACCTCTCTAGATCCCCAATCGATATCTGAGTCCCTTTGACTCGAACACCTGGTCGACAATGTCACTCAACAAAATCCATGATGTTATGCCCTCGTGGTAACACTAGATGTGTATTTCCCACCATCCCTAATGGCGGGAGACCAGTCAGGAAATACAGATCCTGGCTTGTCAGCTCAATCCTGTGCCCCTGCACTATAAACACCTCATGGTGTGGATCCCAGTAACTGATAATCCGAGCCAACAAAGGCTCACCAGCCCTCATCAAAGGGTTCTCCACAAATTTCAGAACCCCAAACATAGCCAACGCACGATGGACACCCTGATCTGCTTGGATTTTCATCTGTAATGTACCTAGGTCTCTCTCCCTCCATTTGATTTGTATATCTGCCATATCTACACAAAACCATCATCTTTTTTAGTCTAAAGATAAACAAAACTGCATTTCCTTACACCAAAACTGAATCTCAGCCCATAACAGCATTGAAACCACACCCATCTAACAGGTTTCACTTTCTAGCCAAATCTTGGGCCAGGTCGCACTTTTCAGGCCAAAACCTGCGTCCCAGGTAGCAGTTTTTGCCCCAAAAAGTGCGACCTGACCATAATGATGAAGTAGGAGTAGTTACTAAGATTTAAAACCCTAATCTGAACTTTGAATCCATCAAAAAAAAAGAGTAGGATTAGGCCTCTTACCTGCAACTGACGGATTGCGATTCCAACGGTCGGTTTATCCGCTACGATCGCCGCAAGATTTAGGGCCTTCTCTCCTCTCCACATTCACCACAACTACACAAGCAAATGAATGATTTTGGAGGGAAAATGCCTTATTATAAGAAAAACCCCTGTTTTTTCTTTCACCCACTGTGACCAAACCATAGCCTTGTTTGACACACCGTCTACGCCATTGGAAAGCTCTCACCGAGCACTAAAATGGGTATCTGTTAGTTTTTCATGTTTGGATACTTCACCACGACAAATTTTGTCCATGAAGGGTCCCTTCATCTCTCCTTCCAATCAGAATTATTCACTTACAATGCTTGTACTTGGGGCACCACTTTACCTCTTTACTTGGCTTTGTTTGTGTAGATTTTTGTCATGAGATACCATCTTGTAATCATGTTTTTATGGTCCCCCATTGGACCTTCTCTGGGTGGCAGCACCATCGAGTCACCCTTGTTTAGAGCATCCGAGTTGAGTCATCATCCATCATGGAGTCTATATCGAGCCCTTTTATTCCCACTATAGCCCTCTATCCTGCATCGCTTGGTCCTTCTCTCGTGTTGCACATTTTGACCTTCCGTATCATTGTCACTTATCCTCCCTGATATTGTGTCAGTTGCTACCCAGCCATTCACACCCCTTATGCTCTAACAAGGAAAGTCGTCCATCCGCTACTAAGTATCCCTCATCTCATTATCGTCATCAGTTTCTGTCTGTTAGTCGCTCTACTATTTTCTCCCGTGCCTTAGTTGAGATTCCCTTATTATCTCACCTATGGCGGACCTAATTCTGTCGACATCAGCTCATTTACTCTAGAAGCCAGGTCTAGGGGGAAATGTACCTTGGTTCGGGCTCTTTTTCAGCATGATCGTGATCTATACACTTGATAGTCCAGTGATGCAGCAGCAGCTCTTGGTGATTCCCGGGTGTGTGTCAGATGTCTCAACCCTCATGAGGGGGTGGCCCTGCAGGTAGCCCCCCACATGCCCGAATGACTTCTTCATTTCAGCCCTTGATGCAGCTCCTCCCATTTGATGATATTTGCCTCAGCCGCTTGCAGAGCCTCTTCAATTTGCATGTATCAGTAAGATTTTGCGAGCCCTTCCCCGTGTGTAGGGGGCATTTGGGCGTATTTGTATCTCATGTACTAAAATCTTATTGTATAAGTCCTGACGGTTATTCCAAGCATAACATGTATGTGGGATCTATCATTCTATTTTTCTGGCTCTTATTTATGCCCGCATATTCTTCCTGGTTCGGTTCCTTGTTTACTGGACTTCCTATTCTTTGTACTTTGTCTCGGCGGGCATAGGTATGCCTCCCCCGCCGCCTTTAGCATAGGTACCAGTTCATAAACTAGAGACTTGTTGCACCTGTAAGTCTCATCTCCTCAGGGTCTAGTCCTTTAGCACTTTAGACTACCTTACATTTCTCTCTCTCATTTCCTTCTTGTTCTCTAGTGATTGAGTTCTTACAACATACTTCGGTCATACGATTTGCTCCTAACACTCGTACATTGGGGGGAAATCTGTTACACCATTTTTTTGGTCATCTAACCTATTATTATTAGATGAACCCAAGTACACCATGTAAGACCAATTTTACCCTAAGTAAAATTGCTTTCACCATGTGAAATAACTTGTTTGTTTACATTTCCCGGTCATATTTAACCCAAAACAAGGAAATTAATTAAATGAATCCTTATTTATTTAATTATTTCCTAAGAATAATTTATTTAAATCATTATTTAAATAATACTCTTAGTTAAATTTGACAAAATCATCCATAAATAGTTAAATAAACCATTATTTATTTAATTACATTCCCATCATTTCCCTAAAATGATAAATAAATCATTTATTTATTTATTATTTATAAATAAAGGAATTGACCCAAGTCAAAAATCCTTTTCCCTCCAACAAATATAATAAAATATTCCTAAAGGGTGGTTCTAGAATTTGATTAATAATATTTTATTCATGCACTGAGTTCTAGACCACCCTAATATTTTGTTATAAATAGAATGGTTTTCCCCATTCATTAGTCACCTCCATTGCATTAGATCACTCTGGATATACTCTTGGTCACCATCTTCCATTTTTGCCTTGTGAGCTCCCATTGAGTTCTATGTTTGTCTGGCTTTTCTACAACAATAAGAGAGAGGAATTTTAGATCTGAAACGCTGAGGACTTTCAAGAACCCATCCCATTGAGGAGAACCAGAAAACACCTTTCTTGTTTTCCTCTCAGGTGCCCCCTTTTAATATAATACAAAAATTCTTTCAAATACACTGTTATTGTCTTGTCTATTAGATGCATGGAGCCACATTTTACTTTATCTGCTTAATATCTTTTATGCTTAGATATGGATTTGTGCAGCATTATTTGGATCACCTAATTGCAGATTTAAAGATATTTGGCAGCCATAATCGATGTTAGGGCTATTTTTTATGCGTAGCTAAAGTGGTATTTTACGACAAAAGATTAATACTAACATATTTTATACCTTTTATGGGTCATGCTCATGCACAGCCAAGGCTTGGGGAAAGAAGTTGGATGCATTTTTTCTGCTGCATCTAGTAGTAGAAAAAAAATCTGTTGATATTGTAGCACTGAATCTTCAAGGTGAAGCACAAAATTGGTGGTTCAACCATCTGAGTCATGTAAAAGTGACTGCTTATGTAGACTTTACTCAAATGTTGATCAAAAAGTTTGACAAGAAGAAATCATAAGGGGAGAAGCCTTCACGACCATTTACTGCAGGAGCACTTGTTTCAGGAGGAAGACCACTTGCACCTTTGCAAGATGATCTTGATCTCTTGATATATAGAGTCCCATGCACCATTCTGGAGATGCATGAAGAAGAAGAGACTTGTACCAGCACTGATGAAGCTATAGAAGAGCAACCATCATCATCATTAGTTGGGAAAGCCATCACACTGGAAGGAGGAACCCTTGTAGTAGTACAAGATGTTCCCAACTTGTACCAAGGTATGCACATGTTTTCATTTCCTATTATGTCAATGCAACATATGGAGGATGATGGGAATGTACCATTGCATGACCAAGGGTAAAATTATATTGCTGATTTGGAGTAGCAAACTTTAATTGCGCTGAGCAGCCTTGATTCATTCAAGGAAGGGGAAAAAATTCATCCTAATGTATCATTGATGAGCTGCACACAACCCTTGAGGTTGTAATGTAGTTTCTTGGAGGATGGGATGAGTATTGTCTTGAACAATACATTGCAAAACTATGTGTTCAGAATTGTATCTGATCTTGAGGCAACAAATGCACCATCATGAAGATCAACAACACTGTCATTTAGCAGCAGCGATGAGTTGGGGGCCCAACCATTGTTGGAATATTCGAATGACCTTCCCATATGTATAACAAAGAGGGAACATATAGATGATGGAGGAAATCTTAGGATGGATAACATCTCTCATGTTTGTGTTGCATACTTCTTGATGATCCCTACACATCATGATGGGAGGTTTTTTCCTACCACCTATTTGGATCCTTATGGGATCAACTTGGTCATTGATGAGTGGTCTTCATTTGGAGATCTTCAGAATATTTCATTTCAAAACCCCATGAAGTGCAAAGAAAGAAATTTGATTTGGGAGGTTAGTATTCTCCATTGGAGGAGTGCCACTTTTGGACATGATGATAAACACTCACCATGGGTTGGATGGGTGATGCTGATAAGCAAGAGGTTGGGAAACCACTTACAAATCTATGATACTAGACAGCAGGATGCAAGACTGCATTGGTTACTCTTGAAAGAGTTTGGTCATCATATGACACATTCTATTTCAAAGAGTAGGATCATGGATGGAACTTGGCATGACACTTACATCATATGGCAGCAAGGAGTTTGGGTATATTTGAGTGATGTGATCTCTTTCATATCAATTATCATGTTGTTGCTCCATGATCTATATGGTGATGGTGTGGGGAGGCAACTAGAGCTATTGTTGCTTTGGTTGTTACTAGAGTATGGGTTGATCTTATCCCATACTTTGCATGATGTTGCAAGAGTAGGAGATGGCACTATCATGGTGCAAAGGGGCTACTCTTTAACCTTGGAGAATGAGGAGGTGCTTCCACCTTAGAGAGGATCTCTGACATAAATCAGCATTATGTTTGATGATGACTTTGACATGAGGGTTGTCAAAGGAGGAAGCTATGAGTTGGCAGGAGCCTATTTACATAGGCCAACAATGCTGTCACTTGGGAGCTTGGGTTGTTTGATGGAGTGTTCCCAGGATCACTTCATAAATGATGCACTTGATGGGCATGTAGGAGATGAGAGTGATGGAGTAGTGGATGGAGACATCTATTACCATGATATGATCTTCTTGACTTGGATTCTCAAGCATAAGAAGAAAGATCTACATGCAGCACTTGTGGGCTTTCTTTCCATGCACCTTGATGCATATCATTCCTTGATGGAGGAGTTCACTTGGGAAGGCATCCAACATGATGTATATCAGCATATGGGGAGATGCATAGCCCAGAAGATGATGGAGAGGTTCTAGGCTATGCATCTCCCCAATAGAGGGAGAACTTTCAATTGAGCCATTTCAGCTCAATGACCAATGTACATGATAGAGGATGTATAATATTGATTCATGATTTGTACTCCTTTATTTTTATGAGCAACATATTGTACCAAGGAGTGTCTTGCTTTCTTGTATATTGTATTTTTTTGTACTTAAGGCCATTTTCAACATTGATGTTGGCCATTTTATTTGTGGTTCATGGGGGAGTGCCACATAATTTTTGGTGTGCATCATTGGAACCAAGTTGTACTTTCATGATTACATCTTATATGATGATTGTGGCGGAAAACAAGTGGCTGAAAAGAAACTTGTTACATTTTGTTTTAAGGTAGGCAAGGGATGCACTACGTTGGTTCCATATATGGAACTATGTTCCACCTCCTGGTTGTCACATGGCAACTTGCTTTCATTTTTTTATGCTTCCATATATTGATGATGTTACTATGTTGATGGGAAGCTCTATTGGGGGAGTGGCACAAGAGTTGAAGGTGCCCATTGGGAGTATGATTATCCATACTTCATATGATGCATGTTTTAGGAGAAACAATGGGCAAACCATGATTTCCATACTACATCTCTTGTCTTCATGTGGGAGGAACCATTTAGAGAGCTTGAGTTCTTTGGGGAGGCACTACATGGATGTTTTGTTTGGTGGGGTGACTTGGGACATTCTTGAGGACCGTGATATTTCAGCCCAAGATAAGCAGCAGCCCCATACATATCATAAGTGGAGAGAGAAGCAGCATGGGATGGACATTCTAGTCCCAAAAATTCAACCATGTATCCCACCTTCTTTGCAGGAGCTTAAGGTGGAGGAGATGTTTCATGAGTTACCATGTTGGGAGGTGACTCACTTCTTGTGGATGGAGGATTAAAATGGGGATGATGATTCCCAATATATTTCTAATTCCATGCCTCAAGAAGGCCTCTAGATCACATATTGTTGTTTCCATGTGTGTCTTACTTTTTCATGACAAGAGCCATTTGGAATTTTTACCAAAGGCATGCTTTTACACATGGGAGGAACAACTTGAGGGCATATTGTTGAAATGGAATCTTGTTCTTTGGAAGAGCATATCACTTGAGGATGCTAAAGAAGGAAAAGGGGAGTCTCTTCAGTTCTATCCTTGCAGTTTCTTGAGGACAAGCAACATTTGGGAGGGGAGGACTGTAATATTCCTAACTTAGAATACAACTAAGGGAATATTAAAATTTTGTTTTTCTCTTAGATAGAGAAATAAAATGGGTAGGGAGACCCATAAATCTCTTTAGTATAAATAAAATCCCTCTTAAATGGGAAAGGGATCATATTCATAACTGGATAAACCACCTTCATGTGTGAATAAGAGCCTAAAGCATGTGGACAAAGTCAAGGTTTGACCAAGTCAACTAAGAAAATGTGGAGGATGTGAAGCACTAATGAAGATAACCCAGTGGGAATATAGATCTAATTAGATAGTTGGAAGAAATCCACCTTGTGTGTGGAAGAAGACATTGCATGGAGATCCAGTCAAGATTGACCAAGTCCATCAACGTTGTTTATGGAGGAGTGGTATTGATGAAGGGACAATGTAGTTTTGGAGGGATATTCATTGCATGAAGATGGAAGCCCTAATGAGTGGGATCAAAAGTGAGGAGTATCAAATTGTTTATAAGGAGGAGGATGGCAGCCATATGAGGTTAGATTATGATTATGATTTTCTGATTGTATGGTCTGTTTAGACATACTTCTTTCTCTAGCTGTTTAGCTGAGATAGAGTGTTGTTTAGCACAAGGTCTTCCTATTTAGGAATTCCTTCTCTTCCATTGAGTAGCTCTTGGAGGAGCCTTGCATCATATTGTCCACTATCTGGCTTGAGGCCAAGCTTCAACTTCCTTTAACAGTGCAGATCCTGTTGAGGGTTTGACTGTTTCAGAAAGCTGCAGCAAGTGGAGGCTAGATCTTCAGATCTAGGCCATCTCTATAGTTATTTTCAGTGGAGGAGTCTTCTAATCCATTGGGAGGACAATATTGAAGATTGTGAGCTATATTTCCATATCTTGGCTATAGGCCAACATCATTTTATCCCCTATAGTGTAGAGAGAGTCCAGATTTGTGTTGTTTCTGAAGGAGCTGCTGCAGGGTGATTCAATGCACCATTTGGAGAGATGATTTGATGAGTGTTGGGGATCTTCCCTTCACTTTGGAGATCTACTGGAGGAGATCCTTTGTCTTGTTATATCATATCAGATCCACTTTCCAGATCTGAATATTTTCATATATCTGCAGTCTTAAAACTTAGATCTACATTTTGTACATGGTGTATTGCTGAAAACCCCAAGGGGGATTGATAAAAGAGCTTGTATAGTGCATGGATCTGTTGTAGATCTAACTTTTTGTCCACATACTTGCTTTAGATCTGATGTACAAACTACTGCTATTGAAGAGGAAATAAAATAATGCTGTCATGGTATTCCAACTTTCATACATGGTTGCAGTCTCTATTTTTGCATGATTTTCAGCTATTTATGGCATGGGAGGCATGTTTAACTATGCAATAGTGATTTGTTTCTGAATTCCTTTCAGATATAGTTGTTATAATTTCAGATCTAAGGGATCCATGAGCTTCATTTACATTTCATTGCACATATTTCTGAAAACTGTGTTATTTTAGCATGCATTGCTGAGCAGTCCCATTTTGGGATAATACAACTAAATACTTGTTGCAATCGATAGTTATCTTGAGGGGGTAGGTTGGTTCTTGTTAAGTATACTTTGAAAATAATACTAGTTTATTGGAATTCACTAGTGTAGGTTCCAAAAGGAGTGTTGGAGGCTAGAAAGAATATATGCTACAAATTTATATGGTTAGGAGACCAAAAAATGAGAGGATTTATTTTAACCTCATGAAAATAATTGACTGTTCCAAAAGCTAGTGGAGGATGGGATCTCAAAAATTCCTTTCTCTTCTCCACATATCTAGCTAAAAGAAATGTTTAAAGGATTATACAAGGATAAGGACCACACACCTAAGTAATTAATTCAAATATATAACCATATATTCAATTGAATATTCAGATAGAAACCTAATTAGATAATTAGATAACACCTGAAATATTTCGAAAATAGTGAATTAAGCTTTTCAATTGGTAGGAAATTCACTAATACGGAAACTAGGCAAGGGAGAGAAAGCTTGATAGGTCTTAATAATTGGATAGGAAATAAATGTTTTCATATATTATCTCTTTGGATTTGTTTAAAATTGCAACAAGAAATATTGAAAATGGCACCAAGAAAAATTCTAATTTAATTTTCCCTTGAATTAAATTAGAAGAAAATTGTAATTCCACATCACATGACAATGTGTACGAGTTAAATAAGTTAGTTATAATTATTTGTTTTATTTAATTAGATTTGAGGGTATAACTTGAGTCATGTAGAGTGACTCTTACAAAATAGGATCACTGGTTGAGTTTATTTTGAGTTGTAATTAATTTATTCAATTTATCAGAGTTAAATTCAGTTTAACTAGTTCCAACTGTTAGAGGAACTAATGAGAGGTATAGTAGTGAGTTATGTACTCTATGATGAATCATTTAATTGATAAATCAACCATAAATAACACATGAATTCCATAACTGAGAGTTACCCAGTTGACATTAGAGTTCAAGGGAAGTGTACTATTAGTTGTACAATTATTCAAATTGTACAGGTGGTTAATGCAGTCAGAGGAAGAGCTTAAAGGAACTATACAATCCAATAGAGGAAAATTCTTATTAAATAGGGGCCTAATTCCTCATTTAACAACACAAGGAAATAAGAACTTGGAAGGTTGGTAAATTGGCTAAGTATTGGCCAGAGTTAGTCTAGGAAGCAGTGAGTCAGATAGAGATAGTGCAGAGGTTTCTATGGTTTTAGAAGAGAATTGTGATCTTCTCATACTTTCTGACTAATGTAATATACATATAGCAAGGTTTTTTAGCTATGGATTTCCCTAGGAAATCATTGTTTAATGTGTTGATTGAATTTCTTTCTCTTGTATGCTTTGTGATTTCGCGATCGTTTATTGGTTTCAACAATTGGTAGAGTAGATTAAAGTCTATTGTTTTAGCATATTACAAATAATTTTTTTAATCTACATGGATTATGTATATAGTATTAGAGCTAAAATCACCATAGAAGAAGAGTGTAAAAAGATATAGGAGGATCATCTTGGCGGGTGTGATAGAACACATAGTATTGAAACTACATGGCAAAGATACTCCCTTTGCTATGTGGAAGAATCTCAATGAGATATTTAGTAATAAAAATGGCACCAAGAAACTTGAAATGACGAAGAAATTGAGAATTGGAGACAAAGGATATGAGGTAGTCTTTAGATATGGGAAGGCCTACCTCAAGCATATTGCTTCATGTCAAATCAAGAAATTTGGTGTCAGGATCAAGAGCCTCTACACATTATAAGAATATGCATGCACAACCTTGACGAGAAAGGCATGGATTAGAGATGTTGTGGTTGAGAGGGATCATGATTTAGCTCTCAAGAGGAATCATCAACCAGATGATAATTGAGATGGCCACAAGGATGATGATGAAGAGGATTATTCATGGACCTTCTGTAGGAGGAGAGTTCGATCCAAGTGGGCAGAGGGAGAAAATGCGTCCATACCTCTAGGTGTGAGGTGGGGCGATGTGAAGCCATAGTCCCAAGAGTGCAGAAATTTGGGCAGGGTCCATTGAGACGTTTTTTGTCTCATGGATCATTACCTTGCTATGTGGGCCCACAATATTCAGTAGCAATAGGATCAATTTCATTCAGATAATGAGGAGTGCAGAGCAGCATTGAAAAGAGAGCAGGAGTCTTAGTAGTAGAGTCAACATCAACATAATTTTCCTAGTAGATAGTTACAGACACAGTTGATTCAGTTTGATTTTATGGGTGATTTTCAATTGCAAATGTTGCATTCGGAGAAGAAATAGAGAGAAGTGATTCATGCAAAACATTCCAAAGGTACCAGATTGTTATAAAGTTGATTTCCTTTCTTGTTGAGAGGGAGTGTTGAAAATTGGAATAAGAAATATTGAAAATGGCACCAAGAAAGATTCTATTTTAATTTTCCCTTGAATTAAATTAGAAGAAAATTTTAATTCCACATCACATGACAACTTGTACGAATTATATAAGTTAATTTGACTTATTTGGTTCAAATAATTCGAGTTGAGGGTCTAACTTGAGTCATGTAGAGTGGATCCTACAAAATAGGAGCCCTGGTTGAGTGTATTTTGAGTTGTAATTAATTAATTAAGTTTATTTGAGTTAAATTCAGTTTAACTAGTTCCAACTATTGGAGGAACTAGTGATAGATGATAAATTAGTTAACTGATAAATCAACCATAAATAACTCATGCATGTCAGAATTTAGAGTTACCTAGTTGAGATTAGAGCTCAAGGGCAGTGTACTATTAGTTGTATAATTATTTGAATTGTACATGTGGTGCATGCAGTTATAGGAAGAGCCTAAATGAACTGCATAATCCAATGGAGGAAAATTCATATTAAATAGGGGCATAATTCCTCATTGAACAATGCAAGAAAATATGAGCTTGAATGATCTAAAAATGGAACTATTTGTAATGCTATGCAAAGTATCCATTTCCATATAATTTAATGTGCAAAGTGTTCTTCATGACTTGCAGGTTAAACAAAGTAGTTCTGGTAATGTTTCTGAGTTTTATGTGTGAGGATTTGTTATTTAAATTTATTGTTTAACATATCACAATAGAAATACACAGCAAGTAAGATTCACCATAACATAACACAGCAAATTGTTGAGGCAGTTCACCCCTCCTGGGCTACATCTGCCGGTCCAAGGCTCCCCAATGGCATGTCCTTGCTCTATTAATTTTCTAAAAATAGTTACACAGTGAAAAATGTGCCTAAACAGGAAAAACCAACTGTAAATTTGACTTCAGAATATATAAAATAGCTAAAAATGGCTTTCGTTTCACCTTAAACAATGAAATACAACCCAAAACAATGCCTCCTCCATGATGCCCCCAGTGGCTCCTTCCTCTTCTCTGAAGCAAAAGCTACTATAGAACACCTCTGTTTGCTCTGAAACCTGTTCCAAAATCTCCAAAAGGTCGAAGAGACCTAAAATTGCTAAAATTTCATCTTGTTTGGTTGAAAATTGAGAAAGTTATGACCCAAACAAAATTTTTCCTAGTGGCACTAGAAAACCTCCTCCAAAATTGGAGGAAATCCAGTTAAACTCGACAAATATGGCTAAATTTCTAAAAAGGCGGGTCTACCAACTGAAACCGTCAGATGGAATGTAGTTAAATCAATTGTTAGAGGTGAGTGGTCACATGTGGTTCGAATCACTCAAACCGCCGATTAAACCGCGTCTTTATCTGTTTGCATTTAATGTTTGAGAGGTTGGCCACATGTCTCCAAACCCATCACGGTCATATAACTATATCCACCAAAATCTACTCCTAGTCTTGAGCTCACGGTCTCATGGAGTTGGGGCTAGCTCTAATGGCTAGCCCCCCAAACCTTTCCGCTTGATTTTGTTTAAGCCACGGTTCAAAGTTGCGAGGTTATATGCGGAAGGGGCTGGCTTCTAAGGGCTGGTCCCCAAATCTCCACCTGTTCAACACACCGACTCGAGCATCCATTCAACCTCCACCCGACTCGCCCATTCTTCAACCATACTGCCTCTGCTGTGCTGGTTGGGTTGACCCTGCCCGAGGAGTCAAGTCGAGGGTTCGAAACCCATGAACCTCCACAATTTTCATAAAATTTTTCAACCAATGGTCTGGGCCCACGTGGTAGCCTCTGGGCAGGCCATGTGACACCCACTGATAGGCCCATAAAACATTAATAAAATTACTTTTCCAATGTATTTTTTTTTTTTTTTTAAATTGACAAAATCAATTAGTCAAAAATTCATGTTGTGGAGGTCATTGGACGAATTCAAACCTCAATAACTTTCACATATGACCTCGGTTTTGAGAACTGTTCATGGCACGAGAATCGCAGCGACGAGGCCTTTCCAGTCATTCAGACTGCAACAATTTTTGAGAATTTTCTTCACTTGGACATGATCTCCTGATCATTGAAAGGCTAGGAAATTAGCTAAGTATTTTCTAGAGTTTGTGTGGGAAACAATCAGACAAATAGAGATAGTGCAAAGTTTTCTCTAGTTTGAGAAAATCATTGTAATCTTCTCATATTTTGTGACTAATGAAATATATATATAGTGGGGCTTTTTATTTGTGGATTTCCCTAAGAAATCGTTGTGTAATGTGTTGATTGAATTATTTCTCTTGTATGCTTTGTGATTTCATGGTCATTTATTGATTTACACAATTGGTAGAGTAGATTAAAGTATATTGTTTTAGCATATTACAATTAGAAGTTTGAATCTACGTGGATTTTATACAAGCTGATCTAAGAGCTCAAAAGTAAATGAATCTACTCTTAAATTTTTTTTGAACTAGGAGATATCTCCAAATTATCAATAACATTAGCTCACTTTAGAGGAAATGGCATTGAGAGGAGAATTTGTTGAATAATGGAAGGCTTATATAAAGGTTGTAAAGATAACAAAGTTAAAATATGAGAAGAGACTGATCAAATTATTTGGTCTCTTAATCCCTCTGAAACATATGTGGATAAGCTAGGCTATAAATCACTTTCCAAGGAAACTTTGGAGGGTCAATAAATCTGGTGGTGGAGAATTATCTGTTGGCCCAAAGGTCACACTGAGAGGGGCGGTGGGGGGGGGGGGGGTGAATAAATGTGAGATCAAATTTACTATTTCAAAAATTTTCATAAATAAAAAACCATATAGCAATGAATCATAAGAATCATGTAATAAACTATAATAATGCATCATAAAGGTACCATAATATCAATAAAATATCAAGAAGGAATCACATCACAAAGAGACACAAGTTTTTCAGGTGGAAACCCATATGGGAGAAAACCACCAATCTTCTTCTTCTTTATCTTCAATTATTTACATATATTTGTAGGCTACTATTGGGACATAAAATTGGCATTCTTTTTCACCTAATTTCCCTATATTTTCCTACCATTTTGACTTTAAAATCCATGGCTTACCACTTCGTCAACTACTATTGGATAAAGTATGTTTCATTTTGTATGTCATCCTTATTATCTAGTTTTTCTTGTAATTTTACATAATAGCTAAAAGCTTTAGGCTATTTTATTAATGAATTGATGAAGGGATATTTCAGGTGGTGTGGCATGTTGAGATGCTGTTACTGGACAATATCCCCCTAGTCCTACCTTGATAAAGAAGGAACAAATACTTTGCTGACACTACTAATACACCACCAAGCTATTTTGGATACTTTATTGTTATATGATTAGCAACAAAGACCTATTTGGACAGATACATAGTCAAAGCTAGTATATCTGATTAAAAGGAGACATTCATGGATAACACAATTGACTTAGTTGAAATAGTTAGGGTTTCGAAATGAAAAATCATTGTAATTTAGAAAATTTATTACAACTCTATTTAAATTAAGGAAAATTTTCATAAGACAATTTTTGTATACTCCCGATTTGGATCACATGAGAATCGAGAGATTCTCATGATTCTCTTTCTTTTCAAAAATATGAATGTAATTTGAAATTATAAAAATATGTACTCTTTACCCACGAGGCATGCATATATAGAGATTAGATGAGGGAGTACCAACACTGTAATCCTGCACTTGTTAGAAAATTATATATTACAGAGCAATGCAACACATAAAATATTCGGAAAACACAAGCACACAAAACACATCAAACAAGAGAGACACTGATATATGTGGTTCACCCAGTTTGGGCTACGTCCACCCCGAAGAGCCAGTCCTTCCTTTCTATTATCCATCAAAATGAAGAGACGCAACCTACAATAGATCTGTTGTAATATTCCTTGTTCTCTCTCACAGTCTCCCTATAGGTTTATCGCTCTGAGAATACACATACAATGCACAGCCACAATACAATACCCTCATATAAAGAGAGGGGTTGCCTTCTAGGGCAAAAAACCCTAAACTAAACATAAATTCTACCATCAAATAATCCGCCTAATGAACGACCCATATTGACTAGAAATTACTATACTTTTACAAGGCAATTTTGCTATAGGGTAAAATTCTTGGGTTGTTGGTTCTCTAATATCCCTCTCAGGGCTTTACGGTGCCCGAGGCAGATATTAATATTAGCTGTATTGTTCACAAAGAAGGCACATACATGTTCATATCAACTTAAACAACTTGATGGAATAAGATGGAAAATTACCTCTTTAATGATCTTGAAGTCTTTTGGAGAGCGCTAAGTAGCGAAGCAGGGATCCTTCTTCACCAGCTCCAAATCTTGACCCTGCTATCAATAAAAGCACCCATGTAATGTCTACCACAACATACATTTCCTATCATTTAAGTTAACATATGATAAAAATTTAAACTATTCACAACTCAGCCATTCATCTCATGATATATAAGTAATTGAATAACAATGACAATATCAACATATAGAATGGACAAAAAAGATACAGTTCTATTGATTTATAAAAAGGAGGATTACAACCGTCGGTTGTACCAAGCCCTCCTTAGCCTTCCAATCTCTCTATCTCTCAATGTGGTGATTTCTTGATCAACAAGTTCTCAATGAACCTCTTTGATTTTTACCTTCACACTACAACAATAATGCTTTGCTTCGCAAGTATTCAAAACTTTGACAATCCTTCAACCTTAAACCAAGAGCCTTCAGCTCCATTTTATAGGAGATGGAGAGAGAAATCATTGCCTTTCTCCTTCCACTAGTTCTAAATGGAAAAAACCAAGATGTTTCCTCAACTTCCCATGCTTTTGCCTTTCTTGAGAGTTCAGTTGTTTTTGGCAAGGCCCAATAAGAGACTAGTGCTTTGTAGTTTCCTTTTTGTACTGACTCTCTTATGAGAAAAAGATGGGATTTCAAATCATTCTTCGCGGGTTTTTCCTGTTTCAAACTCAAAACACAGGTAACGCTACCCTCTATTGTAAACAGAGTGTTGCCCTAGCCACTAACGCGGCCTATTTATTGATTAGGTGCGTTATAATGCTCTTGTGCTGTTATAGGGGTGCATTACCTTGGCAGAAGTAGGTTTAGTTTAGGTATTTGTATTCCTTCCATATTTATCTTATCCTCTGTGCTAATGAGGAGGTTTTTTGACCTATAACAGATGTCCCCTAAAGTGTGAGGTCAGAGATGAAGACGATGGCCGAAATACTTTATAATGTGTGTAGTAGAGACAAAGAGATTGAAAGACTGAGGAAAACCTGAAACAACAACATATGTCAGAAAATATAGTATCTGCCTTGAGTCGGGCATTCCCATACTCAATAGCTTAATCAACATGATTTCTCTAGAACAGAGATATTTAGAATCTATCCACTGATAAGCATAATGTGGAAGTGTCTGTCATAACAGGATCAGGCTGAAGAAGCTGTCTCCATAAACAATATCACAACTTGGGGAAGGGAACACAACTTTAATGGTGTAACCTTTGCCCCAAGGTCTTGACCCCTGCTTCACTTAAACTACATATTTCTCAACATGTGAATGAAGGAGCTGTCATCGAACATGTGAGAAATCGTTTGATTACCAGTCGATAATGAAAAATGTTAACAGACGTGAAGGTGGCCACCGATAATGATGATGGTCCCTAATATGCACAGTATAATCTAGCGAGTGTGAATAAAAAAGAGTTGAAGTCGAACACTCGTAGGATCATTCGATCAAGAGCCAATGATGAAGAATCCTAATCAAACACAAGACTATCTGCCACTGATGTTTGCAAGTATCTGGGTACTAATGGGTTTCTAGATCAACTTCCTAGATAAGATGTTGAAGTCGATAGGAAGAGATCTATTGAAAGGTAGGCACTGAGGCATCCTACATCAGTCAACATGAAACGGAAACCAAATGAAATTGTTTTGATGGAAATAATGAAGAGAAAATGGGGATAATTGACGACAAATAATTTCTGGCATAATGAGAAGTTTGGTTGATAAGAGGAGCAATAGATAGCGAGATCTACTTGAACAATAGAAGGCATTGTAACAGGGTACTAGGCAGCTGAGGCTTAATGAACACCAAAGAGTTTGTTAGGATTTTACCGGTGTAGGAACACTGGGAGATGAAGGCTAATACTTATAGATGGTAGGGTTCGGCTAACTGCGAAAGAGTTTTCTGGGTAGTGCCATGTTCAATATTTTTGCTGCCAAATCGACCTTTCTGAAATGTAACAGAGGTAGTATTCATTTTGTCCAAATTTTTCCCCGTCTGATTAGGTTTAACGAGTCCAGATGAGTAAACTCAGTGAATTTTTCATATTTAGAGAGCCTGAAAAGTATCGTAAAATACAACTTCGTTCCCCATCTGATTAGGTTTAACGAGTCCAGAGGAGTAAACTCGGTGAATTTTTCATGTTTAGAGAGTCTGAAAAATGTCGTAAAAGACAACTCCATGGGGTACCTTTGTCATGTCTTGATAACCGGGCACAACAAAGGGAGAATAGTAAGCCCGAAACAGTTCATTTTCCAAGAGTTAGTCCCTCGAAGCTAGAAAAATGAGAAATCTATGTTCGATGGAAGTCTACCTCATTTTGTTATGAGTACGAGGAGACGAAGTAAACTTAGTACTCTTTGTGAAATTTTAACGATTCCAACAAAGAAAAACTCAGTTCTTTCCGTGAAATTTTAACGAGTCATGCAGAGAAAACTCGGTCGCTTTTTCTGTTTAAAGAGCTTTGAAAAAGAGGAAAAAAGAATGGCTCCTTACTCTCTGTCATGGTAGTTTAACAAGCCCGACAAAGGCAACTCAGGGTTTTCTCAGTTTTGTGAGCGAGAAAAAGGTCCCTAAAAAGAAAGCTCAGCGCTTCTTCATATCAGTTTTAGCGAGTCTGAAGAAGAGAACTCCAAGTTTTTCAGATTAACGAGTAAGAAAAATACCATAAAAAGAACGCTCGAAATCGACTTCGTATAAGTTTAATGATTCCGAAGAAGAGAACTCGAGGTTTTTTAGATTAACGAGCAAGAAAAATACCGTAAAAATAATGCTCGGAGGAGGATGGATTGTGGCGCCGACAATTCAACAATTGCTTTAACCTTATTGGGATCAACCCTAATCCCGTGCTTGGAGACAATGAAACCTAACAGATGCCTGGACTCGACCATGAGTACTAACTTATGAGGATTCATACGTATATTATAGAATCTACACCTAGCAAAAATTTCTTTCAGATGAGCAAGGTGATCAGGTCGTTTCTTGGAATGGGCCAGAAGGTCATCCAAGTAAGCCTGTACAATATGTCGAATATCATGGAAAGCGTAGTCCATAGCTCGCTGATAAGTTGCTCCAGCATTCTTCAGACCGAATGAGAGTTTACGATATGAAAAGGTGCCCCAAGGATAGATAAAGGCATTTTTATGCTGGTCTTATTTTTTAATCGCAATCTGGTTATAGCCCGAGAATCCATCCATGAAGGAAAAAGATTCACATCTGGCACAATCGTTGAGAATCTGATCTATGAGCGACGTAGAATAATTGTCTTTGGGACAAGCGGTGTTTAGATCACGATAGTCAACACAAACTCAGATGGTGCCTTGTTTTTTATCGACGGGAACCAGATTGGAAATCCATTTCGTCAAAGGAATGGGATAGATGAAACCAGCGTTTAAAAGTTTTTCTACCTCAATTTTGATGGCGGCCGCTTTGCGCGGGTGGACAGGCCTGAGTCGCTGCCGAATTGGTTTGGAATTGTCATAAATCTTGATTTCTTGCTTGACTATAGATGGATCTATGCCGGGTATTTCGTCATAAGACCAAGCGAAAACATCGCGGAATTCCTTGAAAAGGGATGTGAAGTGTGCAATTTCCTTAGGATTGCAATCTGCTCCAATCTGAATATTTTCCACGATACCCGTTTTGACCGAGATATCAATGAGCATTGTCTGAGAAATATTACCCATGTTCCCTTCTGAATTTATAGTTTGAATAGTCGTGTAAGCGGAGGGAACCATCTCAGGTGGGTCAAAGGATGGGATTTCAGTATTTATCATGTCCGAGTTGATCATCAAAGCGCGATGGTGAAACTATCCCCAAGGTCGTTCTTCTAGAGACATGATCTCTCGAATATCTTTGTCTGTAGGCAAGAATTCATTGAGGAGATCCTTAGAGAGAACTGTGATGGGTGGGAGGTTTGTACCTTTGGTTGAAACCATAGCAGTAGAGGGTTCAGATGTAATTTGGATGGCTTGGTAGGCCAACTCGGCTGGTGAGAGCGGCATCTGATCTCCGTAGGAATCAATGTCTGAAGGTTCTGGGAGGATCCATGGGTCGATAGAGCCATCCAAAGTGGTGGATATCATTGCAACCGTATTTGGGATCTTTGGTGGTGGGAGAGGAAAAAAACCTAGTAGGGAAGATGCCTTCAGAAGACCGGTACCAATAATGACGTAAGAGTCAGGAAAGCCTCCTATTAGGGGTACAATGCTACTTGGTAATGTGGAATAATCAGGGGTGCAGAAGGATAACTGATCCACTGTGACTATTTTCCCATCCAATGGAAATAGGATGAGTCAGAAGACTGAAGAAATAATGGCAGTCATGGCATAAGACCAACTGCGACCGAGCAATAGATTATAGTTGAGATGGCATTCTATGAATTCAACATCCACGGTTATCGTTTTCCCACTCAGAGTGATGGGAAAGCTAGCAAGGTATCCTTTTGGGAGGAATGTGTGGCCATCGAAAGCTTTGAGGGAATTTGACGATGGTGTCAAGGTAGGAGAACCTAAAGCAAGCCAGCAAGCTTGTGACATAACGCAGGTCGAAGTACCTTAATCAATGAAAGTCCGATGGATTGGTCTCCTTTTCAACACAACCTGCACTTGGAATGTGAGTTGGTGTGAGAGGCGAGTCCGAGATTTTTCCATATCAAAGATAGCTAGCATGGAATCCTGGGGGTCTGTTCCACCAATGGCCGAAAGTAAGGCTTTCCTTTATGCTGGACAAGTTTGTAATACTTCGAGAGCAGACATAGCTGATGGTGCCTGCACCAAATCTTCTACAATGTTGTAGTTTTGGGTTGCACGTGCAGAGGTGTTATGAGTTGTGCGTCAAAGTGTCCCTTTGGGGGGATGAATCATGGGATAAATAATAGGCCATTCGATATGAAAATAATTGGTCAGAGGTGGAGTTGAACTAGTACCAGGTTCTTGAGCATCTATGGTAGTATTTCCATAAAGCTTGGCTCATGTTTGAAGTTCAACACTTTCAATGCCATAAATGGCGGATGATCCTTCACTGGAAGGATGTGAACCACCATTGCCCCGTTGCTGGGGTTGTGGCGGGTTGTCAACCATGTGTTGGTGTTGCTGCTGTTGATTAGGGAAAGGATTATGAAGAACAACAAGTGTTCGCCTAGAATCCTTGTTTGTGATAAAATCGGTGCATTCCTGCAGTCAAGGACATTTGTATGTCAAGTGGTCCTCTGCACAGATCTTGCAAGGAAATTTCATGGGTTTATCCTTCCCTTTTTCGTTTTTGGAAGCATTTTTCTGATTAGGATTATTCTGATTTTCCGACCACTCTTCCGAAGAAGATGTCTTTTTCTTGTTCTTCTTATTCTTTCCACTAGGTTTTTGTGAAGTTTTCATAGAATTTACCTCAGCGGTAGGAAGAGTAGTCATTTGGTTAGGGGCGGTGGCAGTCGAGGATGGCTGGGAGGTTTGCCCCCAAGACTGTTTTATGGCTACACCAGAGATTGTGCCAACGATACTGTCGGTGTGAGCTCCGGTTTTCTGAGCAACTGGAGGATTTGGGTTACCAGGGGCATTGGGGAGTAAATCATATAGCGTGCCAAATTGTGAATAGATTAAATCCAAATTTTGGGCACGACGAATGCATTGATCTTCTGTAACCGCACTGGAAAGGCCAATGTCTTTAGAGATGTGGGGTAAGAGAGACTTACAAAACCAATTAGATAGAAGATGATCCGGGATTGGCGCTTTGACTAGCCTCCTCCTATGCCTCCATTCATGAATGTGATCGAAGATATGGGTGGTGGTGTCTTAGCGCAGCGAGGTTAACAGTTCCATTCCGGTTTCAAATTTAATTGGTAATTGTATGTTCTTTAGAAACTCCGTCACTAAAGTTCCAAAAGTGTTTATGGCGGCATTTGGAAATTCAATAAACCACTTGGCGTCATTGCCTGTAAGGGTGCGGGGGAAAAGTCAGAGCCAGACACTATCATCCACCATGGAATTAGATATAGACCATAAATGAAAGGTGGTGATGTGTGCGGTTGGGTCTTCCCCTTGTTTCCCATCAAAATTTGGGATGTTAGAAGGAATCTTGTGCGGTACTGGAGGTCAGAGCGGGTTGTGATTGATGGGGTCATTAGTCAGTTTATAGATGTCGGGAATGTCTAGAGTTGCCAAAAATGGCAATTGCGGGTTTTCCCCTGCATCTAACCAAGGAAGTATTGGTTTACTATGTGGACCATAGGGTCTGCCCATCAATGTGTTACCAGTAGGATAAGTAGGACTTTGATAAAAATTTCCTATAGGTGGAGGGGTAGGGATATACGGTTGCTGTCCATAGGGAATATTGTATTGCGGGGCGAATGGTTGGTTGCGCCTAGTATAAAAGTGCCCTCCCATTCCAGATGGAGGTTGGGGTGGGTTAGTCCATATGGATGCAGTAGAGCTTCCTGGAGGCATGCTACTACTTGCATAGTCAGCAACGACATAGACCCTACACCGATATTTAAACCACTTAAGGGAATAGTGTTAATAATAGATTGTCCAATTTGTCCTAACGATTGTAGGGGTAGTGAAATGTTCCCTATTATTTGTGTGCTGGTGACACTGCCCCCTGGTATGGTGGCCAAGGGGTTTGAACTCAAAAAAGGGTTCCAACCGAAAGGGTTGCCAAAAGGAACCGAAGTAGTCCCACTTGTGGGAGGGGCAACCGTAGGTCCCAAAGTGGTCACAGTAGGAGTAGATCTCGAAGGACTCGACGAGTTACTTACAGTTGTGATGACTGTAGGGTTGGGACTAGGTATATTTTGACTAATGGGGTTACCAAGTGTTGGCATAGAACTGACAACTGGCGGGGAGGATGGTGGTGAACCTAGGATGGTTGCCATTGGTATCGACCCTGTGGATGCCAATTGTAAAATGGATGTTTGTGCAGCCGAAGACATGTCTTGGCATGGTGGGATCTGAATTATCACAGGCCCCAACGGATCAGTGAGTGGAGGATTGTAATGAGGTACGCCACCTTCCTTGAAAGGGTCCTTCGGAAATTCCGTATGATATGAGGCTATGTGAAAATTAGGGTTTGTCAATGGAGACTGCTCTTCCACAGAAGGCACAGGTTAACCAAGGTTCAATTCTTCCTTAAGAGTTAGAGGAGGTAGACCTTGCTGTTGTCGAGAAAGACGGCATGGGTCAGATGATACCATGGTGACCTATTTAGTTTTAACAAATTTTAATAAATTGTGATGTGTTATAAAGTCTCAATGACAGTAACCACACACCTAAAAAAGAAAAAAAATAAAAAAGGACTCTCTAAATCAATCAGCAAGCAGCCAGAATAGGGTGCCCTGTCTGAGTACTATCATTTTCTGGTGATGAAATCCAGTATCACAATAGTATATTGAGAGGGTTGGTCAAAAGTACAGTTACGGTCACTCTAGAGCTTCACCCGAACCTCAAACGATAGGTGTAAACACTCTCATGAAGATGAGTACCCTCCTAAAGACCGAAGACAGAGTGGGTCCGTCTATTTTCAGTACCAGGACAGCCCGTCCCAGTCACCTTGTGTAAGTCCTTAAAAACTATGGCCACTAAAGATACCTCAAATCACATACATCATCAGGGGGGTCCACGGTCTAGGACAACATGCTATATGGGCAGAACACCTAGATCCCCGATCTAGTTTCGACTTCCCCGAAGGGAACCCCAATATATAGCATGCCCACCGGATGCAGTCGAAGGTGGGCTACCTTCTTGTGCACCCAAGTGTTGTCTTGCGCTAAGCTCCGGTAAAGGAACAATACCGATAATATGAGTGCAGTAGGGTTTCGCTTGTTAATGACTCTAGTCTCAAGTTTTGAGATCTTGGGTGATTTTCTCACTTTTCCTAACCCAAGATCCTAGCCTGAACTACTGTTGGTGTGAGCTCAAAAAAAGCAATGTGATTGATTTTATTATCGCTTGAGTCTTAGTGTACACTATTATTAGTCTTGCGAAGGGGGAGTGGAAATATGAAATGTAATGAGACTCTAACTCAGAAAACCATGCAAAAATATGCTCTAAATATTCAATTCAATGAAGAGTATTTCTACAAGGAGAGGTTTCTTTTCAACATCCATGCACTAACATTCAAATAGAAAAGTTCAACCTTAAAGATTCAGACATCTATTTACCTCATCTTAACAGTCTTTTAACTAAAATGTTCAGAATTAATTTAGCTAGATGCAAAAAAACTAAAAAAAAATAAAAATTCTTCTCTAAAAAGTAAATGCTTCTGACACTAACTTTTCAAACAAGAGAAAATAAATAGAAATGCCAGCTTAGTAAACAAGCACAGGGATTCAGTCAAGGAGGGATACTGATGGCAAAAAAACTCTGCAACTGAAAAACACAATCACAGGGGTGAACAACAAATTTTGGCTGAGTAACGCACTATCTCTGAGTAAAGACAACGTTAATCCATAGACTAACAAACTGTCTTTAAGCAGATCCCACGTTATAATGCACTGGAACACCAACAAAGGTAGCATTAGCCAGGGTAAAGTCCTTCATATGGTCAAACAGAAATAGGAATGAACTGTGTGAGATTTTGAAATGTCTACTGGGCATAAATATTGGTCAGAAGGGTCTGTGAACAGAGGAAAGAAGAAAGGGGGAAAGAGATAGTCCGGAAACTATGGGGAAATCCCCAGTGGAGTCGCCAATTCTACTATAGGGTAAAATTCTTGGGTTGTTGGTTCTCTAATATCCCTCTCAGGGCTTTCCGGTGCCCAAGGAAGATAGTAAGATTAGCTGTATTGTTCACAAAGAAGGCACATACATGTTCATATCAACTTAAACAACTTGATGGAATAAGATGGAAGATTACCTCTTTAATGATCTTGAAGTATTTTGGAGAGCGCTAAGCAACGAAGTAGGGATCCTTCTTCACCAGCTCCAAATCTCGACCCTGCAATCAATCAAAGCACCCGTGTAATCTCTACCACAACATACATTTTCTATCAATTAAGTTAACATATGATAAACATTTAAACTATGCACATCTAAGCCATTCATCTCATGCTATATAAGTAATTGAATAACAATGACAATATCAACGCATAGAATGGACAAAACAGATACAGTTCTATTGATTTATAAAAAGGAGGATTACAACCGTCGGTTGTACCAAGCCCTCCTCAGCCTTCCAATCTCTCTATCTCTCAATGTGGTGATGTCTTGATCAACAAGTTCTCAATGGAACTTTTTTATTTTGACCTTCACACTACAACAATAATGCTCTGCTTCACAAGTATTCAAAACTTTGACAATCCTTCGACCTTAAACCAAGAGCCTTTAGCTCCATTTTATAGGAGATGGAGAGAGCAATCACTGCCTTTCTCCTTCCACCAGTTCTAAATGGAAAAAACCAAGATGTTTCCTCAACTTCCCATGCTTTTGCCTTCCTTGAGAGTTTAGTTGTTTTTGGCAAGGCCCAATAAGAGACTAGTGCTTTGCAGTTTCCTTTTTGTACCGACTCTCTTATGAGAAAAAGTTGGGATTTCAAATCATTCTCCACGGGTTTTTCCTGTTTCAAACTCAAAACACGGGTAACGCTGCCCTCTAGTGTAAATAGGGTGTTTCCCTAGCCACTAACACAACCTATTAATTGATTAGGTGCGTTATAACAATATTGTGATGTTATAGGGGTGCGTTACCTTGGCAGAAGTAGGTTTAGTTTAGGTCTTTGTATTCCTTCCATATTTATCTTCTCCTCTGAGCTAATGAGGAGGTTTTTTGACCTATAACAAAATTTACATCTGTTTTTAGCTTCGGGGGCACTGCCCTCGAAACCCCCCGCTAGGGGGGGGGCTCCATAAAGTCACAGCCACCCCCCCTAGAACCCCTAGGCGGCGTTTAATTATGGGTGGCGTTGCCGCCCCATTAAGGTACAAGGGTCAAACATTGTGATACAAAATAAACAAGAAAATCAGGGTCCACACCCAACAACACTGTAACTTTCATTAATTCAAATCTTTACCATTCATGGCTTCATATATTTTTATTGATTAGCTTGCATGTTCTTTAATTCACCAACCTCTGTAAAGGAGGAAGGGCCATCCTTCTTAGTAGGGATAATTGGTTAGAGAGGTATTGTAGCAGTACATTATTCTCTCTCGATTGTGATTTATGTGCGACTACTGTTACTATTATAGATCTTGTTCATGCATTGAATAGTTACAAGATTGTAGCATCTATAATTATGTAACAACATAAGTCTTGGGCTGATCCCTTCATTGTTGTGATGGTTAATTGATTTCTATTACAGTTATTTGGTTTGTTTAGTTTATTGTTGCAAAAATTGTTGAGTATTGAATGGTTTCCAAGAGTGTTTTTTATTTTCTAATAAGAGTGATAGTGTGACATAGTGTGATTTATTCTGGAAAGTGTGCTTCTCTTCCTTTTGAAGTGTGAGCAAGGTTTAGAGTTTAACAAAAAGTGTGTTGGAGTGCTCAGAGTGATACTTATAATGTTTAGTTTGATATTTCCTTAGTGCTAGTTTCCATTTATTCCTACATATATTTTGCATAGTAGCCTTGAAAAAAAATCCTACCCGAATTACTAATTTATGTGTGAGTTGGATCAACCATTCTAAATTAAAAAGGACAGTTGATCCACCCAAAATTTTTGCGTCATTTCCGGGGAGGCTATTAGAGGTGCATGTGTGTGACTAGATTATCTACATGTATTGATTGAAAGAGTGGTACATGTGTTCCCGATTTTGAGGTTCTTGGGCGGTAATACGAGAGGTAATAAATTTCACATCACTTTGACATAATGAAGTGTGCTCGTCCTCATGAGGATTCATGGCACATAGAATTTCATTTCATGAATAATGAAGACGAAAAATACAGTGCCCTAAAGAAACTAACTGTGTAGGTAGAAGAGGATGCGAGAGAAAGAAGAAGAATCAAGATATGGGTAGAGTAACATATATAGAAGAGATCTTATCAAAAGGTGAAATAAAATCATGTACTTAGGGAGAAACACCTAAGAAGAAAGGATCAAGTAAAAATACTCTTCAAGGAGGCATAATTTTATGAAACTTAGAACTCGAAGAAAAGCCCAATAGTTCCTAGTCCATCTGTATCAATAGAGGAAGGATATCAAGGATTAATATAGGGACAAGGTGATATGGATGAACGTGATATATAATCATGTATAGAATAACGACCACTTGATCAATGCATCCCAGATTTAGGGAGTGTTGTGAAACAACTTGCTGAGCATTCTATTATAGAGGGTGTTGTGAAATCATTAGGACCACCTAGACAATATGAAAAGTTTGAGCAGCTTCAGAAACCCCCATCATCAAAAAGAGATAAATCTCCTCTAATAGGGGGCCCACCTGTAACAACTTCTAGGCAGAACCAAATGGAAGTGGGCTCAATTACCACATTT
This sequence comes from Pinus albicaulis, assembly GCA_034641835.2. NCBI lineage: Eukaryota > Viridiplantae > Streptophyta > Pinopsida > Pinales > Pinaceae > Pinus > Pinus albicaulis. The sequence continues at coordinate 185,901 of JAXQQM020084580.1, forward strand.
TCGTTCCCTAATCGAAATATCCAAGGATAGGCCCCAATGAAGAATATCCCATTGTCCACACTTCCTACTTTTCAAGGTACAATTACCAAAGGTCTGGATACATTTATTTTTGAATTCAATGTTATCTATAGGAGTTATGGTTATGCCACCAATGAACAAAAAATAAAATTTGTCCTAGCTACACTAAAGGGAGCAACATGAAGATGGTTTATGGGACTTGGTGGGGCATCCATTACCTTATAGGTGTTGAAAAGTGTAAGTAGGTTTTGTATTCATAATTATCATTGTACTTGTATCATCATGTATTTGATGAAAAAGAAAAAAAAGAAAAAGAAGAAAAATATTTTTTTGTTTCATTAGATAATGATGTTCTTCATGCTTCTAGGATTTATGGAGTCAAAGAGTCAAATTATCATTTGGATTTGTTAGAAAAAGGAAAAAAATAATTTTTTACCTCCACAATACCAAGTCAACCCTCAAATAGACAAGTCAACCTGCCCAAGGGATGTGACCCTTCACATAGACGAGAAACTATATATTGGTACCTATTATCCTTCATTTTGCAAAGCAAGTTTGTTGAATTTATGTAGAAAGATATGTGAGTTTCCTGTGGCAAGATGTGAAAATTTTCTGTGGTATAAGGATTTGAAAAAGGTGCGAGTTTCTCTATGGAATGAGATTTGAAAAATATGCAAATCTTTATATGGAAAATGATACGAAAATATGTGAATTTATGAGGCTATAATTTTGTGAAGTTGTGCGTGTTATTTAGACCATATATATGATGACATATGAGATATGGAAATAATATAATATATGTGAAGTATGAATTGAAATGACTATAATAAAAAAGATGTAGGAATGATGAGTATCCCTATGGATCAAGGGATCTAAAGGACATTCTTGTGACAAATTAGTTGACCATTTTGAGGATAAAGTATTCTAGAGAATGGTTGAATTGGATCTTGTGGATGTTTTTGGTCTTAGTTTGTAGGTCTTGGATGTATCACTTTGATTTGATTCTATAAGAAGCAGAACTTTTCTGGGTTTTCCCCCTTGTGGGGTTTTGGCCTTGGCTTGAAGCCATGTTGTGTTCTTTGTTTTTTGTGGTCTTCATGTTTCTATTTTTGTAATTGCTTGATGAAATAAGAGAACATAATAATATTAATAAATAATCCGAAAAATTCAAAACTTATTACCATGAAAAAGAATAAAATCTAATACCTAAGTATTTTTATTTCTCAGCATGGTATCAAAGCTAAGGTGGAAGGAAGACGGTATGAAGATCACATGTTGTTGGCAATTGGAAGACATCTTTAAAACAGCAACAAGTACACTCAATCATCTATGAAGATAATGATAAGTACCATAATTCTATCCAAGAATATAGTTTTCTCTCAGTTATAGTTCATCTTGTACTAAGGTGTGTGGCATTTATTTAAGGTCTTTAGCATGATTCTAAATTTATGGTCATGTTCTAAGTCTGTGATTTGAGTCTACAATTTTGAAGTTTATATATCCAAGTTTTGTGGTGAGAATGTTAAAAGGAATAAATAATTCATATCAAATCATTATGGGAAAATAATGAAGTATATATGAACTTGTGAATATTTTAAATACATCTCGTGGAATTTTTCACTTGAGACATGTGACATATGTCTTTTTGGCTACACAAATATTAGAGATGGGAATTAATCCTCTCTCAAATGGGCTACTAGAACAAAGTATACATGACATTTATCTTGATTAAAAGGACTTTGTGAAGTTCCTTAGCTGGTTTCTAGGTTGGACCTAGAAGGAGAATAAGTCCAAGAAACATTACAGACCATAATGGAGTATGCAACGTAAAATACTTTGTTATAATATATAAGTGTACAATATAAGTCTACAATCTAATGATGCAAATCTCAAGGAAAACGTCTACACTCTTATGATGTGAATACCAAGAAAACTACATAACCAAACATTCATAAAACACGATACTTCTACAATGCTACAATACCTTGGTTGGAATACATAATGGTGAAGAACACAAACTTTAAGGTGTTTATAAATAGAGAGAAGACAAGGGAAATTATTTATGTGTGATGTGAAATAACAATGATATTTTTATCTAGAAGGAAAGAAAAACATACCGTGACATATATCCATGACGTGGTAATATGAGTTAAGAATAAAGAATCCAAACCTATGACCAATCTATGACATTACATTAAGATGACATCTGAAAATTTTTGTGGCACTATTACATTCTAAGGTTATACACCTTAGGAACGAAGGGAAGATCATACTGTAAAGTAAAATAAATCAAAACATATCAAGAAAGAGAACCAAACACTGTGAAGGAAAGGACCATATAAGCTGAGAAATTTGAAAATTAACGTAAAGGTGTTATGAAGAGAAGAAAATATACATAGTAGAAGATTGAATATTATCATGAAGCCTATCTTTGTGACACTAGCACATGTAGCAACAAGGACCATAACAAGATATATGAAGTCTCATGAAGAATTCTCACTACTAGTGTTCCTATACACAATAAAACAAATGACATCATGAGACCAACATATATAAATCCCGAGAAAGGTACATGGACATAATTGAATGAGAAGTATAAATAATGTATCTTTGAAGTAACTCCTAGAAAATCACGAAGATTAGGTAAAATTAAAAATAGGTATGTATAATTTCAGTGCATACCATGACCTATGCTAATTTCTTGTAATGTTAATTCCTTTAGGTCATGATGCATATAAAAAATAGGGTTTGGATAACTACAAATAGATACAATGGCATGTAAGAGATTGATGTTATGCATATGAAGACTAGGTATTATAGATAAAAGGCATGTCAAACAATATCATTAGTATTTTGCAACATTCTAGTAGAAAATTTCAATACATGGATGACAAGTCTTGATGACTATGAAGGGTCTAGGGTTTGCAATTCTTGAGTAGCAAGTTTTAAAGACTTTGGAATATAGGGTTTATAAAACCTAACATAATTTGGAATAAAAAAAACCCTAGAAACTAAACCCTATCTAATCATGTTCACTGTTAAATATAGATCTAAACCTTGATGTCTAATGTGAGAACAAGGTTGGTGAACAAGTCCAAGATTAAGAATGGAGCTAATCCTTATCAAAATATAATTGATTTATATATCCTTATTTATTATATTTATGCCTTTTCCTTCTTGTTATTTCATGGCCTTATAATACATGTTTTAGGGAAAGACAAGAATCACCTAAAGCTTCACTAACATAAGGAAGAAGTGGAAGAATGTCACAAAGCACGGAGATGAAGAAGTAGAGAACACGTTTGAATCTTGCATCAAGGAATTCGAGTAGAGGCCAATAGGCTCACTTACCTTATTCAGGAAAGGGGGAGTTGTAAATACCTTGATGGATAAAATATTGAATCTTGTTGATTGGTTTATGAACACATTGATTGATGATTAAAAACTAAAGTGCATGAAGCAGAGCTATGTAAAGAAAGATCGTGTAAAGGAATTATGTTGACCTTAGAGGGAGAAAATAGAAAAAATTGACATAAAGAATCCTACATCTTGACATGAAGGTTATTGTGATTTGGAAACTCTGATAATGATGGGATATGGTGCTGTACCTATAGTTGTTTGGTTTAATTTTATTTGGGAGCACATGGTTTGTGTGGACAACATTGCTAATGGCTTGGAAGAGCATGAGAGTAAAATTATGATTTGTGAGGAGGAAAGACATGTGATAGAAATGGTTTCGAAGTTTGGATTATTGAAGATGATAGATAAACCATTTAATGACAATGTTGTTTGATTATTTTCAAGATCCTAGAAGGTCAAAGTTTGATATGATGTGATTCTATTAGGACTTGAGAAACCCTATCATGAAGATAGAGTGTGAAATAATTTGGCTTCGTAAATTTTCTAACATCCAAGAACGTTGAAGCTCATGTATGGTGTAATGAAATAAAGAAGCCCTGCGGCTACAACTATATTTCCATGAAAGAACAATTAGTTGATGTATTAATGAAGTATGAGATAAGCTAAGGCTTGTGGTTTGTCTCCCTGGTTGAGAGGGAATGGTGGTGGACATTGTATTCTCCATGCGTCATGCACTAGGCCAGGAATAACAACCATAAGTCTAGTGAAGGAACTGGTAGGGATAATGGATAATTGGATAAGAATCTGGGACCAATACTCCTTGAGGATTTGGAATCCAAGATAGGTATTAGTCCCATGGACTGATACTCTTTGAGGAAATGATAAGGTATCCAAGATAAGAGTAGTTGAAGGGGACTAATATTCTTTTAGGATTAGGAATCTAAGATAATAATAGTCCTGTAAGGACATACCTGGTGAAAATATAGATGGGTTATGTGCCTTGAGAGGCTATGGTGATGGTGTCCAAATGTATGCCTCCCAATATTGTGCTCTAATATAGTGGAGAGTTAGATATTGTTAGCAAGGCCTTGCTATTTTGAAAATTAACAATGTTGATTATGACATTGATGCTGGATGATGGCTTATCAATTAGAACTCTTCTTATGATAATATTTCAATTTGAGTATCCTTGTATCCTATTATGTAATTATGAATACCTCCCTAGTTAAGAGGGAGCATTCAAAAGTGTAACTAGGTTTGGTATTAATTATTATCCTTATACTTGTATCATTATATATTTTATGTAAAAATAAAATAGAAGGAAAAAGCGAAAAATAATTTTTTTTCCATTAGATAAGAATATTCTTCATGATTCTAGGATTTATTAAGTCAAAGAGTCAAAGTCCCATTTGGATTTATTGTTTGAAAAAGGATATAAATAATATTTTACCTGCACAATACCAAGTTGGCCCTCCAGATGGACAAGTTATCCTGCCCAAGGGACATGACCCTTTGCATAGATGAAAAAACATATGTTGGCACCTATTCTCCTTCATTTTGGAAAGGAAGTGTGTTGAAGTTATGTGGAAAGATATGCGAGTTTCCTATGGAAATATGTGTGAATTTTATGTGGTATAAGGATCTAAAAAAGGTGCAATTTTATCTATGGAATAGGGCCTGAAAAATATGCAGATATTTTTGTTTTCATTGCAACAAACACCCTCCAAAATTTTTCCCACTTGAATTTTGGAGCTTAACTATGACTTTATGATCTATAATTTCAAGTTTCCCCACTATCACTTCATGATTGGATGATGTTGTGTTAAGTGTTTAACTCTTCTACTGAGATTATAAATCTCAAAACCACTTGATTACACATGCTCAGTCCTTGATGTAACCATAAGTACCCACCTTTCTAGCAAGCTCAACAATCAATTCTCACCCTTGCAAACATGCATTGTGCAATTCTCTAGAACATTTCTTTTGTCATCCCTAGAAGTATTGCACTGTGAAATCCATGATGATAGTTCCTAAACAGTATTTAGAAATAGTGCTTTGCGCACTCATCCTATATAGTGCAATAGAAAATCCATGCCGATAGTAAGTGCAAAACTTCAGTTGACAGATTCTCTCATTCTTAGTTGCAATTGTATCATCACTCGGGTGAGTTTTCTCAACTGTCGCTTTCACTTTTGTAACTACCATTTTTACTTTATTTCACTTTAAAGAGTGTCATTTTTATGTTATCTTCGCTATAACATGTGTAAATTTCTCTTTTTCTATATTTTTCAAGTGTCATTTTCACTTTTTCTTACTATCGCAGCTGTCGCTTTAACTATTTGTACTTTTTCATGTGTTGCATTTTAGTGTACCATTAGAGGCTGATATATCACATTATTTTGCATTAGTTGATCATACATATCATGAGAATATGTTTTAGAAACTCTCCCATAGCTTAGCTCACTTTTTGGTTGGAGCTGACACTCCTATCGTAAGTTGTATTCTAAGTGTCACAAAGTGACGCTTCAACTTTCACACTTATAAATAAGTGTCGGTTTGCTGTCGTTTCAAGGTATGCATGTGGATTTTGAGTTCCTTCTATCCTCTTGGGATGTATTGGTGTAATTTGAGTGTGAGATCACCATTTTTGGACTTTTTTACATGTTTTGTTCTCCCTTGTCTTATTGATCCCACACTTAGCCATTTTGGAGATTTCATTATCTTTGCAACTTGCTCAATATTTAACCAATATTTATTCCACTTGGAATTGTGCATTGTGTATACCTAACCCATAATAAATCATCCTCTTCCTCTTGAAACTGTGCACTACGTAATCCTAGAGGACAACCTCCCTCCACCAACACACTGAGAAACCCTTAAGCCTAAGCCATCAATCCAACTGCCTAAGCTCGACAACTGCACAATTCATGTTCTTTCTTTCCTTAGATTTCACATTGCATAGTTTTAGTGGGTATTGATCCATCTTACTGTCACTAAATTTCCACACCATGCATTTTCTCAATCCTCCACTTTAGTTACTGCGCATTGCACAATTTCAGTGAGAAACCCTTCCTCCTTGTCTATATGAGGTGTTCAACTACACATTTATCTTCATTAGGTGGGACTCCCACTATGAATTTCATAGTTATAGTGATTAAGGGATAACTTCTAGGTCACTGAAGTCCTCAACTGCACAATTCATTGAGCTCATCTCCAAATCACTACACATTGCGCAATTAAAATGAATAGTCATGCTCCTCTTGTTGACTGGGATCCCTCTCTTAGCAATCCTTTGTCCAGGCTTTATCCATACTATGAATTGCATAGTTCTAATGGATAGTGAGGCCTTCAATTATTCTCTGTGATGCCCAACTTTGCAATCTCTATCTATTTCTTCCATGGCCTTCCTCACTACACATCATCACTCAAAAAGCTTAGTACCTTTCCTCTTGGACTCCCTTGCTGTTCAAGAAGACTTTTCATGCCCTAATTAACTATTAATAACATAGTTATAATAAATAGTGAGGCATTTCTAAGTTCCTATAGCTCTCAAATATGAAATTCCCAACCTATTTCTCTCAAAACCCCTGCCTGTTGCCTCATCTCAATCAACATCTTGCATGAGTAAGAAGAGGTAGACTAGGATATTTTTGGATTGATGTAATGTTGTCATGAGAGAAGCCTATTTGCAGGTACTAGTACATTTACATGATAGGATGATGCTCAAGGAGGATACCCAGAAAGTCATTAAGGAAGACACTTGTGAAGCTGGGACCATGAAGGGACTATCAAGCAAGAAGATGAAGGGACACTAGATCACGATGGAATATTGAAGGTCAAAATCATAAAGAAGACTCCATATCATCTAAGATATGGGAGGATGAATAAAAAACACATGTAAGAATTATCATGAAGATAGAAGGGAGGTCATAAAGCGGAGGCTACAAGACAACTTTTGCAAAGAAGGAGCTAAAGGAAGAACCATCATGAAGGATATGAAGGAATATTGGACCAAGAAAAAAGGATGGAAATTCATGCTGACTTGGAAGGTTGCAATACTCACCTAAGACCCTTTGGAGGGTGAATATGAAGAACAAACAAATATCCATCATAAATATTATGAAGGAAGCAACAAATAGTGCAACTTGACAATTGCACATCATCACGAAGTTCTATATCATCAATGCTGAGCCATGGATTGTCCAAGTGTCATCACAAAGTCATATGTCTAAATGTAGCTTTTTACATAATTTGTGGAATGTAATTAGAAAATGTAACATGTGTGGAAGCCCAAGGGTCCCACATGGAATGTGAAAGGTCACTACAAAGTTCTAAAGTCACGCAGAAGCTCAAAGGTCAGATAGGAATTTGAATAGTAATAATAGAAGCTCAAGAGTCATGAGGGAGGTCAAGAGTCACTTGGGAGGTGGAGAGTCACGTGGGAGGTGGATAGTCACCTCATTTTTTATAAATACACCGTCATAACTCAAGAAAAATAACTTTTGGACTTTGAACTTTTCACCTTGGCTTCTCTAGTTTGGAATAGGAGATAAGGTGTTTATTTGGAGGAGAAAGTGGTGAAATGTTCCACTATTGGGACTAGTGTGGCAACATTCTACTTGTATATCTTGGAACATTCACTTAATATATGAATATCTTAGAAACATCACACTTTCAAGAATATGTTGTGAATGATTGTAAGACTATTATTTCATTGTTTTTTTGTGTATGTTTATGTTCATGCATACTAATCAAAATTAACTATTTCGTTGGCTTTAGTATGCATCTCATTGAATGTACATTATTATTTGAATTTATCATCATTATTATCTTATGAAATACTTTACAGTTTAGTCAATGATTCTTTCCACGCTCTTGTTGTCTCTTTTAGAATAGTACCATTAATTTTCTTATATAGGCTCACCCTCTCCTTCCTTTCCCTAAAAGTAAATTATATGCATTGCAATTGTATGCCTCACAATGTCAAATTACTTATTTGTTTCAAATATTGGTGTATAATATTCTATGTTGATAGTTGAATCCAAGGGAAATTCCTAAGGATAATGGAAATTAACTGTATTTCTAGTTGGGGATCCTACTCCAAACAATTTTACGTCTAATTTGGACTTCATATCAGGGAGACCCCCTTGGTTGAAGAATTTTTAGCTACGTCAACAATTGGTACTAGAAGGATGGCTGGATGACAAGATGAGCCTATTGAGTCTGTTTTGAATCTCTTATCTTTAATGGTTCATTCCCAAATCATACTCCCTAAATGTTTTTAAAATATATTGAATCTTAAAATTTCACTCCCCACATAATATTTTTATAACTTGTCTCAATTAAGGTTTGATGGTGAGGGTGAAATATCTATAGCTGAACATACATACATTTTCTCAAGTTTTGTTAATCTCATGAAATCAATTGTGAAGATTTTGCTTGTAAATTATTCACCCTCACTCTTGAAAGTTGAGTTAAGATGTGGTGTCATACTTTATAAACTGCTTCCATTCATTCATTTGAATAAATATTCAATATGCTTCACCAAGCCTTTGGAAAGTATGATTACTGAAATGTTTATAAGCATACTAATCAATTTAGGATGAAATATACGAATCAATAGAGTATTTTTCTAATCGATTTCTTCACCTATGTTATAAATTTCCTGAAGAAGATATGGATTTGGATTTATTTATATAAAGTTTTAGCTATTGGTTCAAATATACTTGAAAATATATGAATCTGAATCCTTGGTTGATTGTGCTTTTCCAAATTCCATTAATCATGATGCATCTTTAATCTTAGAGTAGCAATCTACCACTCATTTTATCCCTTCTACTTCTCCTTTCAATGTTGGCATTGGGAAATCTGAAAAATCGAATTACCGATCCATTCATCTTATCTATATTTACTTACCATGACCAAGGTATTATCTAGGAAAACCATGAATGCTATCTTAATCCTAAGAAAGTTAGTTTGAAGGTTGATCCATTGGCTTTCCAATATGAAATTAATGCACATAATCTTAATCTTAAATTATAATTAATCGAAAATAGTGCTTCTTCAAGGGACACATGTCATCCTCTATCATTCACACCTCATGATCCCCCATACCTAGATTCAATTAATCAATATGCTCCATTAGTAATTGCTCTAGATACTTTTAATTTTCTATTTATTGGTTCACATGGTGATCAAGAAAAAAATAGTTATATCTCATAGGTAGAGGAGAAAAAGGGTAAATATAATTTCTACATTGATGCTCTCTTTTAGATTCCTTCATATCAGAATGATAATCAGTCATCTTGTGATCTTCGTAATCAGTGAAATGATCTAAAAATCTTTACTCAAGTTGAAATCTTAGAAAACAATCATGTTTCTATTCATGTTTCTTCCAATAAAAGAAGTGATGAATGCCCAAGCATAGTAAATGATATTTATTTTACTCAAAAGACTTAAACCTATTATCCAATCTAAGTGTTTTTAAATCTCCAATTGTACAATGGGATGATATTTTATTTCCTCCAATCCATTCTTCTTCAAATATTAAATTAGGAGAATTATATGGTCTAGTTGTTTAATATTTAATGTTTCCTATTAAAGAAGAGCAATTCCAATCACAAAACCACATTGGTATGCTATTATTTGACCATTATCCCAACAAAGATTATGTTGACCCACCATTATTGCACGCAAATATGATCATGTAGGATTTGAATTTTGAATCATATTAAACTGCAATTGAAGCCTCCCCTCCTGATTGTTATCATATTTTTTAACCTCTAACACACTGTTCATTATAAAAATAGATGTGTTTGATGATTTTATTATACTATAATTTTATATAAATCCTTTAGATTCTTATTCCACTGACCATGATCACAACTTGGTAGAAGATGGTGTGATTTCAAAATAGTATGATGAAGAGATTGAATCCATTGTTCATGACTTGTTTAATCATAAATCTCTCATTGGTCAGGAGGGATATGCAACAACTTTAAATCTTCAACGGATTTTTCCAAGTGATGTATACAAATTATCTATCCATCAAGAATATCATATGATAGGTGTTAAATCTACTCAAATCAATGGCATAAAAAATGTTTTCGCTCACACATCTGATGATAGTTGTATGTACCTAATTGTTGATTTTTCTAAGCCACCCAAGTATGATGATCCACCACCTCAAAGTTCAAGGACTTGTTAGGGGGTTGAGGCACCTCAAATTCCACTGATAGTTATGTCAGGTTCTCACCACCTTGATGGGATCCCTGAAATATATTGGATCCACACCTTGGAGGATTCTTCACATTTTCAAGTTAAACTTCCTAATCCTCAAGATAGGGATTTTGATTAGATAAAATATTCTTGTTTGGTTAATTCTCCTTCATGCGAATCCCTTAAATTAGACCTAGTGCTGGACTGCATATATTTCTCATATGTACTTGGCTTTGAAGCCTATAATTCTAATTATTAGGATAAATATCACTAGCTACAATATTTCTCTATGTTGAATCTTTCAGTGAATGATCAACTTCTTACTTTTTTGGTGATTATAATTCTACTTGCACAATTTATCATCATAAGTCTAAGTCAATGTTTGAATCTTTTGGTGAACCTAAGCCTTCAAGATGATATCAATGTTGGATCAGAATCAGCTCAATATTTTGATATTTGGTCAACCTGGTTTTACTATTATTTGTATCTTAACTAGTTTTCATATTGCAGAATACAAAGTGAAGATCTCATGCACTTGAAATGTGGGGTTGATCATTTCCAAGCATCGTCACCCAAAGGGGAATATTTTTCTATTCGAAGCACTGTGGAATCTCTCAAATCAACACATTCTTATCTCTAAGTAATGGAACATCTCATATATCAACTGCCAGATTCAATTAATATGATATATTCAACAATTTACATCCCATCAATGAGTTTTCCATCAACTTACTTGATGACAATTGCTGGTTTGTATTTGATTCATCTCTTTATTGTTTAATTACCTATCAAGTTTCCAGGGCACTACAATTTTCACTTATGGTTATTTCAGGTCTCTATAGTCTTGGTAAAGTGTCCGTGCGAGAACAATTTATGTTATACCCACCTAATTTTTCTCATAATTTGATGATTGAAGGCCTATCTTTGCAAGAATCTCAACATTTTGAAGTTGGTATTTTTCACGATCCAATTTTTGATTGGTTAGATGAATCATATTTTGACATTTCAATTTCTAATAACAATTTTCAATGCTATATTGAACTCAACATGTATGGATGTATGTTTAAGATTTTTTTTCAAGGAATTTATGTTTATTAACCTTGCTATTTTGGTAATCCTTCGGGTTGGATAGAGATAGGTTCTAAAGAACACCTTTAGGCTTATAGCCTTGACCTTGATTATTATGTACAAGTAATTCAGGTAAGCATATTTATTTATGTACATTTTTTGATATGGTTTCTAACTGTTATATCTTTCAATTTACTGGTCGGGAGAAATTTGAATGGTTACACTCGAAATTTCACTTCACTTAGCCCTGTCTTTCTATTTGATTAGATTAGGATTGGGAGTAGTCATATTTTAGCTTTTCTTTTGCATTACAGTCTCTTCCTCACCTAGTATTTTCATTTGATTTATTTTTCAGTTGGATATATTTCATCCTTCCTTTCGTTTTAGTTTGACATTTTCCTCTCTCTCTTACTTTGTTTTCTTGTTGTATCATGTTTTTCTTGCCTTTTTTGACCATGCATGAAAATTTTTATTATCTGGATAAGGAGAAAATGTGGCAAATTATGAAAGGGGAAATTGTGATGACAAACAAATCTTGGTTAATATGTATTTCTATTCTTTGTTTGGGTCTAATATCTTTAAATTCAGTGACACCTAAATGCAAAATACAATTCATTTTAATGGAAAAATATAAGTGGAACCACGATGACCATATCTATTTTAGGACCTTCATTCCTTGACTCGGTGTTGAAATTGAATGGTTTTTTTCTTGTTGATTCAATCGAGTAGAGAAGGGAAAGGGGAAAACTAGTGGTGATTGTATTAATTACATAGGTATATAACTCTATCTAAAGGAACAACCTCTTGTTCTCTCAATAAGTTTGGATCCCTCTTTTGCCTTGGTGATAAATGCCGATAAAATTCCAATAAGAATAATGAAATTAAGAAGAGAAAGGATTCTTGTGTGGGGAGGTGGAGCAAGTAAATTCACTGGGGTATTGAAGAACCTTGCTCGGAATGAAGAATTGCTTGTGTTTTTGTAGTGAATCTATCAAGGTGCTAAAAAATCCCTCTAGCAGTGGAGCAACACCAAATATGCAATCAAAACTCTAATATTTCTAACTCGAAATTAAATATTACCCTCCTCATGGATAATTGTTTTTTGATATGGTAAGATTTAGGAATATGTGTTTAACCGAGAAGGGAATGGAAGAGACAATATCCATAACCGGGATAAATGTGGAAACTGATGTAAACCACACTATGAATCAATAATTCCCAAAGGAATAGACTCTATGCATAAAGGTATATCTAAATAGAGAATATGGAGTTCTTCTAGTGTGTCACCAAGTGTTTTCCCTGCAAAAAAAACCTTCCAAAATTTTTCCTACACTTGAATTTTAGATCCTACTGTTATAGCATCAATTTTAACCCTCAAGTGATTCATGATTGTCTCTATGGCCTTGGGCACCCATTCCCACAGACTTGAATAAAATTCATAAAAAACAGTGTTAAAAATCCCATACGCGGGTATGCCCAGACTTTCCCGATTGTATATGCGATTCCATATGTACTTTTCCGCGTATGCCATTAAAATCATTAAAAATATATATATAAATTCCCTATTTTCGGGATGGGTGAGTTCTACTATCGATGTTATCTAGTTTTTAGCATACAAGTGTGGTTGTGTGAGTCCTTCTTGAATAGCATGCCCTGATCTGTGGAGGTTTTGACCCAACAAACCTCTAGGGTGTTTTTTTCCCGAAACACCTACGTATGACTTTATGATCTACCATTTCAAGTTTCCCCATTGTCACTTCATGATTGGCTGATTTTGTGCTAATTTTTTAACTCTTCTACTGATATTCTAACTTTTGAACTCATTTTCTTACACATGCTCAGTCCTTGATGTATCCATAAGATCCCCCATTTCTAGCAAGCTCAAAAATTAATGCTCACCCTTGCAAACATGAATTGTACAACTATATTGATCCAGGTGGATATTGGTGGCCACCCACCTATTCCCTTTGGACCCACACCATCAGTTCTTTCAGTTTTTCAGTTTCAGCACAACTTACTATTTTTAGGAGGTTTTCGGGTCATGAAATTTCAGAGCCGTTTTGAGGCCCTAATGATTGAGGTGGATATTGTGGCCACCCACCTATTCCATTTGAACCCCCACCATCATTTCTTTCAATTTTTAGTTGCAGCACAACTTACTAATTTTAGCAGTTTTTTGAGTCTTGAACTTCCGGAGTCATTTTGAGGCCCTAAATGACGGTTTTTGGGAAAACTAGGACCATGTTTCTCACTCAAAAGTTTTAGTCCTCAGATAGATATTTATAACAAGGTATTAATCACATCAAATAGAGATCATATCCCAATGTTACGTCCCCAGGAAGATTTATGTACCAATTTACCCAAACAGGGCCCACAGTTTTGGTGCTTCATCTCTTAGGGTTAGGTTTTTGGATCTTTAGCATGTTTCATTGTTTCGAGCCTCATTGTAACACATTTTAGAGGACTTTAGCTGCCACATCTCTTCTCAGAGATAAGCTATCAATGCCCTAGCTAGTTTATTTCCATTAGATCTATAAGAATATTTCTATTATTTGATATTAATGAAATGAAGTATTATTTCCACTACATCTCTGTGTTTATGTCTATTTATATATTTTATTACATTCCTACATAAATCTGGATTAGTGGTATTAGAGCGGTCTACTCTTTTTTTTTTTTCTTTGCATGTCCCCAACGAGGTCAGGGTTTAAGGAGTTAGGGCTCGATTTGGTTGAACTCCTACAAGATCAGCCTCACAAACTTCGACGACCTCCCATGATGGAAGAAAATAAAGATGAGGGAGTAGGAGATCCTATCAAAATATTGATTGAGGAGGCCCTCGAGAAACAAAGGAACACGATGATGGATAAATTTTCTCATACCCTTCAACGACAATCCACCTTCGGCACATCTGCAACCAACAACCACTCTGGAGGTGCCACTCCCTTCAAGGTACATGTAAAATTTCACATTCCTATATTTGAAGGCCAGATAGATGCAGACATTGTAGATAGATGGTTGAATTTTCTGGAAGGGTATTTCTCGGTCCATGATTTATTCGACCAAAAAAATATTATGTTTTCACTCCTCAAAGCCACCCCCCATGTCAAAGACTGGTGGGAAACCTACTGTGAGCAAAAGGATGAGAGGGAACCCTCTTTGTTCTCAGCCACACCCACTTGGAATTCACTCTGAGACTACATCAAGGAAAAATATTACCCCGTGGGGAACTATGAGGACAAGTACATCCAATAGACCATGTTGTGGCAGCAAAGGGATCAAGATGTGCATGAACAGACGAATTTTTTCCATGCCCTGCGCACAAAGTTGGGTATTAAAGATTCAGAGATACATTTGGTGCTCAAGTACTGCAACTTTCTGGACAGAATTATTTAGGAGGAAATGGAGTTCCTCTACATTACCTCGCTTGGCACGACATATCGCTATACCGCCAATATCGAGAAGAAATTTAAGCAGAAGAAGTGAGACTTTGGATCTGCGAATCCGAAGCCAGGGAAAGGCGCCCGTGAACCATAGAATAGGGGGAAAAGCCAAAGCGGGGAAACTTAGAACAACACCAAAAATCCAAATAATGACACAAGGAAGTGGAGTGAATTTCATAACAGCCCCACTCACAACACAAACAAGTGTCAGGCCAAACAATTGCTAGTGGCCGAACTGAAGGAACCCGAATCAGATTCATGTTCTGATCCTGAGCCTGAGCTAGAAAAGGAGATGAAAAAGGGAAGAAGATCATTGATGCAGACCCCAGTGCCATTTTTTCCACCACCAAGCTCCAAAGGGAGGACCTTGAGGATCCAATGGAGGGGGAGCACCTGTTTTATTTGCAGATGTGGGTGAAGGGTTCTCCACTGCAATTTATTGCCGATAGCGGAAGCCAAAAGAACCTCATTTTAGCATAGGTCGTGAAGCAACTCAGCCTACCAACCATAGCACACTAGAAGGCATATACCATCAGGTGGCTTCACCCAGGGAGAGATCTTCGCATCCACCAGTAGTGCCTCCTTCTATACAACATCAAGCCATTCATGGATGAGGTATTGTGTGATGTTGCTCCTCTTGATGTAGCTGATGTATTATTGGGCCAAACATACTTGTGGAGGAGACATGCTATGTATCATCCTAGGCCTCATTATGTTGTTATTACTTTGGGAAATAAATTTTATAGGATAACAGAGGTAGTACTGCCTCCTGCCATCTCCTTGACTATTGAAAAACAACGCAGTAAGATTTTTCCTAAACCAGGAAATTTATTTTCCTTACAACTCGCTCAAAGGGACAGAAGAATATTGTGGCCACAACCTCAAAACAAGGCTCCCCTGCATGGCTGAAACAAATGGAAAAAGTCGTGGACGAATATGAGGACATTTTCTCCTCACCCACAGAGGTTCCTCTACACTGTCAGGACAAGCACTCCATTGATCTAACCTCTTGCGCACCACCACCAAATGTTGTGATACCTCATGTGACTACACAAACAAAATCCATACATGTACTATCTAAGGCAACCAAATTTATTGAATGCATCTAACATGTCCGTTAGCAGGTCCACGACATCCTGGACAAATCCAATACCAAGTGTAGCAGAATTTTCCTCTCATGGAATAACTTAACGCAATGGGGACCATTGCTTCCTAAGGAGGGAGGAATGATGTAGGTGGATATTGGTGGCCACCCACCTATTCCATTTGGACCCTCACCATCATTTCTTTTAGTTTTTCAGTTTCAGTACTACTTACTATTTTTAGTAGGTTTTCGGGTCCTAAACTTCTGGAGTCGTTTTGAGGCCCTAACGATCCAGGTGGATATTGGTGGCCACCCACATATTCCATTTGAACCCACACCATCCATTCTTTTAGTTTTTTAGTTGTAGCACAACATACTATTTTTAGCAGTTTTTCTGGTCTTGAACTTGCAGAGTCGTTTTGAGGCCCTAAACGACGGTTTTTGGGAAAATCGGGAGCAGCATGGGTCTATATACCAATGTTTCTCACTAAAAATTTGTATTCCTCTAATATATATTTCTAATAAGGTATTGAGCACGTCAAACAAATATCGTAGGCCAAAGTTACGTCCCTGGGAAGATTGATGTACCAAGTTACCCAAACGGCGCCCACAATTTTGGCGCTTTATCTCCTAGGGTTATTTTTTTGGATGTTTAAGGTTTTTCATTGATTCTCAACAATAAATAGGCCTTCGAGCCTCATTTTAACATAGTTTAGAGGTCTGTAGCTGCCACATCTCTTCTCAGAGATAAGTTACTCGTGCCCTAGCTAGTTTATTTCCATTATGTCTATAAGCACATTTCTGTTATTTGATATTAATGAAATGAAGTATTATTTCCGCTGCATCTCTATTTTTATGTATATTTCTGTATTTTATTGTGTTCCTGCATAAATTTGGATCATCTATAGAACATTGCTTGCGCATTCCCTAGAAGTAATGCATTGTGAAGTGTAATATTCCAAAATGGAAATAACAACAATACAAGACATAATAATGTAAAAAACAACAAATTTGAACATGATATGAGAGGGATCAATATGAAGCCATCATTTTATTAAGATATCAGCAAAAATGTACAAGAATATCTTGAGGGTTAAGCCACTCAAGTAATAAGAACAAGCCTCCAATGATCAAAACAATCAACACATGAGTTGTTGCAACTGTATAGAATGCCGAAGAATAGTGAAAGAATTGTCTATATTAGTGTAGCTACTACTGTAAACATACATAAATTAAATATGGCTAATAGAAACAAAATAAATTCCTAGAAAATGAGATGTGGGCTCTAATACATGACTTCTAGCCAACCTATAAAATATTGCTAGAAATACCAAGAAATATACAATGTGACAAATACCCTAGGGTTAATATGCCACTGCAAACTAGATTTGATATGGAATGAGGCTATTCCAGATCTTAAATGGTGATGTCCTCCTCCAATGGTATTCCTAAATGGAAGGCTGATCCCTCTACTCAGAAATAGACCCTCCTGATGAGCTCAATGAACCCTCCCAGCAACTGCCTCTGAAAATAACGTAGATCTAGTTTGTAACTGCGCTGTGAGGGATGGTAGATGGTTTTCCTGATGCCAAAAATGTATAAATATTCCCAGGAGCCCTCCTTTTTGATCCTCCAATGGATAGGCTACCTCTCCACTGAAAACAAGCCCATAAGTGGCTCTATGTGATCCTCCTTTGCTACACCCTGCAACAAAACCTAGATCTAAACATAAACTGCGCTATAGTTGAAGGAGGTAGCTTGGCCAAAATGCTGGAATGAGGAAATGCAGCCCAAATAACCTCTCCTTTCCTGAGGATGAGGTAGAGATTCCAAAATAGGAACACCCTTGTGCTAAACAGCACATCAACCTTGATAAACAACAAAAGAAAGCAAAGTCTAAACATACCAATATCAATAATGATCTAAAACCTGAATAAAAATGGCTACCATCCCCTCCATATATTGTATGTGAGCCTTCTCACATTGGGTCCCATCCATACTTGCCACTAAGCTCATGCAAGTTGTCCTCCACTAAAACTATGTTGTCTCCTCATGAATGCCACTCCTCTATGACAACGTTATTGACTTGGTCAAAGTTGACCTCTTCAACATGTATCCCATCCAATTCATACCCAAAGGTGCTTAATCCAACTGTTCATTCTTCCTCCTTTAACATTAGGAGTGTTATTATTCCTTCAAAAGGGTTTTATGGGCCTCCCTACCCACTTATTCACCTACTTAGTGATAAAAAAAACTATAATATTCCATTTGGATGTAGGCTAAATTTTTGGAATATTACAGTCCTCCCCTCCAAAATGTTGCTTGTTCTCAAGCAACTGTAAAGGTGGAGAAAAATTCCTCCCTTCATTTTATTGTGGCCTACTCATCAATAGTTCCCACCACAACTCATCATAATCAGCAATAAATCTACCCTGCAAGGGTTCCTCCCAAGTATGCAAACCCAAATGGCTCACATCATGAAAAAGTGGAAAGTGTAAGTGGAAACCTTCTTGCTGCCCCATGGAATCCTCAAGGTAAGAGTGATAATAAACATAGGGAATCTCATCCCCAATGAGAGTCTCCCATACCCATGCTATCATCCAAATGAAATGAGCCATTCTAGGTAGCTCATCAAATAAATCCTCAACTCCCAGTTTATGCAATTTATTGGGGCTGCATGGAGAGATTAGATTTTTCCACCAAAGTTGTTTCTCTCTCCATTTATGGTAAGTATGGGGCTGCTGCTGTTCTTGGGCTAAAATTTCATGGCCTCCAAGAATGGCCCAAGTTACCCCACCAAACAATTCAGCCATGAATTTCCTCCTCCAACAACTCAAGTTCTCCAAATGGCTCCTCCCACATGAAGAAAAGATATGTAGTGTGGCAATCATGGCCTGCCCATTGTTTCTCCAAAAACATACAACATGTAAAGTAGGGAGAATCATACTCCCAATGGGTGCCTCCAACTCTTGTGACACTCTCCCAAAAAAAACCAATGAAAACAAGTTTCCATATGACAACCGGGAGGTGGATCATAGTTCCTCATATGGAACCAACGCAGTGCATCCCATTCCTACCTCAAAGAAAAGGATAACAAGTGTCTTTTTAGCCACTTTTTTTCTGCCACAATCATCCTACAAGATAGGATCATAAAAGTAAAATTTGGTTCCAATCGTGCACACCAAGAATCACGTGGCCTCCCCCACAAACCACCAATAGCATGGCCAAAATCAATGCTGCAAATGGGCTCAAGTACATCAAAATAAAATATACAAGAAGGGATAATCCTCTTTGGTACAACATGCTACTCATATAGAGTAAAGAAGTGCAAATCATAATGCAAAAATGTACCTTCTCTACTATGCACTTTGGTCGTTGAACTGAAATGGCTCAACTGAAAGTTCTCCCTCACTCTCAATGAGTAGGGAAGTGGTTGTGAAAAAATCTCCATCACCATCCAGGCTATGCATCTCTCCTCATGCTGATATGCATTCTTCTGGATGCCCTCCCAAGTGAACTCCTCCATCAAAGAATGAAATGCATCAAAGTGCATGGAAAGAAATTCCACATGTGCTGCATGTAGTAACTTCCTCTTGAGCTTAGAAAATCTAGTCAAGAAGACTCTTCCATAAGAATAGATGACCTCATCAACCACCCTGTATCTATTATCTCTCTTTGGGTCATCAAGAATCATGCAAGCACCAAGATCCTTGGAGTACTCTACCAAAATTTGAGGCCTCCAATATGGATCAACCCTCCTAAGAGATAGTGCTGAAGATCTGAAATGTGAAGTTCTCCACATGTTGCTGTCTTCTCCTTTGACATCCCTCATGCCAAAGTCATCCTCCAAAATGCTGCCATGCCCATCATGCAGCTTCTCATGCTCAAATAGAGGTGGTGACCTTTGGAAGTTGGCCTCCCATGAGAAGCTACCATCCAACAAGAACCTCGAGATCTTGGGCAATGTAAGCATGAGTGGCCTCCATATGCTCCAATGTATGGAGGATTCCTTCCTCAAAGGAAGTACCCTCTGTTTCCCCAAATCCATGGAGCAGTTCCATTGCACCATGGTGGTGCCATCCCCCAACACTGCAACAACTTCTGTCAACGCAGAATATGTAGTGAGAGTGAGTAATGATGAAAATGGGAGAATGTCTCTATCCTCCTTGAGTCTACCCCAGACTCTCTGCGTTATAATAGACCCCTCCAAAGTATCCACCCCTCTGGGATCTAAGAGTGGTGCAACCCCATGGGAAACATCTCTCATCATCTCTAGATCTGGTGGTCTCCCGGGTGGAATGTCTCCATGCAGTGAGACATCAATTTCAAGAGTATACTGCAAATATGAATGGAAAACTTTGTCCCTACCCTCACTGCGCAAATCAGTCTACCTATTATGTGTATCAACCCTCTGAAATAGATAGGGATGTGTGCTCCTCATCATATGATGTTGGTCATCCTCCCTATCTTCTCCTTTCATCTGCAAGGTTTCACAATCATGTTGTTCATTGATTGTACCTTGGCCTCCACATTAGATCCTGGGGAACTTCTTGCAATGATACAAGAATTCCTTTTGTTGGAGTATGCACTCCATCTTCCTCTACATGAGGTGCTATATATGCTCTATATATGATAACGCTGTTGCCCCCAGCCTTCTCATCCTCTTCAATATGAATGAAAATTTTTTCAATAAGAGGATCCTCTTTTGAAAAGAAGATTTTCATGTCCTCTTTTCCAGGAATATGAGATACAGATCTTACCTCTAGCAAGGTTTTATGAAATATGTTAACCTCTTCAACAGTTTTCTGAAGTGGAGTTGGGTTTATATATTTCTCCAACACATGCAAAGGTTTTGTTTTTTCTGGTTTGTTTGGCTCCACTAAAGATGTTTCAAAATGTTTTCCATCAAACCTTTCCACTAATCTCCTAGTGAACTTTGCATAAGAATAAGTATTTGCAATTTTTAATGAAAAGGACTCAAATGTCCACCAAGCATAGGCTTTACCTCCAAAATGCAGCGCTACAACTTTGATGGCTTCCTTCTCTGAAACTTGGTGTTGCTGCAAATAGGTGTCTAGCTCCTCCACCCAAGCTCTTGCTAAATATTTCGGTGAACCATCAAAAGTAGATAGAAAAAATCTACCCATATCATGCTGCTTTCTCCTATCCACCTTGATCTTGAAAAAATCTTGGAAGGTTATATGATCTCTGAACCTCTTAATTTGAGATTCATATTCTTGCATATAATCCCTAAGGGTCTCATTCTTAGGCATTTATTCTTCTTTCATCTCGCTCATAGTAGATCTGGGCATATGACTGCGCTGTGAATCATAGTGTGTGGCTGCATGCTCACACTCATCATGTGAAAATCTAGAGTTTTATTTAGATCCAAACTCCTTTGGAGATTCTCTCTCCCTTCTCATCTTCTTGAGATCTCTTTTAATGCTCTGCATAGTTTGAAAGAGAAGCTTTGAGAGCTCCTCCTCCTCTCTTCCTCCAAATAATGGAATATATATATATATATATATTTTTTTTTTTCTGTACATCTCTTCTTCTTGTGAAAGTCCTCTCCTCATGGTGACATATTGGCTAAATGCACAGGCTGATCCAAGATTATGCTTTGATACCACTGTAATATTCCAAAATGGAAATAGTAGCAATACAAGACATAATAATGTAAAACACAACAAATATGAACATTACATGAGAGGGATCAATATGAAGCCATCATTTTATTAAGATATCATCAACAATGTACAAAAATATCTTGAGGGTCAAGCCACTCAAGAAATAATAACAAGCCTCCAATGATCCAAAAAATCAGCACATGAGTTGCTGCAACTATATAGAATGCCATATAACAGTGACAACGATGTATATATTAGTGTAGCTTCCACTGTAAACATAAATAAATGAAATAAAACTGATAGAAACAAAATAAATACCTAGAAAATAAGATGTGGGCTCTAATATATTATTTCTAGCCAACCCAGAAAAGATTGCTAGAAATACCAAGAAATATACAATGTGGCAAATAACCTTGGGGTTAATATGCCACTGCAAACTAGATATGATATAGAATGAGGCTATGACAGATCTGAAATGGTGATTTCCTCCTCCAATGGTATTCCCAAATAGAAGGCTGATCCCTCTACTCAGAAATAGACCCTCCTGATGAGCTCAATGAACCCTCCCAGCAACTGCCTCTGAAAATAACGCAGATTTGGTTTGTAACAATGTTGTGAGGGATGGTAGATGGTTTTTTTTATGCCAAAAATGTAGTAATATTCCCAGGAGCCGTCCTTTATGATCCTCCAATGGATAGGCTACCTCTCCACTGAAAACAAGCCCAGAAATGACTCTATGTGATCCTTCTTTGCTGCACCCTACAACACAACCCAACTCTAAACAGAAACTGCACTGTAGCTAAAGGAGGTAGCTTGGAAAAAATTCCAAAATGAGGAAATGCATCCCAAAGAACCTCTCCTTCTCTAAGGATGAAGTAGGGATTCCCGAACAGGAACACCCTTGTGCTAAACATCACAACAACCCTGCTAAATAGTAAAAGGAAGCAAAGTCTAAACATACCAATATCAATAATAATCTAAAACATGAATAACAATGGCTGCCATCCCCTCCATACATAGTATGTGAGCCTTCTCACATTGGGTCCCATCCATACTTGCCACTAAGCTCATGCAAGTTATCCTCCACTAAAATTGCGTTGTCTCCTCATGAATGCCACTCCTCTATGACAACGTTGTTGACTTGGTCAAAGTTGACCTCTTCAACATGTATCCCCTCCAATTCATACCTAAAGGTGCTTAATCCAACTGTTTATTCTTCCTCCTTTCACAATAGGAGTGTTATTATTCCTTCAAAAAGGTTTTATGGGCCTCCCTACCCACTTATTCACCTACTTAGTGATAAAACAAACTATAATATTCCATTTAGATGTAGGCTAAATTTTTGGAATATTACATGAAGTCACTGAGGACAATGCCTACACAATATTTAGAGACAATTCATTGTACAATCCTATATAGTGCATTGTGCAATCCATGCCAACAGTTAGTGAATAACTTTAGTTGACATATTCTCTCATTCTTAGTTGCAATTGTACCATCACTCGGATGAGTTTTCTCAATTGTCGCTTTTGCTTTCACAAATGTCAGTTTCACTTTTGTGACTATTTATTTTTATTTATTTTTCTTTAAAAACTATTTTTTATTGTGTTCTCTTCACTATAACACGTGTATCTTTCACTTTTTCCAGCTTTTACACGTATTGTTTTCACTTTTTCTTACTGTTGCAACTGTCGTCTTAATTGTTTGTACTTCTGCATGTGTCGCATTTTATCACACCACTAGAGGGTGCTATAACACATTATTTTGAATTATTTTATCATATATATCATGCGAATATATGCTATACAATCTCACACAACTCAGTTCACTTTTTGGTTGTAGTCGACACTCCTATTGTAAGGTGTATTCTGAGTGTCGCAAAGTGACGTTTCAATTGTCACACTTAGAAATAAGTGTCACTTTATTGTCGTTTCAAGGTATTCCTATGGATTTTAATTTTTTTTATCCCCTTGGTGTGTTTTTATGTCATATGAGTGTGAGATAACCATTTTTGGAATTTTTTTCATGTTTTTTTCTCCCTTGTCTTATTGATCCCACACTCAGCCATTTTGGAGCTTTCAATGTCTTTTCAACTTTCTCAATATTTGACCAATATTTATACCCCTTGTAAATGCACACTATGCAACCCTAAGTCACAATGAAGCATCATCAACCTCTTGAAACTGCGCATTGCGCATTCCTAGAGGAGAACCTCCCACCACCAACACACTAAGCAACCTTAAAGCCTAGGCCATCAATCCAACTTCATAACCTTGACAATTGCGCAATTAGGCTCTCTCCTACCTTGGATTTCACATTATGTAGTTATAGTGGGAATTTAGGCCTCTTTGTGTCACTAAATTTCCCAACTACACAATTTCCTAAGCCTCCCCTTTAGTTACTGTTACACCATTTTTTGGTCATCTAACCCATTTTCGTTAGATGAACCCAAGTACACCATGTAAGACCAATTTTACCCCAAGTAAAATTTCTTTCACCACATTTGTTTACGTTTCTTGGTCATATTTAACCCAAAACAAGGTAATCAATTAAATAAATCATTATTTATTTAATTATTTTCTAAGAATAAGTTATTTAAATCATTATTTAAATAATATTCTTAGTTAAATTTGACTAAATCACATATAAATAATTAAATAAACCATTATTTATTTAATTATATTCCCCTCATCTCCCTTAAAATAATAAATAAATCATTTAATTATTTGTTATTTATAAATAAAGGAATTGACCCAAGTCAAAAGCCCTTTTCCCTCCAACAAATATAATAAAATATTCCTAAAGGGTGATTCTAGAATTTGATTAATAATATTTTATTCATGCACCGAGTTCTAGAACACTCCAATATTTTGTTATAAATAGGAGGGTTTTCCCCATTCATTAGTCACCTCCATTGCATTAGATCACACTAGATCTACTCTTGGTCACCAATTTCATTTGTTTGCATTTTGAACTCCCATTGAGTTCCATGTTTGTTAGGGTTTTCCACATTAAACAAAGAGAGGAATTTTAGATCTGAAACACTGAGGACTTCTGAGAACCCATCCCACTGAGGAGTACTAGAAAACACCTTTCTTGTTTTCCTCTCAGGTGCCCCATTCTTTAATATAATATAAAATTCTTTTTATACATTGTTCTTGTCTTGTTCATTGGATGCATGGAGCCATTTTACATTTTATCTGCTTAATATATTTTATGCTTAGATCTAATTTTATGCAACAAACTTAAGGATATTTTGCAGCCATATTTGATGTTAGGGCTACTTGATATGCATAGCTAAAGTGATCTTTTACGACGAAAGAATCATACTAACAATTGGCGACTCCACACGGGTTTTCTTTTGCGACCACTATCGTTTTCTATCTTCCTGCATATCCCGCTGTTTCAGACCCTAGGGTTTCTCTTCCATTTTTTATTTTTCCTCTTTTTTCCATTTTTATGCTATTTTTCCTCTCCAAAACCCTCAAACATTCAAAATTCTAACTTCCGTGTGTTTCTGGCCTTTTTGCGCAGGTGATCGACATCAGCCGCTGCTGAGACGAATTTTTTTTCTAAAATTTGCCGCTGCCAGACCCAGATCTGCAGGTCGCACTTATCGGACCAAAAAGTCCGACCTGGTCTTGAGGTCGCACTTTTCTGCCCTAAATCTACGACCTGGCCTGAAAACAGGCCCAAACCTACGATCTGCAATTTTTTTTCTACAATTTGCCAGCACTTTTTCTGGGTTTCACTGAAGCTTCTATCAGGGTTTTCCAGCCTCTGTCTCCACCTATTCAGATCTGTTGCTGATCTATTTCACTCACCTAAGTGGGAATCTTGCCCCTCAGGGCTTCAGTTCCCTCCACTTTTTTTGGGAGAGTTTGTTGATGTTTTCAGACGTCTGACTTTCCAGAAGTTTCAGCCTTATTTCAGATCTGATTCCTCCTGTTCAGATTCTCACAAGTCATCTTTTCTTCCCTTTCTATACACTGCCTTTCTCTTTGTTTGGGTTCATCTCTAGGGTCACCCCTTTGACCCCCTCTTTTTAGCTGATCTCCTATTTTTTAGCAGCAACCTCGCCCCTACCTCTTTGCTGCTTTCTGCACCACTTTCCAGCAGATTTCTACATTAGATCCTAGTCCCTCCGGACCTTAGATCTATTGGTCTCTTGTTAGCGTGCTTTGCCCCTTCTAGACTAGTTTTGAGAGACCCACCTTCTTGGGTTCAATTGCTACCTTTTTAGTTGCTAATTTTCTGTTCTTTCAGTCTTATTTACTGCAAATTTCTTTTCCATTCCGCAGCACACTTTTTATTTTACGCTCAAAACGTCTGGGTTTAATCAATTAAAATTAATGCACACCACACACTGACCCTAAGTGAAGAAGAGCCTGGTTAACACCGCCTGGCCAAGACTTTAAAATTAATTGACACTGCACCTCCTTTCCCTTGTCATGTCTTGCTTTTTCTCCTTGCTTCCCTTGTTGGTCCTTCTTCTTCTCGTTATCATTGTGCCTCCAACGCATTTATCCCGGCGACTTCTTGGCCTTCACCCTCAGTTACCGGTTGATCGAATTCCTCCTTCCCGTCATCATCGAGTAAGTCCTCCCCCGATTCCACACTCCGAATATTCCTCTGATTGTTCGGGTTCTCCCCGTCCTTTTGGTTCTCCCCCCTTTACCTCCACCATGTCTAGTTCTAGACCTAGCCCTAACCCCAGTTCTACTGCTGGGTCCGCTTCCAGTGGAACCCCTACGGGACCTACCTCGACTGCCCCATTACTTCCGTATATGGCTGGTCTCAGTCTCCCCAACTTCAATCAGCTTATCAATGATCCTATCCGCCACGATGTCAGTTGGCCTGCTATGCCAACCAAGCTCCCCTCCGACATTCCCAAGTTCGAAGGCCTTGCTAGTGAAGATCCATCCAATCATATCTGATCTTTCCACATGTGGTGCTCCTCTATTTCCATCACCGATGACTCCATTCGTGTTCGTTTATTCCAATGCACCCTTACTGGCAAAGCATCCAAATGGCATGTTGATCAAGCCACCTCTTCCCATACCACTTTTGCAACCATTGCCCAAGCCTTTTTGTCTTATTTATAGCTCCCTTTCCGATATGACACTGGCACTGAACTATTGACCTCCTTTCATCAATCCTCTTCAACGCGTCTCTCCGCTCATGTCCAGGAGCGGCGACGACGACGAAGCTTATTTCGTGCTCCCCCCTTTGAAGATAGAGTTTACATGGATTGGTTCCTTTGCTCTCTCTTACCTCCCATTGGCAAAGATGTCGCCTCCCATTTCCCCCAAACCGAAGAAGCTTCCTTTCAAATTGCCTTAAAATATGACCTTATCTATGCCCAGTCTGGTTATGTTTATACTGTCCTTCCTGATCTCCCCAAGCCCGGGGGCACTAACACCTCCGAGACCTCTCACTCTGCCGACGGTATCATCGGAGCCATGTCTCATACCACTGCTCAACCTCTTACACCCTATGGTTTTCCTCCTAGAGGGGCCAGCACCTCCAGCCCCTTTTCCCCCCCCGGTAACATGTATCTAGGATTTGGCATGCCTCCCCCTTTTACCCACTTTCCTGCTTACCTCAATGTTGCCCATTCTCACTCTTACCCTTATTCGCAGCCTGGTGTCCCAGCTCCTCCAGCATTTGGACCTCTCGCTCCCTTGCCTCCTCCAACCCCACAACCACACTTACTTTCCCCTCCAGGGCACGTATTTGCGCAGCCAAGTGCAACTCATCCTCTTTCTTCGCAACGAAAGAGGAAAGGCACTCTCTCCGCTTCCGGTAATCGTCGACCCCATCCTTCCCGTCTTGATTCTAACACCGCTGACCAGCCTCAGAGCTCTCAGCCCAAGCAAGACAGGCCACTTCGCACCCATAAGCCCTATTCATGTTGCGGTGTTTACGGTCATTACACTCATGATTGTCCCCAGTTACCACAAATGCGGCACCTGTGGGAATCTCAGGCCACTGTGCAGGGCCAACACTCTTCTCCTTCTATCCCTTCCCATATGGCTACCTCTCAACCCGCTATGTTTCCCGATCATTTCCCTCAACAAGGACTCATGGCCACCCAGTCACCTCATGGCCCGGAACCCACTCAACCTTCTCCTTCTGGTTCTTCTGATTACCAAATCCTCATGATGGCCTCAGACCAATCTCTCACCGCCAATCCTTCCCTTCAAACTCGGTCTCCTGTTCCTTCTACCCCCGAGTTCCCATCCTCCGACCCTACTAAGCCTCTATCGACACCCAATGGTCCCTTTCCAATTCCTCCACCCAACACCAAGATTCATACCCACATTCCTCAGGGCCCATTACGCCGAAATGCTGCCTCTGATCAGATTGCCCTGGATGCTGTCGACCCTACCGATGACTAGTTAATTGTTTTCGATCCCCGTCAACTTGACCATCCCCCTCTTCCTGCGTCTGTTACTTTCCAAATCTCAGTCCAAATCCAAAATTCCACTCTTGCTCGATGCGTCATTGATGAGGGGGCATCTACCTGCGTCATGTCTGCTTCAGTTTGGCAACACCTCGGATCTCCTGCGTTGGCCCCTTCCACAATCACCCTTCGTGCGTGGGATGGCCATGCTTCCCAGCCCGTCGGCCTCTTCCGCCGCTGTCCTATTACTCTTGCAAGCAAAACTGTGTGTGTCGACATTGAAGTGATCGATGCCCCTCTCGACTACAACATCCTCTTGGGGTGTAGTTACACCTATGCCAAGTCTACCGTCCCATCCGCAGTTTACCACAAGATGTTCTTCCCACATAATGGCAAAATCGTCACCATCGACCAGTTATCATATCGTACCCCTAAATCTCAGATTTCCCCTGAGCCCTGTATTTCCACCGCCACTACGTCTTGGCCCAGTGTCTCTCCCAGCCTCTTCAAAGACTCCTCCTTGCTCGACACCTTTCTTGACCCACCTACCCTCTCTGACCCTAGCCTGGCAAGCGTTTGCATGATGCAATCATCTTGGGATGACCTTACACAGCCCACTTTGGCTAGTCAACAACCTCAAATTTCCCCAACTACTCCGGCTCCTAGCCCTTCGCCCCGGCTAGATAGTCTTTTTCCTTCAGAATCTCCCCTCCCTACTAGATCAATTCCACCCGATTTCAATCCCCTCGGCCCCGTCCCTCCTGGCCATTTTCCTGCTGGTTAGATTCCTTTCCTCGCTCCCCCTCCTGGAGCTTCTTCTGTCCCTATCTTGGCTACCCTCTCCCTATCCAAATTGACCTTGGGTATACCCGTCTGGTATCTAAACCCCCCTGCCCCTACCCTGCCTGGTCAACCCAAGCCGTATCTTGCTTTGACTCCAGTTCAACCAATACCCATGACCTCTTCCGCTGCTCCAACACCTCAGTCTCCTCACCCAGCACCTCCTCCTGTTACAACCATGTCCGGTAACAATATCAAATCTCGCAGGGGGGCACCGAAGGACACGGTAGCGTTGACAAATTCCACCCCTACTCGCCTTCCAAAACATCCCATCCAGTGCGCCTTGTGCGACGTTGTCGGCCACGCCACCCATACCTGTCCTGAATTACCACACCTCAAAACCGTGGTCAATGAAACGTTTCCAGAATCTGATATTCCCACGGTCCAGGTCACCCTCCCTAGTTCCCTTCCCAAACTTAAAAACTTGCGCACCAATCACCCTTGTTATTTATGCGACTTCCATAGGCATTATACCCACCTTTGGCCCCGTCTTGATGAGTATCGTGCTTCTTTGGCCGCTTATCGCCAATTCGAAGCCGCGCTTGCCCGTCCTCCTTTTTTAACCCTCGACCATGCGTCCACCCCAATTACCATTTCTCATCCTGATACTGACATGACCGAACCTTCCGCCACGATTTCCTACCTTGCCTCATCATCGCGTTCCCCGGCATCCAACCCCTTTGCCCCGTCCCCCGCTGTTTCGCCTACCCACTCATCTATTGACCCCGCTGTCACTTCTCATATCGACACAAACATAAGTCTTTCCCCTCAACATCAGATATCATATTTCTACCTCTTTGGGTCATCCTATGTAATCCACTATTCCCCTCTTCCAGTCCGATGAAGACATCATGGAAGCCATGACCGAACCTGACTTTCCATGGGACGATATGCACCATCATGCATACTTCCTACCACATCAATCACATGACCAATATGCTCTCGAATCCAAAGACTTCATTCCCAATAAAGTTGATTGGTTCAAAAACCCATCCCTGCCCCTGACGCTTTTGAAGAAGGCAATATGGCTAAAATCTCCCCTACCATCAAAATAGACATTTCTGTCACACCAGGTATCGAAGAACACATCACCATGGGCGCCCACTGCACTCCAGAAGAAATTGAAGCCTACGCCAAAATCTTCAAATAATTCCGTGATGTTTTCGCCTGGTCCTACTCAGAAATGCCAGGACTCGATCCGGCCATTGTCGAACACCACATCGACACATGGTCTGATGCCATTTCGGTCCGTCAAAAGTTAAGACCCATTCATCCATCTAGACGCGAAGCCATCAAAGCTGAAATCGATAAGCTCCGCCAGGCTGGTTTTATTTACCCCATTGAATACACCACTTGGGTGTCCAACCAAGTTCCTGTTCTCAAAAAACAAGGCACCATTCGTGTTTGCACTGACTTTCGCGATCTGAACAAAGCTTGTCCCAAAGACAACTTCCCCACACCATTTATTGACCAAATCATTGATGAGTGTGCGGGGCACAGGGTATTATCCTTTATGGATGGCTTCTCAGGATACAACCAAATCGTTATCCGTCATGATGATCAACTTAAAACCGCGTTCATTAGTCCATGGGGCACTTTTGCATACCGAGTCATGCCATTTCGTCTTAAAAATGCTGGTGCCACTTTTCAACGAGCCATGTCTTATTGTTTCCATGACTTAGCTCATATTATCCTCGCCTATTTAGACGACCTTACTGCGCATTCTAAACATCGAGCACAACACCTCCATGATCTGCGTACCATTTTCCTCCGCTGTCGCAAGTATAACATCCGTCTTAACCCTTTGAAATGTGTCTTCTGTATTCCCGCGGTTGTCTCCTCGGCTTCATCGTATCTAAAGACAGGATAACTCTTGAACCTTTGAAAGTTCAAGCCATTCTTGAACTGCCTATCCCTCGAACCTTATGACAACTCCAAAGCCTCCAAGGCAAAGCTAATTTTCTTCGCCGATTCGTTCCAGACTATGCGACCACCGTGCATGGTTTCTTTCGACTTCTTTGCTCCCACACTTCTTTTGTATGGGATACCTATGCTCAACAATCTTTTGATGCCCTCAAACATGCTCTCACCTCTGCCCCCTTGATCCGTCATCCTGACTTTGACCGAGATTTCATCCTTTACATCTCCGCTTCCACCCATTCGGTTGCTGGTGTCCTTATTCAAGAAGATGATAACGGCCTCGAGCATGTGATCTATTATGTCAGCAAAAACCTTGCTGGCCCACCTGTGTCCTACTCACATGAAGAAAATTTAGCACTAGCTGTTGTGTTCTCGGTCCAAAAACTGCGTCATTATATCCTGCTGCGTTCCACCAAGGTTGTGACTGATTCCAACCCCATGGATTTCCTGTTGATTCGACGCATCCTCAGTGGGAAGTATGCTCATTGGGTCATTATTCTCCAAGAATTTGACCTTGAATTTGTCACCCCAAAAAGTAAGAAAGGTTTAGCCCTTGCTGAACTCATTTTCGATTTGCCTACCGAGACGCAAGACACTCCTATTAATGATGCTCTTCCCGATGAACATTTATTTTCCATCACCACTGATGATCCTTGGTACGGTGATATCCTTAATTACCTGCGAACCCAAAATTTCGCCCTTCATCTTGATCGCGTTGCCTGACGATGCATCCGACACCAAGCCTCTCGCTACCTTCTAATCAGCGACGACCTTTATCGTCGTGGAGTAGATACTGTCCTTCGTTGTTGCCTCACACACGCTGAAGTTGAACAAGTCCTCAACACCTGCCATAGCGGTGCTTGTGGGGGCCACATTTCCGGCCTTGCTACTGCCCAAAAAATCATGCGCGCTGGGTATTTTTGGCCTTCTCTCTTCAGCGATTGCATTGAAGCAGTCAAACAATGTTCCACTTGCCAACATTTCGCCCCCAAGGCGCGAGCTCCTCCCGCTCCCCTTTATCCTGTCATCATAGTTGGCCCTTTTTGCAAATGGGCCATTGACTTTATGGAATTTCGACCTCCCTCCGCCGGTAACCACAAATACATCATCGTGGCAGTTGACTATTTCACCAAATGGGCTGAAGCTATGCCGACATTCAACAATACGACAGCCACCGCAGCCCTCTTTTTCTTTAACCATGTCATCACTCGATTCGGAGTTCCAAAACAGTTAGTCTTTGACCACGGCCGACATTTCAAAGATGAGATCTGGCATGAGCTATCCTCACTCTTGGGTTTTGAGCACCAATATTCATCTTCCTATTACCCCCAAGGTAATGGCCAAGTTGAAGCGGTCAACAAAATTCTTAAGACCATGCTTCAAAGAACGGTGAATAAGCACAAAAACAATTGGCACCTTATGCTCTTCCCTGCTTTGTGGGCTTATCGGACTTCGGTTAAAACCACCACTGGTTTCACTCCTTTCCACCTTGTCTTCGGTGAGGAGGCAGTCCTACCAATTGAGTGTGAAATCCATTCCCTTCACCTGGCCGTTGAAATCCTCCCTAATACCCAACCTCTAGAACAATGACTTATCATGCTCAAGCGTGCTTCTGAAGACCGTCGTGTTGCAATCCAAACTCTTGAAGCGGCCAAAAAGTGCACCAAAGCTCAGTATGACAGAAAAGTACACCCTCGCCAATTTCACGAAGGTGACCTTGTTCTAGTCTATGAGCAGGCCCATGATACCCTTGGTCATGGGAAGTTTGACTCACTATGGCTCGGTCCTTACATTATCAGTAAAGACCTTGGGAAGGGGGCCTATCTTTTAGAGGACTTTGAAGGCCACCCCCTTCCTAATCCTCGTAATGCACTCTATCTCAAGAAATATTACCCCTAGAATTTCCCGCTCGAAATGCACATTTTATTTTCTTGTAGATAGCCAGCATATATTTGTTTTCACATTTCGCTACTTCACCAGGACACCCGCTGTCCACGAAGTCTTCCCTCACATCCCCTTAAAATCAGATTTTCTCACCTACACCACAGTTCAGTGGGGGGCACCACTTTTCCCACACACTCATCTCCATTCGTGATAATTTCCGTCATGAGTTACCAGTTTGTACTCATGATTTTTATGGTCCCCATTGGCACCATCCCTCATTTCATCATCATTCTTAGTTACGTCTGTGCATCGCTCCACTATTTTCTCCCATGCCTTAATTGAGATTCCCTTACTCCCTCACCTATGGTGGACCTACTTCTATCGACATCAGCCCATTTACTCCAGAATTCAGGTCTAGGGGGGCAGTGTACCTTGGTTCGAGCTCTTTTCAACCCGATCGCGATCTACACACTTGATGGTTTAGTGATGCCGCAACAGCTATTGGTGATACCCGAGTGTGTGTGAGATATCTCAGCCCTCATGAGGGGGTGGCCCTGCAGGTAGCCCCCCATATACCCGGATGACTTCTTCATTCCAGCCCTTGATGCAGCTCCTCTCCTTTGATGATATCAGCCTCAGTCGCTTGCAGCACCTCTTCGATTTGCACGTGTTGGTCTGATTTCGCGAGTCCTTCCCCATGTGTAGGGGGCATTTGAGTGTACTTATATCTCATGTACTACAAAACTATTTTATAAGTCCTGACGATTATTCCAGGCATAGTATGTATGTGAGATTCATCCTTCTTGTTTTCTGGCTCATGTTTATGCGAGCACTAGCTTTACTATTGTGTTCTGTGGTTTTCCGGGTGCCTTATCCTTTTTACTATTGTCTCGGCAGGCATAGGTATGCCTTCCCCACCGCCTTTCCCATTGGTACCACATCATACACTTGAGACTTGTTGCACCTGTAAGTCTCGTCTCCTCTGGGTCTAGTCATCCACCACTTTAGATTACCTTACATTCCTCTCTTTCATTTCTATCTTACTGTCTAATGCTTAAGTTCTTACAACATACTTCGGTTAGATGATTTTCTCCTAACACTCGTACGTTGGGGGGCAATCTGTTACACCATTTTTTGGTCATCTAACCCATTTTTGTTAGATGAACCCAAGTACACCATGTAAGACCAATTTTACCCCAAGTAAAATTGATTTCACCACATTTGTTTATGTTTCTTAGTCATATTTAACCCAAAACAAGGTAATCAATTAAATAAATCATTACTTATTTAATTATTTCCTAAGAATAAGTTATTTAAATCATTATTTAAATAATATTCTTAGTTAAATTTGACTAAATCACATATAAATAATTAAATAAACCATTATTTATTTGATTATATTCCCCTCATCTCCCTTAAAATAATAAATAAATCATTTATTTATTTGTTATTTATAAATAAAGGAATTGACCCAAGTCAAAAGCCCTTTTCCCTCCAACAAATATAATAAAATATTCCTAAAGGGTGATTCTAGAATTGGAGCTTAATAATATTTTATTCATGCACCGAGTTCTAGAACACCCCAATATTTTGTTATAAATAGGAGGGTTTTTTTTGAACCACAGTCACCTCCATTGCATTAGATCACACTAGATCTACTCTTGGTCACCAATTTCATTTGTTTGCATTTTGAACTCCCATTGAGTTCCATGTTTGTTAGGGTTTTCCACAGTAAACAAAGAGAGGAATTTTAGATCTTAAACACTGAGGACTTCCAAGAACCCATCCCACTGAGGAGTACTGGAAAACACCTTTCTTGTTTTCCTCTTAGGTGCCCCATTCTTTAATATAATATAAAATTCTTTTTATACATTGTTCTTTTCTTGTTCATTGGATGCATGGAGCCATTTTGTATCTTATCTACTTAATATCTTTTATACTTAGATCTAATTTTATGCAGCAAACTTAAGGATATCTTGCAGCCATATTTGATGTTATGGCTACTTTATATGCATAGCTAAAGTGATCTTTTACGACGAAAAGATCATACTAACACAGGAAATTAAAGACATTCCGATATATGCAAAAACAATAAGGGAATTGTGCATTAAGAAATCTGCTAGAAGAAAGAAGGATCCACCTACAATCCAGGTAATTGGAAGTCTATCAAGTCTCATGTCTACAAATGCAGTCATTGAAAAATATGTTGATCCAGGAATTCCTATGGTTACCATTTTGGTTAACAAATTTTCGGTGCCAAATAATTTAATAGAATTGGGAGCAGTTATCAATGTTATGACTACTGAGACTGAAACATTTGAATCTGAACAACATTAGACCGACTACTACAATTCTAGAACTTGCAGATAGATCTAAATTTTTCCCAGAAGGTATATTAGAAGATATCATTGTCTCACTGGATTCATGGGAGTATCTTGTAGACTTCTTGATTTTGCAGCCAAAAACAAATTTAGGAGGGCATCCCTTAATTTTAAGCAGACCATGGTTAGCCATTGCAGATGCTTACATTGGATGCAGGTCATAAAGCATGATTATTACACATGGAGATGAAAGAAAGCATGTTAATTATATCCTCCCGCTCAGTATCTATCTTTATTATCATGGCTTGATGGAGAGCAACCACAAGAACTTCTATATGTTCTCAGTCTTAATCAAGTTTATAATTTTAGAGAGGAGGAAGAAAATGAGGACTTATTAGATCTATTCATCTCAGAGCCAAATATTTCATAGCATATTAGAGTAACTCAATATGAAGCTGCTAGATATCTTTTCAATGAATGTTTTTAGGAAAATTGCACTATACATTCATTGCAAAATACATTCGAAAGGATTTTTCCTGTAAATTAAATTACCAATTCAAATAGAAAAATCATTGAAATCAGTCCTAAAAGACATTTGAATATTGGTAATAATTTACAATCGTCAGAAGAGGAAAAGCTAATAACATTGTTTCAAAAATATTCAAAAGCTTTTTCCTGGGATTACAAAGACATGCCTGAAATTCATCCAAAAACATGTATCCATCACATTTACACTGATGATCAAATTAAACCGGTAAGGAAACCACAAATACGGATGAACCCTATGATGAAGGAAATAGTGAAAGAGGAATTACAAAAACTATTACAATTAATATTTATTTATCCAATTTCTGATAGTCAATGGGTTTAACCCTTAGTTGTAGTGCATAAGAAAAACGATAAATGGAGAATTTGTGTGGATTACAGAGAACTCAATAAAGCTACATTAAAAGATCATTTTCATTTACCATTTATCGATCAAGTGTTAGATTCGTTAGCTGGAAAGAAGTTCTTTTCATTTCTCGATGGATTCAGTGGATATAATCAGATAAAGATAGCATTAGAATATCAAGATAAGACAATATTCACATGCCCATGGGGAACATATACATACAATGTATTACCATTTGGTTTATGTAATGCACCCGCTACCTTTCAGAGAGAAGTTCTTGCAATCTTTGTTGATTTGATCCATGAGTGTGTAGAAGCTTACATGGATGATTTCACTGTGTGTTGTAGCACAATTTTACTCAGCTAAAAGTCAAGAGAGGTTCTGAGAAATTCAAGGTTGCTGAGGAACAATTATTACAAATTTAAGAAGAAATGGAACACGTTCAAGAAGATAACCACAATATCAACATACGTTGCTCAACGATTCTTCTTGTTTCATGTCTTGGATGTATTTCATGGCTCAGTGTGTCAGCAAATTAAAAGGTACAAGCATGAAATTTTGAATCTTCATGGAGGTGGAAAAAGTCCGAGGTAGGGAGATGCTTCATTGAAGAAATTTTAGTTGCTTAAAAATACAAATTCCCTAGTTGAGGACGGGTTACCTATTCTTCAGTCACAAATTGATCCAGCCCCTTGCATTTTCTATGAACGATACTTGTCAACGAAGCTGGAAGGAATATTATGCCTTATCATATTTTGGAGAATGTTGTTCTGCAACATATCAATAAAAAGACGCCTAGAAAAACAAAGGAATTGCTCGAAATAAATGATATTGGAAAATTTCCTTGAAAGAATGAAAAGATGCTTATCCAATTCTACATATGAAGTGATATTTGAGATAAACAAAATGTTTTAAAGGCATTTGAAGAACTGTGCCTAAGAAATCTGTTATTAGGTGATTTAAGTACAATGCAAGGGTAAGACTAATTTTTGCATTATGAAAGCTTATGCAGGTGTTGGTGTTCATTTAATCCTCAGTGATTGGAGAGCTGAGTAGGTTGTTTTGGATTGATTCAGTGGCATTTGGAATTTTGGGAGACCTAGTGGGTCGTTTTTGTATCGATTGGTTCAAAAGGTATTTGAAACAGTTGCAGAAGGTTTTGAAATAGTCAATGTTAAGGTAATGACTTGTTTGGAATTTATTCAATGGATATTTGGAGCAATCATTCCTGACTTGAATTAGATGTTGGAATCTTGGGAAACCGAAATAGTTATTTTGGATTAATGAACTAGGCATTGAAACAATCACTATCGAATAATCTGGGTTTTGAGATTTCTTATAAAAAATCTCAGAAAACACTGACATTCCCAGCACAAGATTTTCGATTTCAAATTTCGGTCAAACGGAGGACAATTTCAAGAATCCGCGACATGGGTTTTTTGCAGAATAACCCCAATTGACTTGGTCGCAAGAATTGTTCAAAAAATAAAAGTGGTTTAAGAGATTTCGTCAGTTCTTAAAAGGTGATTTTTTCATAAACGTCCTGCAAAACTGGATTTGATTCATTCCATGGGAATTCGATTTGAATAACGAAAATTTCATTCTCAGATGATCACTTGGAATTCAGATGATATTTAAATAAAACCCAGTTCAGTTTATATTGTAATTTGGGTTCATGCAATCCCAAATCTCAATGAGACTCTGCGTGAAAAAGAAGAGAAACAAATAGGTCAAAGTTCTGCCATATCTCATAGAAATTTGATATTTGGATCATTTGGCCCAAATCCAACGGTAATGTGGAAGCACAAGTTGCATGGAACTTATGAGATGTAGTGCCCCCGCAGAGTGGTTTGATCTAAACCAATGTTCGCAGATCGACGGTTATGTTTTAATGCAGCATCACTGATCCTTGTTTCTGGAAACTACTGAAGTGCCTCCGTAAGCAGTTTATGGTTTTAATAGATGGCATATGCATATAAACAACCACAAGGACTTACACGAGGGTTTATATATTCCATTGAAACATTCATCATTTCCTACACATTTATTATTTTAATTTTAAATTCCGACATCCATATATTTATATTGCGAAATTTGTAAAAGTATCTCATATTTGGGTTTTTTTAATTTTCAAAATAACGATTTGTAACTTACATATTTTAGAAATATTAAAGATATTTAACAGTTTTATGATTGTTAAAAGAATCATTTTTGTAAGTTTCACGGGAAAAATTAGGTTAGGAGGAGAATAAAAGAGAGAAAGGAAGACATTGGAGGGGTTCTGGGTTTTGGACCTCTAAAGGACTATAAATTGTACTGAATTTTATGAAAGTCAAGGAAACAAGATCAAGTTTCTTGCACCTATTGATGTTGATGCGTCTTTCCAGTTTCGTTATGTGTTTATTCTTCTGTGAATGAGGTGAAGTATTGTATTTGCAGGTCTCTTCTTACAGTGTGTAAGCAAGAGTTAAATGTCCTTAATTTGCACTCCTTCACTCCAACTATTTTCTCTCTATAAAGTTCCTTCGAAGATTTAAAGTGATAGATTTTGTTATCTAGCATATCATTCTTAGTTTCCATTCCATATTTCTTCCTTCCATTTCAAGTTACATCAACAGATAATGGCATTGTGAAATATTTCATTATATCAGATCATTGAGGGTTATAAGTAATTAATTTCCAAAGGTGCTCAACGTAGACCATATGATAACTTAATATTGTAACATACATTTATGAATGTCTCGAGCACTGATTCCTTAACACAGCCAAGGGATTGTTTCTTGAGGTACAACACTGTGTATGGTACTACATATGATGATTGTTTACAAAATCTTGAAAAAGTGTTAAAAATATGCATCGAGACAAATTTATCACTCAGTAATGAAAAATGTTTGATGATGTTAATTGAGGGGATAGTGTTGGGACAACATGTTTTCTCTTCAGGAATTAAGGTGGACCCTGCAAAATTTCAATTCATTGTGAATTTAATACCACCCACAACACAAAAATAAGTTAGAAGTTTCCTAGGTTATGCAGACTACTATAGGATATTTATTGAAAATTTCAGTAAAATAACTTTTCCATTATTCAAGTTACTTGCAAAAGATGTTAGGATATTCCGACACATAGGAAATATTGAAGAATAACTTAGTCTAGTGTAGAGTCAGGTAAAGTGTGTTTCTTTACTATGTACATTTGTAACTTATAATCTGATGGTCACAACTTGTAGTGATGTGACAGTTCACTCTCTCCTCAGTATTAACGACACTTGATCTGTGGCTTAACACCCGATTGGTCCATGATCTCTATTTAAAGAGCATGGACGGTCATTTGTTCAGCAACCATTTATGAGAGAAACATATGTAAATTTTATTTTTATATTAATAAATTGCCTGAAGTGGCTGCGTTGGCTCAGGCCGTCGACTGTTTCCCTCTTCGAGGTTTTTAACCACGTGATAATACTGGTGTATTGATTTGTGATTTGTTTCTAAGCTGTGACCTTCGGTTTTTGATCTACAGAATTTACCTTGTAAATTCCTACAAAATATGTGGAATTCCAATGGACAAATAACTATCATCATGCATTTGAAAAATAAAAATAAAAATTATCAATTGCACCCATTCTTCGAGGACCTAATTGGTCTTTTCCATTTCACATTTCAATTGATGCATCCGACACTACTATTGGAGCATCACTTGGACAAAAAGAGAATCAATTCAATTATGCCATATATTTCATCAATAAAAACTTAACACCGGCATAATTGAATTACACTGTTACAGAGAAAGAAATGATTGTTGTAGTACATGCAGTGAATAAATTTCGACATTATATAACAGGTTATCAAGTTTATATTCACACAGATCATTCTGCTATAAAATATTTAATGATAAAATCAATAAAAAATGGCAGAATAACTAGGTAGCTGTTATTAATGCAAGAATTTAACATTATTGTACAAGATCGACCAGGAAAAGATAATTAAGTTGCAGACTTTCTATCAAGAATACATTCACCTAGTGATCCAAATCCAGTATCAGACAATTTTCCAGATGAACACCTATTTTCTATAAATGTAAAAACTCCATGGTTTACAGATATAACTAACTATTTATCATCTGGCATCCTACCATCTCATTACACAAACAAGCAGAAACGAAGAATAATTAGAGAAAGTGCTAGGTATAGTTGGGTCAATGGAGATCTATTTTATATCGGTGTTGATTTAATAATTAGAAAATGTGTAAGAGAACCATGTGGTGGTCATTTTGCAGATAAAAGGAAAGCATAAAAAGTGTTGAAACTTGGCTACTACTGGCCATCCATATTCAAAGACTCCAGAGCTTATGTGAAAAGATGTGACAACTGCCAAAGAATTGGTAGACCAGTGGCATCAGATGAAATGCCATTAAAGCCACAAATATTGATTGAACCACTTGAACAGTGGGCTTTAGATTTTGTGGGACCAATCAACCCTCCATCTAATGGAAAGAATTACACCCTTGTATGTACAGATTACGTAACTAAATGGGTGGAGGAAAAGGCAGTAGCACAGGCAACAAAAGATATTGTTGTGTCTTTTCTGTTTGAAGAAATATTTGTAAGATATGGAGTTCCAAGACAGATAGTAATTGACCAAGGCACACAATTCACGTCAGAACTTGTTCAACTTGTGGTGTTATTTGACGCAAGAAGAAACCAATAGAAAGGCTACATGCAAAAGCAAATTTCTGTTGGATGAAAGAGATTTCTACAAAGGGTTCTACGAACACACTAATGAATGCAAAAAATTCGTTTCTTTTTCAAAATATACGCTCACTCACTCAAAATATACAAAAAGACTAAAAATGTTTACAGTGCAACTATCCTGCTGCAAACTACAAATTCATAATGCAGGATTCTAAGATTACTCTAAAAATAAGCAAATGTGTTTCTCAAAACAGATCAAGAAGCCAAAACTTGACAAAAGGAGGAACAAATTCAAACGAGAACTTTCCCCAAAATCAAGAAAATTCAACCAAATGAAAAACCTTCACACTCGCTCGAAAATGACAAGAAGACCAAAAACAAAACCAAAAATAAAAATAAAGACAACACAAAGATGTTTTTATCTTTTTTCTTTTTAAGGACGCAAAGAGTTCTTGAGAAAACATAAACTACCAAAAGACTTCAAGATCACAAATTCAAGCATAAAGAACCTCAATTTCCATAAGACATAGAAATCATTAACATGACAAGACTTAAAAATGGAAAGAGGCTAGAAACCCAAACAAACTAATCTGAACAGCAGCATAGAAACTCCAGCAAGCAAGAAAACTTTTCAAGATTGCAAGAAGCACTTTTCTCAAAAACCAAGAAAAACTAAAAACCAACTTTCAAGAAAGCAAAGGAAAATTAATGTAAAGGCTAGGTATAAGTGAATTGAGACCAATTATTTGTTCCGAAGACTCAGAACATCCAAGAACTTCAGCAAGAAGCCTTGAACCCAAACACAAAAACTAACACTTCACCAAAAAGAAAACCCTAGGTTGACTAGGTTTTTCCACCAAGAGAGATAGGAACCTGAAAAATTGCAAGAAGAAAGACTCTCACAGATCATCAGTGACTAAATAGAAGCAATAAAAATCAAGGAAAACCCTTTAGTGAACTTAAAATTTAAAATACTTATTCAAAACTAAACATACACGACTTGGAAATAACAAACCTGCATATATACACGACTGTACTCAAGGAAACATGTGGATACGTGTGTTTCTTTAGAAAAAAATGTGTGCATATGCAATTGTATGAACTAAAAAGCGCGTATAGATAATCCAAAAAAAAAAAAAGGTTTGATCTAGAAGATCGGACTATTTTCCCAGATTGCAAACAAATCAAAGATAATGGAAAAATCAATAAACCAGACAAAAAAGCCCAGATCAAGAGAGAAAGAACCCAAACTAGGAATTACAAGAACGTAATCCCTAGTGGAGTCGCCAATTATGTTACAAGATAAAACACCCTAGGGTCTAGGTTGGAAACCAGAATAGAGCAAAGGGTATTCAGCAACAAGAAGCAAGCAAACAAGCAGTCCTAATTCTTAAACTACTAAAGTGGGATGAAATAATAGTACCCGTAGGTCCTACGTTTGAAGGTGATCCCACACGGTTCAAACCCTCTGCTTTTTACAATGCTTCAAAACCTTCAACTCATTCAAGAAAAGCATATATACTAGAAATAGTTCAAATCATGTTCAAGATATTAACATTAGATCATATAAGCATATAGTTATAAAAAATGAAATCATTCATAATAATATCATCACATGAGTTAAAGCATAACGATCATAACTATCAAGAATAGGACAAAGATTATTTTTTGATGTTTGTAAGGAAATGTGGAGGAATACCACCTGATTCAGCCACGGCTCCAAGCAAAACTATCCTCTGGATCCATCCAGCCTAAGCCTCAATAATCCTCTTCCAAATGCATACACATAGATGGCATATAAAGGAGATGGGCATCTTTGTGACGAAACAAGGGTTTCCAATACCTAGGAGAGCAGGAGGCACAAGGATAAATTAGACTTGATCAAGGACTAATTGGATGTAATAACAATATCTTATCTTTCCCCCCCCTTAGGCCTTCCTGTGAGGTGTATTTATACCACCCCAAAACAGTTGTTTCAATTGGGATACAATTAGGCCACGGGAACCTATAGATAAGCTTTCGATGTCACCCGTAAACCCCTGTTACACAGTAATTTGTCACCCTGCTCACTTCCCGTCCCTAATCCTGAAGTTCCCTGTCATAGATCCTGTGCAGTATATCCACCTAGGAAAAATACATAAATACATTGTCTAAAGACTGAAAGAAACTTGCCTTGAAATATCATTGAAGAAACTTAGTCAAAACCCTAATTTTCTGGGTCAGCGTGCTTCTCTAGTTTCATGCTCGTGCTAATGGCAGGTTAACATTTATGTCTTATTGCTATCATCACCTTTTTTTCTTAGAAAATTGCGTTGAACCCTTTCTGGCAGTGTTTCCTCAAATGGAGGAGAGGATTCGACCTCTAGAAGTTTCCAGGACAGCAAGTTAGATGTTATTCGGTGGTGATTGGGTCGAGCTCTCTCATTTTAGAGCTTTTTTATCTTATCAATGGGGGATTATCCCTTGAAAAGTGGGCCTTCCTCCTTATTTCATGGGCTCCTAACTCCCTCTCCCTTCCTATAAATTGATCCCCATCCTTCCACTACTGGTTGGTCATTGTTGAGATGGTATGATCATTCATTTTCCTCTCCATCCTTGTATTGTGACAACGCCTAAGATATCCGAGAGAAGGAGTGTTTTAAGAGCTTTAGTGAAAAACTCATACATCACCAAAGGGAGGTCTCCAACATCAAGGCCACGGTTGTAAGCTATCTCTTTCATATTTATTAATAAAACATCTAGTGTTTGCTTTCTATATTTGTCTAATATTTTATACAAATAGTCTAATGTTCCTTGATTTGTTAGATAGTTGATGTTCAATGAATGATTTGTATAATATTATGCTTGTTGTTGTCCCTTTATCTCCTACAAGTAATCGTATGCCACTAGTAGCGAGGATCGAGCCTGAGGGACTATGGATCGAGGTCATCATCAAAGGATTTGAAGATAACATCAGGAAGAGGTAGGCCTATTTCCTTTCCTGTCTTGTTTTGAATATCAGCTAAGAAAGCTTTCATTATATAGTCTCATAAGTTGCTAGACCCACTCTAGGGCTAGAGAGATCACCTATATCCACAGAGGGGATTTATCTTCACAACATAATTGGTGACTCCGGTGGGGAGCTTTAGCCT
Source organism: Pinus albicaulis (assembly GCA_034641835.2). NCBI lineage: Eukaryota > Viridiplantae > Streptophyta > Pinopsida > Pinales > Pinaceae > Pinus > Pinus albicaulis. The sequence goes on from JAXQQM020084580.1 coordinate 229,803, forward strand.
CTTTACCTTCCCTTTCTCGGGTTCATTTCTGATTAGTTTCACCGATCATTGAGATATGACTATGCTTAGGTCTCTATAGGTCCGCATAGGTCTTGATAGTTATTTTAGTGTGTCAGGTATGGTTTTGGTGTGAAATTATTTTTTATCTTTCCTTTTTTTTAGCGCTCACACATTTTCCGTCCTCACAGTAGCACTGACAGCATTGTTTTCTACAAAACAATCGCATTGATCTACCTTTCATCACCCTTCTGCTCATCACAGAAGCGCTAATCCCAGAGCTAGGGGTAAGTTATGGTTTCCCCTTATATTTCCAGTGTGTCTTGGCCCCTGAGAAAGTATGTCAAGTTTGAACAACATTTTTCCTTTGTGTTTGGCTTGTTTGTGTTGTTTAAATGGTTGGTTTTGTTTCTTTGACTTGTTTGTGGTTAGAGGGAAGTTAAAGCATTTTTTAGGTCTTATAGGTCAATTTTCCTTCGCTTTTCACTTGTGCTTCTTGTCAAAGAATCGATAGGCTTTGCTTTAGATTTCTATTCCAGTTAGTTCAAACACCTTGGCACATTGCTTCTGGCTTGTTTTGAAGTTGTTTTCATTTGCACTAGTCGTCACTGCACTTAGGGATCACCTTCAATTAAGTATCAAACATAAGATCATCATTGTTTGATTTGAAAGTTTAGAAGAGTGTGTCTTCCTCCAAATTCAAAAGAGTTAAGTGAAAGTGATTTTCATTTCAAATTTTTTATTTGGTTTATTTTTCATCGTTTTGAAAAAGAGGGAAAGTGTTTTTCATTCGTGCATTTTTTGAAGTGATCTTGTTTTCCATTTGATAGAAAGAAAAGTGAAAAGAGTTATTTTGCATTTCTTCATTCGTTTTGTTGATTTTAATTGTGTTCGTTGATTGTCTGCATTTTTCGAACTTTCAAAGTAAAAGAAAAACAAAAAAATTTGCATCTTAGTGAAAAGAGAAGTGTTTTCATTTTTCAGTAAGTTTGCATTTTGGTGAATCGTAAAAGTGAATTTGAATTTAAAAGTTACATTTCAATGGTTTTGAACTAGTTGGGGGGAATCATTGTTTGTTGCATTTCTTTCACTCTTGTTCGTGCTTCTTCCCTTGTTAGTTTAGAATTCATCGAAATAGAAAGAATTTATTTTAGCATTTAGTTGCATCATAAGGTTCAAGTGACATCGATTTTGAGCCAAAAATTGAAACTTAATTGAATATCAACTTTAAAAGTTACCCAATTAACCTTAAGAAGCATTTGAAATTAATGAGAAAATCTAGAGGCCTAGGTTAGAGACGTTTTCTGACATCGTTAAGCAGAGGAGTTGTCATTAACAGTCTGTGTTACATTCCGGGGGTGAAATCCCGTCCACGTATGCAAGTATATAGGACTATGCTCCAGGTATGAAAGTATAAAGGGATGCCCTCATCGTACGGTTACACATTAGACAACATTACTATGTACTGGACTCCCACGTACTGTCGAGTATATATTCCGATACACTATTAGGTTGCAACCATACCATAGGTAACTGATTAAGATGCCTTGTAGACGTGATACACATAACACAACATTCGGGGATATTGGCTACAGTACTTTAAGTCCTTGGTAAATTTATTTTCTAAGATGTATATCGCAGTTCACGAATAACTGGTAATCCTTTATGCCTAGTTCACCCTTTTGATTTATTTTTTGTTTAATTTCTAAAATCAACTACCCACGATAACATCCTACATGTGCATTTCTCCAGCCTCATATATTTTCTTGGTTAATTGTAAATTTTAAATTGTTGAATAATTTGATTCACCTTCTCCTACTTTTATCTTGCCTTAAAGGTCATCATGGTTGAATCATCTGATTCACCTCATTACTCCTCTAAAGGATATCAAGACCCTCCTCCTGAGGTCCCCCAGTTTCCAATTGGACATCTTGAAGCTCAAGGTGCTAAAATTGGAATTGTCATAAGTGTACAACCTACTTCGTCACGACCATCACCTGACAATTTCCTTTCATCATCCTTAGAGGTTCCTGAGCCAGAAAGTCCTGAATCGTCTGCACAATTTACGGTCTTTCCTAAAAATCCACTCTTCGATCCATTGGTAGTGTCGCCTCAATAGGCTTATAGTCCTTTTTATGACCCTCGTGTTCCCCCTACTGCTTCTCCAGTAGAATTTTACACTACTATTTGTTAGTTGTTTTATCCTGAAATGGCATCCAGCGTTGATGATGTCCCATTCATGAGTGCTCCTTAGAGCACTCCACAGGAAAACACTACATCTCATGTTTCGAAAGGCATCTCATCCATGTTTCCTCCTGAAGGTGACCCTTTCGACCCTACTCCTCAAGATACAGGAAGTGGGACAGGAATAACCTCTAGTCAAGTCACATTTTCACTTCCGCATGGGTATACCTCTCTAGGAAGCCTTCTTCCAGGAGCTTCTAGAGCTACATATTTATTTTTGGATCCTATTTGGTCAACAGGAATTCCCCCATCTTCCAGACCATTCGTTTCGAATATGGATGTTGTGTCTCAACATGTTGTTCGACCTACAATCACTATAGGTCAAATGATTGTTTCGATAGGATCCTCTAACCCCCTGTCATCATCTATGATTACTACATTTCCATCATTTAGTGGACAATCTACGGTTTCGTTTGTGCCTGGGGGTAGTCTAATCCTATTTACGTACCTCCCATTTCGAGTGGGAGGAATCTTAAATCTTGACCCATTTTGGGGGCGTGACAACCCAACGCTAGTCTAGGTGGAACAATGCTTTCACAGTCGACAAATATTGTTGTAGGAACTGCTTCATCCAGTGGTCAACCTACTTCATCTGAATGTGTCTATCAGCAGCCCCACGTTCAGTATTATCAAGTTTAGCAACCCCTCCAACAACCGATTGAACAAGATCTGTATGTTCAACAACCCAACATATCTTATCAATATGTTCAACAACCTAATGTGTAGTATCAATATGATCCTCAAACAAACATCTCTCAGCAGTATGTCCAACAACCCCAGCATCCAGCAGGTACTGTTGCAACTAACCCTCAGTTTGGTACTCAAACCCAAACTGGTTCGAATATCCCTTTGGGTCAACCTGGTGCTCACCCCAACCAGCCTGGTGTCCAATACCAACAAATTCCTCAGGGTCATTACCAGGAACCCCAGCCTAGGCCTCAGCCTGGTAATCAATATCAACATATCCCTCAATACCAGCAGGCCCAACCAAGACCTCATGCTAGACCCCATGTTCAGCAAGGACCTCATATTGGACCCTATGCTTCAGCAGGGTCCCTACGTTCAACAACAGCTGCAACAAGGTCCTTACCAACAATGGGGGCAGTATGTGCATCAAGATAAAAATCCTCCCTATTGCGGGCAAAATCTGTATCAAATAGGTCAGAACCCTCATCATCCTCCCTTTCCGTTTTTGGCTACGTTGGAACTGTCGGATGTATCTAAGCTTACAAATGACCCCATCCAACATATGTTGCATTGGCTGCCACTTCTGACCAAAATTCTGGGAAATTGTCCCAAATTTGAAGGCAAATTTGGGGAATACCCCCAAACCCATGTCATGACATACCAGTTATGGTGATCTTCCAAATCTTGGGTTGACGATTCAATACGTCTGTGTATTTTCCAGCACACTCTGACAGGTCTCATGACCAAATGGTATATTGAACTCCCTCGAGGTGTCTTCTTCGATTTAAACACCTTAGCCATGGCTTTCCTCACTCACTTCCAGTTACCTGTCTGGTATGAGATCGACACCCACCTTCTCACGTTATTGAAGTAGTCAACTGCTACCCAAATTTTGGATCACATCCGCAAATGGAGGCACATATGTCGCCTCATCAAATTTGAGATCCTCGAGATTTCGAAAATTTCCAAAGATATTTCCATGGGTGGTTGTGTGACGGAAGAGGAAGTCATTGACTAAGCTCAATATCTACATTTGTTTTATTCCCAATCTGGAACTCTGTATGATCTCCTAGTTGACGCACCGCGACCTTCAACCGATCCAACATCATCTCAATCTCCTGCAACGCCTTCGATTGATGGTGTTATTAGGTCACTAGCCCATGCTGATAGTAGTGTGCCCAAGGCTTCCTCAAATTCTAATTTCGTTGCTGCCATTGCACCCTCCAATCCTCCGAACAACCAGAATAATCATGGTAAAACCTCTGAGGTAAATGTTGTCTATTCTACTGTAGTAGATAAATCTCAAAAGGTAAGAAAAAGGGTAAAGGAAAATCCAAATTCAATAACCCTAAAGAAGATTCCAATAATTCATCTACAAACGATGCTTCCAAACACAAGCCTACATATCCTTGTCTAATATGTGATTATGACCATTACACCCAAGGATTGTCCTTGTCATGTTGAAGTTTCCCATCTTTTGAAGGGCACACCCGAGACTATGGTTGTCTTGAAAGAGCCATTTCCCTCTTAGAAGACACAAATTTTAGATCAAACCCAAACATCCAATATCATGCCAAATAGAACCTAAAAATCCAAACTCCTAAGGCTACTCCAAAAGTGTAGCGTGGGGTCCATAAAGGAGGCAGAAACATGAAAAATTACTTGTTTATTGACTTTTTCTCCAAAATTATGAGCTAGCAAGGAAAAGAAAGTGCATATATGTGACGTGGGGGTCAAGGGTTATCCATACATTTAATACACTTGTCATTTGGATGCTTTGAGAAGAAGCACAGCGTGAGCTCGATGTGCTTTTGTGCATCAAAAATTGTCAAAATGCCAAAAACTTGAAAATTTCCCAAAATTTCCCAAAATTCATTCAAACTTCCTCCTTTTTCATTCTTGACTGATGACCGAGACAACTAGAGGTGAATCAACAAGAAAATAAAAGTTATATTTATTCTTTAGCTTGATTAGGGTTTTCTTTAGCTTTTCTTTCATATTCCTAATCCTAATTTTGTAAATCTGGTTCTTGGTGTAATAATTTCTAGCCATGTGTCTCTAAATGTTTGTAGCTCTCTTTGCCTTCTTTAGAAGCTTCTCCAGGTGTTCATTGACTACCCTAAGCCAAAACTCTTTGTCTTCTTCAATCTGTGTTGCAATAGTGTCATCAATGCCTTGTTGACCTAAGGGAGAAGATGACTCACTTCCTTGTCTTTTCTGTCTCGCTAGTCCTCTTATCTTTGGCCTCCTTGGCTTCATCTGAACATCCTTGTCCTGAAGCTAATATACATCTATCACTCCCTTACCTTTATCCTTTTTTGCACCAAATCTGCACTAGGTTTTCTTGACAGTAGTTGAGTTACTTTAAGTTTAATGTTCTCTTGCTGCAAAAATGTTATCCTGAAGTTTGCCTTTAAGAGATTATCCTTAAGCTCTCTGATCTATGCCTATTTTTCTTTGATTATTATCTCTGTTGATTTGTCTTCCTTGTGCTCTGCTAGTTAAGCCATGTCAATATCAAAAGTTGTATGCTCTTCCTCATTTAAGGGTGTGTCATCTTTGCCTCTTAATGTTTCTTCTCTAATAATGCTGGGCTGAACTCTTTCTTCATTGATAGTAGGGGAAAACACTAATATTTTACCTCTACTATAAGTCCTTGTAATCTTTGCCCTAGGTGTCTATGCAACTGATGGTTTACTAGATGAGCCAACCTCTTGTGGCCTTGATACTGCCAATGGAGTGCCTTGACTAGTAGGTTGACTAGTGGTAGGTATTGATTTTTGTAGCATTGGAAGTCTTCCAAGTCTCAAATTTTGTGAGGAGGCTTGGACATCAGTGTTCCAAAGAACCTAGAAATTCTTTGTGGAAATTCCACTCGGTTCGTGTTTTATTAAAATAATTAATTATTTTAATGAGGACCATAAGTCTAAACTTAGGGAAATTAAATAATTAAAAGGTATTGATAAAATAGACTGAGAATCTTTTAGAGAGCGAAGATCAAGTCATTTTTTAATCTTATCCATTGATTAAAGATCTAATTTGGGTCGTTAATTCGTCAATGAGAATATTATAAGAGAAGGCTTGAGGGTCATTTGAAAAGAGATTCGGGCACACGCTCAGTACCCAAAGGAAATCGATTCTGAAGGAATAGAATTTTATTTCAGAGGGAGAGTTGCAGGGCAAAGTCCATAAGCAGAAGAAGGAAGGGGAAGTCAGCAGTGACAGATAAAGGTAAGAGGAGGAAGCAGCGAGCTACAAAGGTCAGCACTGAACAACAACACTGAGTGCCCACGCAGAGTGACACAGTCCAGCGTATGGACTGTGCAGAAGATCACGCTGAGTGATGCAAAGGAATCTAGGGTGCCTTCTGGGTGTTAGAAATTATCCGAGAGGATTTGGGGAATTTATCTTAGGTGTATTCTTAAGAATTTTTCTCGTCTACTTATTGTAAAAGATTCAATGTTGAAGAATAATACAAACCCTCATCTGTTGCACCGATTTTCCCACATTGGGTTTTTCCAAGGACAATTGCCCAAAAATAACTATGTACATGGGATTGTTTCTATTGTGTTATATGTGTTCTATGCTCATGATTAAGTGATTACTACAGTTGTATTTATTTCAGAATTTACTGAAAGAAATTTGTAAATAACTTATCATTAATACGTAGGCAAAATAAATCTATCACTGCAGTAGTATTTCATATTTTAAAATTTCACATGGTATCAGAGAAAAAGATGAGTAATCAAAGAGAAGATTATGAAATGGAACAGAGATACGACATTGGTGCTGCAACAACTCGGAAGGGTTCACGCAGTTCTCTAGAATGCATGGAGGAACATATGGATCATGACATTTCAGTTTTGGCATCCAGACTAGAAGAGGAATTTGCTTGTGTGTCAAGCATGGCATCTCCAGAGATCTGGTATATTAACAGTGGAGCATCTTCTCATACGACGGGAGTTAGAGAATTCTTCTCAAGATGCAAGGAGGAGCAAATGAATTTTCAAATTACTATGGGAAACAAGGAAAAATGTACCCTTGTTGGAAGAGGCATCATAATATTTCAAACAGAAGTTGGCAACAAGCTTCGAGCCACCAACGTACTGCATGTACCGGGGTTGGGGATGAATTTACTCTCTATGTCTCAACTTCATAACAAGAGTTATGATGTATACTTTATTGGCAACAAATTTTAAGTCAAACACCCTTGTTGGAAGAAGAAGGCACAAATTTGAGTCAGGAGCCATAAACTGTACAAGTTACAGTTTGAATCCCCAATGGCTCTGATAAGCAGTACTAATGAGAAAGATTTGAATGAGTTATGGCATAGAAAAATGGGGCATCTACATCATGGAGCCTTGATAATTCTCAAGAAGACTGTCATGGGAGCTCCAGAACTTAGCACCAAGCGAGACGATGTTTGCAGAGGGTGCGTATTAGGGAAGTATGCCAAAGCAGCGTATCCGAGAAGCAACAATAGGGCCAAGAGAGCATTGGGATCGATACACTAAGATATTTGCGGACCACTCTCCACAAATTCTCTTAGTGGTGCAAAATATTTTGTCACCTTCATCGATGACCATTCCAGGAAGACATGGATTTACTTTATGAAGACCAAGGATAAGGTCTTTGAGTGATTCAAGGAGTTTAAATCTCTTGTGGAGAATCTGACAGTAAATAAGATCAATACATTGTGATCAGACAATGGTGGAGAGTACATTGATAAGGACTTCACAAGGTTATGCATAAGGGAAGGCATAAAGAGAGAATGGACCGCTCCATATAATCTAGAGCAGAATGGAGTCGCAGAGAGGAAAAACAAGACTATTGTCGAAGTTGCAAGGGAAATGTTGTATGATCAAGACATGCCCAAATTCTTGTGGGTTTAGGCTTGTAATACATCTGTGTATGTGCAGAATAGGATTCCTCATAACGCTTTGGGTAAGGTTACTCCTGAAAGCATGTTCACTGGAAGCAAACTTGAAGTGAGACACTTTAGGATATTCAGCAGTATAGCGTATTGCCATGTACCTGATCAGAAGAGGAGGAAATTGGATCAGACTGCAAAGAAAGGATACCTTTTGGGGTGTAACAATAATGCCATGGCTTACCACATCTATATTTCCCGAGAGTAGGAAGATAGTAGTGAGACAGGATGTGAAGTTCATGGAGGAGAGAGCCTTCAGGAAATCTTGGGAAATGTCTTCAGCTATGCAACCTGAGGAGGATCCGCTGGTCCAACCACAACGACCTATGGAATATTTCTCTAGTGCCTCTCCAAGGCACAGGGATCCTAAGGATATATTTTTTGAGGAAGTGCAAGAGGGAGAGTAGGTAAATCCACCCATCACCAGTGGAAGGATGATCATAGAACTACAAAAAACTCTGAGGGATGCAGAGGAGTTTGTTGGAACTCCTAGAAATGAGAAGAGATATGTAGACAACCACACAGGTACCAGGCATTGGTAGCATAGGTTTGAGAACCTTCTAGTTTTATGGATGTAGCTCAGCATCAGGTGTGGGTAGATGTGATGGTGGAGGAGTACAACCCCATCATGACAAATGATGTCTGGGAAATAGTTCCTAGGCATCTAGACATATCAGTTGTAGGTTCGAGATGGATCTACAAGATTAAGTATGTTACAAATGGAAGTATAGAGAAATTTAAAGTCAGGTTTGTGGCTAAGGGGTATGCTTAGAAGGAAGGGATCGAATATGAAGAAACCTTCACCCCAGTAGCTCGGTATAATTCAATCATATCCGTCATATCCATTGCAGCGAAGATGGGATGGGAGATTCACCAGATGGATGTCAAGACGACGCTCTTAAATGGGGTGATAGAAGAAGAAGTACACATAGAAAAAACAGAGGGATTTTAGATGCATGAGCATACAAATCATGTATGTGGGCTTAAGAAATCCTTGTACAGATTGAAGCAAGCCCCTAGAGCTTGGTATGGGTGAATTGAAAGCTACCTGCAAAATATGGCATTTTTCAAGAGAAACGAAGATCCCAATATCTACTATATGAGAGTATGGGAAGAGCCCCTAATATTGGTGTTATATGTAGATGATCTGTTTCTGATTGGATCATCTAGGTTCATCAAAGACTGCAAGGAAAATCTAGCTATAGAATTTGACATGAAGGATCTAGGGCAGATGCACTATTTTTATGGGTTTGGAAGTTTAGTAACAAAAGGGAGAAATCTTCCTTGGGCAAGGAATATATACTATAGAGATTCTGAATAGATTTCAGATGGATGACTGGAGACCCATGGCTACACCAATGATCACAAACTGGAAGAAAATCAACATGTCTGAGGATGATGAGGTTGATCCTACCTTATATAGGGAGCTCATAACATCTTTGATGTACCTGGAAAATATTAGACCAAACATCTATTATGTCGTGAATACCCTTAGTCAATTCTTGGTAGAACCAATGAGGGCTCACTGGGAAGTGACCAAACATGTTCTCAGGTAATTGAGGGGAACATTCAAGCTTGGATTTAGGTACACTAAGGGAAATGACATCCATTTGAGTGGGTTTACAGATGCAGAATGGGTTGGAAGTCTAGTAGATCGAAAGAGTATTAGTGGGTATTGTTTCAGAGTCGGTTCAGGAATGACTTCTTGGTGTAGTAGGAAACATAAGTCCGTGGCATTGAGCTCAATCGAGGCTGAATATATGGCAGCTAGCACAGCTTTGTGTGAGGCCATATGGCTTCGTAAGTGGCTCATGAAATTTCTAAAGAAAAGGATGGAAGCGACCAACATTTTGTGTGATAATCAGATTTGCATCAAGCTCTCTGAAAATCATATGCTCCATGATCAATCGAAGCACATTGACATCAGGTGTCACTTCATCAAAGAGTATGTCCAACGAGGAGCTTTACAATTGAAGTACATTCCTACAGGAGAGCAGGTGGTAGACATCCTCATGAAATATCTGGGTAAGACTAAGTTTTCTTGCTTCAGATAAAATATGGGGATGGTGAAGAATCCATTCCAGTAGAAGGAATGGATAGGCTCGAAATTCAAAGGGAGTTGCAATACGGATGAGGCAGTGAAAGAGATGGTGTCATGGCCAGTAGTACATAGGGCAGAAGTGCAGCAGATGAGGGGCAACAACCGAGACATCAACATCATAGTAGATGCTTCAGGTCAGAGCAGATGCAATTGGCATTTTGTTAGAACACTTTCCTCACTAAGAGGTAGTATTGATTTTTGTAGCTTTGGAAAGTGTTCCAACTCTCAAATTTTGTGAGGAGGCTTGAACATCAATATTCCAAAGAACCCATAAACTGTTTGTGGAAATTCCACTCGGTTCGCGTTTTATTAAAATAATTAATTATTTTAATGAGGACCCTAAGTCTAAACTTAGGGAAATTAAATAATTAAAATGTATTAATAAAACAGAGTGAGAATATTCTAGAGAACGAAGATCAAGTCATGTTTTAAACTTATCCATTGATTAGAGATCTAATCTTGGTCGTTGATTCGGCAAAAATAATATTATAAGAGAAGGCTTGAGGGTTATTTGAAAAGAAAGTCGGGCACACACTTAATACCCAAAGGAAATCGATTCTGAAGGAATAGAATTCGATTTCAGAGGGAGAGTTGCGGGGAAGAATTGCAGAAGCTGAAGAAGGAAGTGGAAGTCAACAGTGACAGAGAAAGGCAAGAGGAGGAAGCAGAGGGCTATAGAGGTCGGCGTTGAGCAGTAGCACTGAGTGCCCACGCAGAGTGATGCAGTCCAGCGTAGGGACTATGTAGAAAATCACACAGAGTGACGCAAAGGAAGCTAGGGTGCCTTCCGAGTGTCATAAATTCTCCGAGAGGATTTGGAGAATTTATCTCAGGTGTATTATTAAGAATTATGCGCGTCTAATTGTTGTAAGAGATTCATTGTTGAAGAATAATACAAACCCTCATCTACTGCACTAGTTTTTCCGCATTGGCTTTTTTCGGGGACAATTGTCCAAAAATAACTGTGTACATGTGATTGTTTCTATTGCGTTATATGTGTTATGTTCTATTATATGCTTATGATTAATTGATTACTGCAGTTGTATTTATTTCATAATTTACTGAAAGAAATTCCTAAATAAATTATCATAAATAAGTAGGTGAAATAAATCTATCACTATAGTAATATGTCATATTTGAAAATTTCATAGTAGGCATAAGGACAGTTGATTGCATGAATGTCTCCCATGGTATATTGATTTGTGAAAGCTGATGCAGAACAATGACTTTGACCAAACCATGATGGAACAAACTTGCTTGGTGATATTTCCTTTTGCTTTGTACTTTCTCAGTCATCTTGTCTAAGCTTCTAACTAAGTAATGAGCCAAGTTCAGTGGTTTGATGGTAGTGAAATGCATCAACAACCTTATGTGATAATGATACAATATAGAAAATCTCCCTTCACAAGTAAAATATTTTATGATAACCTTTATCAAAGGAGAATATTTATCCAATAATTGTCTGAAGGGAAAGATATGAGTAGGAACATCTTTATAGTGTGGTTTCAGGAAGATCTTGTAGTTTTCAATCTCCAAATCCATCCCTTTAAACCAAATCTCTCCTTGGTTAGGGATACATATGGTTAAAGCTATGGAATCTGTTGATTTGGTGAAGTCAATCCTTTTTATTTTTGTCTTTTCCCTCTTGAAATTAGTGGCAAAGAGGCTTGTCAACTTGGCATGGCAGCCTACCTCTTGAATCTTTTCACAAAACCCTAGGCAACCAACATCTTCAAATAATTTCTTGATGAATGATGAAGCATTGATCTCTTTCATATTGGATGGTTCAAATCTAGAGACAAGACCCCCCTTATTTTACTTCTTCTTCTCACTGTCCATGGTTTTAGTTTGCTTGATAAAACCCTAGTTTGGTGGGAGAGAAGGGTAGAGTAGGATTAGGAAAACAAGGGAAAATTGGCAGATAGGTTAGGGGAAGGAATGGAGGGTAAGGAGAGTGAGATGATTCTTGGGAAAATTTTGGGAGATGGGGATGAGTGTTAGGGAGGCGAGGGAAGTGAAATTCCTTTAAATAGATGAGGGAAAGAGGGGGAAAGGGCCAAAATAGAGTCCTAACCTAGATTTTTTGCAAAAGCGCAACGTAGGCTAGGGTTTGTGGGGAAAATGGGGAATATGAAGGGAATGGGTGGAAATGGTTGGCGGAGGTAAATAAAGTGTGTATGAGGGTGATAGGGTAGAAAAACCAAGGGTTTTATGACTGAGATGAAGCAAAAACTTGGAGAAACCAAAAGCGCAGTGAAGCCCTAAGAGAGGGATTTCACCACTTGTTGAAGGAAATAAGTATATGATAGCGGTAGTAAAGGCTGAATTACTTAATTTTAAGTCCTTGGAACATGTTGAATGCTGAATGAAACCATTTTAATTCTCCTTTGAGCCTCCAATATTAAAAACGCAACATGTTAGAAGAAGCACAACGTGCTCAGGCATAACCATGTGCTAGCAAATTAGGGCTTCATGATGGAATGATGAATTTTATGAATGTTGAGATGAAGCTCAATGATGGAGAGGTGCTCAATGAAGATGAAATGAAGAATTAGAATGTTTGGATGGTCTTCTTATAGCTCAAAATTCGAATTTTTTGTTGTTGTCATGGAGTGACATCACATGTCTTTTTTGAAAAATGAAATGATAGGATAGTGTATTGTAGCATTATCACTTAATTTGGCAAGGTTACATCTTCATGAAGAGTAAAATCTACCTTTGAAATATTTTTTGAACACTTTTTTCCGTAGCTACTAGTTCCCATGATGGTGACTATGGTGATGACACGACTCTTTTATGACTTTTAGTGACCTGACATAATGATGACATCAAATGCATATGTGAAACTTATGATTTGGACCTTTGAACCTTATAGTATGCATAACCATGATTTGATGACTAAAAATAATGAACAAGACACTCTTCTGATGACCTATCACAAGGAGTGATTACATGACCAGGATGGCATTTTTTTGACCTTGATGACCAAGACATGAGAGTAGCATTAAACCTAGACAATGACTTGGCCATTTTGAAAATCAAGAGATGTAAAATTCTATTTGAAAATATAACAATTTGACCCTAAGACATTATCAATCACATGGAAACAGTACATTTTCTCACTGGTGACTCATAGACACTAACAGCGCCGAGGGAGGAATTGCTGCGATGTAAGAGAGGATCCGGTGAAGTCCACCAGAAATATGACTTTTGGAAGCAGAAAAGTTGATTTGACAGGGAATTTTATGTTAAAAGGAGAGGGGGAAACACATTTATTGGGCATAGTTGGGAAAATCTTCCAAATCCGTATTAATGAGCTGAATCTAAAGACAATCATGGGATCTGAAACTCAAATTTCTTACAAATATCGCATCCTACTCCACATTTGGCCACTTTACTTCCTGAGAATTATAATTGTGAAATTTCACCTAACTGTTAGAAGAGTGTTGAGTTGTATGACTGAGAAGAGTTTTGAAGATATTTATAGGGAATTTATCAAGAGAGGATTAGCATGAATCATGATTTCTACACCACCGCCAAGCATGACAGGGTCGAGATCGCCAAGGAAAAAATTGACTGTAGGAGAAGCAACGCAACGAAACCGAAAGAAGTTCAAGAAACCAGCTGTGTCCCCTGGTGTTAGATAGTATCTAAGGCATAAACTTACTAAGGAGAAGAGGACTAAGCAATGGTTAGACAAGAATAAGCAACCTATGGAGGTCTAGGACAACAACAAAGAAGATATTACAGTGGAAATTCTGGAGGATTTTGTAACAGAATAAGTAGAGCCTATTTCTAGGCTACCACCATATGTACCACCCAGGAAGTTGGATGTGAAGTTAGTAAAGGACCTTGATGTCGCGACGTTTGATGTATTTACACCGTTGCTGCCTGATGATGTACCATTTGAGGGAGAACCGTCGACAAAATTAATGCACCTAAGGATGGAGGAATGAGACTTCAACGATAGAAGAAAATATCCCTAATTTGAGCCCAGTAGATACTTGTGCCAAATACATTACCCAAAAAGCAGTGTTACCAGGTTGGAGCCACACAGGTGGGTTGTAGGGATACAACAAGGCGGGTTGCTCAACATATTGTACATTCCACATCTTGGGCGAAGTAATATCGACACCATATGTATCCGACAGTTATTAGTGTTAGTGCATGATGGGTCTCTTTGGCTAGGAGACAAGATTCCCATAGATGATACGTTGATCGGGAGGATCATAGCACTACCCTATAAAGGAAAAAACTCTGCCTAAATGTTTATGGGGAAGATTCAGGACAAGGTAGTCGCCGAAGAAATGAAGAAACAATATGTCTTGGTGAAGAAGACACGGGTCTATGACATTAGCTCCATCAATGATCTAGCTATGCGCTTCATTATGCACATCCTTACAGGAAATATCATGCAGATATGTCACGCAAACGAGGTCCCAACACCCATGGTCTCTTTGGTTGCAGAGTGCAGTAAAGGGGCACAATATAATTAGGTTGGTTATCTGTGCAAATAATTCATTGATGATTTCCGTGAAGCACAAGAGGAAGGGAAACAATTCCACCACATGTGGTTATTGTTGCTCATTGCATTAATGGCATGCAAGGAGCTCTAGGAGTCACATTTCCATACTATGGACCTAGATGTTTACGAATCTATGAGGTATGCCTCGCTCTGGTTTTCTAAAGAATCGAAGCGCACGATGGAAAATAAAATTTTCTAGGTAGTAATGGAGATGAATTTGCACATAGTGGTGAGTCAGCAGCCCAGGCTCTCAGAAAATTTATTTGAAGATTACCGCAAAGTTTTAGAATTAAAATTTGAATTTCATAGAGTATACATCATGGCGCGAAAGCATCAAGATGAAGTATGGTACCCGTTACCATACCTAGTTACCGAGTTCGACATTGTGCAAGTCACAAAGACTTGACCGATAAATTGGATGGCCCTGTCCACTAAACGCACTGAAACAACACATACAGGGACCAACACGGCAGTAGAGAAGGCCACAAAGATAACTACACAAGTCAAAAAATCCATAGAGAAAGTAAAATACATAGAGAAAGAAACAAAGAAGGAGACAACCAAGGATGAGGAAGAGGTTGAAGGCACAGAGCAAGAGCAGGGAGACTAGGACGCTTTTACTGATTCATAGCATTTTACTTCACCATTCATTGTCAATATAAAGATACTGCAAACATCAGGTGTGTAGAAAAATCATAAGTCAAACAGATCGCAGGGCATGGAACCAATGAGACTCACTAAGGGGAACATTGATGAGATCGGTCATAAGGTGCTACACCTCATTGAAGATATATGGGGAAAGATCGAGGATCAATACAAGATTGTATTGATAGAGGTGCAACAGGGCATGTAAGATCTTAAGGCGCATATCGCACGGCCATAGGAACAACCAGCCATTCTAACAACATAAGCGAGCTAGCAGATGCAACTAGAGCATAGATTATAAATAACTTATGATGTTTGAGTTTTGTAGGTACCTAGAGGAGCGCTGCATTCTTAAGCTACAAAGGATCGAGAGTGAGCAAAGAAGTGGGACAACATTAACTTGAATCTTTTTGTGCTACCTGTTATCACTCATATTTTCCTTAAAGTTGCAGGGAAGAGGAAAGGGGTCCGAGGTAACCACAAACCAACTTTTAGGTACAGAATCTAGCCAATCTGTACCCAGAGAGGGCTCTCTCTTTAAGTTTTAGCTTTGTTTTGAAAGATATTAGGCTAGTTATGAAAGTAAAAGGATTTTGATTGTATTTGAGTGATGAAATTCTATAGCTGAAGGGTAAGACTGAATAGTTTAGGCCATTGGGCTAATGGAGTCAAAGAAAGATGGCTTAACTAGATTAAGTTTCTTAACAAAAGATGGTTTCACAGGGCAAGGTAATCAAACAGGGAACAATTTATTATCTAAAATGAATGGAATGGACTCGAAATGGTTGAAGGGAAATTAAGAATCCTTCAACATATTCGAAAGAGGGAACTTGAATGATTATTAATAAAGAGAAATTAAGTATTCTTTACCAAATAATCAAAATGATTAAACTAGAAAACAGGAGAAATTAAGAATTCACTATTTATCCTAGTTCAGAAGAAAACATTAAGAATAATAACGATTGAAAACAGATTGCACCTAAGCACTTTCTGAATTATTCCTTTTCATTTATCATTCAGATATGAAACACAGATGATATAATAAATATAAAACTCTAAAACATAAGAGATAGAAGACTTATTGATCCGTTGTTTGACTCAAGAATCCTGTGAAAAGTCCTTTGCATCAATTCTTTATCTAGCTAGCCATGCAAAAATTGTCCAAGAGCACTTTATTCCAAAGTAATCAATATTACAACAATGTCTAAGAATCCACCCCTCAATAGTCCAATTGAGGGAGTATTTATACAAAAAATTATAAAAAATATCTCCTAACAAAATGAGATATAATCTAGGATGACTCATGGATATGTTACGAGAAAATAGAGACAGATGGTCTCGTAGATAAGAGAAAAGATAACCGATATTGTGTTGTTCCCATTTTTTATGAATGTGCTGGAGGCAGGCCCTAGGATTAGGCCTGCTACTGTCCTTTTTAGTAACTCTGTGCTGGCTGCTCGGTTTTACTGATGCTCTTTACCTGTACTGATACACTTTGTCCTCTGTTTGATCTCTGTTTATCTTTTTTATCATGACTTATTGTAGTAAAAAATCAAAAATTCATGTAAGGATAATTTTTACAAAAGTTCTAACATCTCTTCCCACCATTGAGCTTCCCATATTCTGGTTCTTTGAAGCTTCCTCAAAGTCTCATCAGTCTCTGTATATCTGAAGAAAGTAGGCTGAATTGGGAATAAGTGCTTTACCTCATGTTCGAGATAAAACAAATTTTCCAAATTGTCATGAAGAACTTTGCCTGTAGGCAATGCTTTTGCTACTGATGAGCTAGTTGATGAATTGGCCTGGTTTTCAGCATACTTATTCAATTTCTCAACATAGCTTTCAAGGCTCATTAGTTTATCATCTGAAACTAAAGGACTTGGTAATCCTTTATTCTACAAAATATCCAATCTATTTGAAAAAGCATAGATTTCTTCCTGCATATCAAAGCATCTTCTTTCTAGGTTTTGCATCAGATTTATTTTAGTAAAAACTATTTTTATCTCCAAAAGTGTTCCTGTTCTGTCTTAGATACCTAGCTCTTGAAGTTGATATCTGTTCTTGGTGTTTAAAAATTGTATGAGCTCATTGGCTTCTTCAGGCATATTTCCTAATTCTTCTCTTGCCTTTTGAACTTCTTCTAGAGCCAATTTAACTAAATCATTCTGCTCATTTATTGACTGAATAATGTTGGTCCAAAGAATTTCTTTGATTTCCTTCAAAGGCTTCTCCAATGTGAGATCCTTCTCCAATGCTTTAACCAATTTTTCTAATCTGTTGACCTCTCTTGTTTTTTCTGCAACACTCATATTTGAAAGATCATATTTTTGTTCTGAAGTGGTAAATTGTACCTTTGTTTTTTGGAGCTCTGTCACCTGGAGTTTCAATTCCTCCATTAATTTTATTAATTCTTCAATGCTTAATTTGGAAATGTTGCCCTGTGATAGTCCTGCTGACTAATCTGTTGTTGTACCTGTAATCACTTTTGTTGTTGTAGATGCTGGGATGTTTGACTGCTTGTATTTTAATGCCTTTTCAAGTTATTTTTCAGTCTCATTCAGTTGCTAATTAAGTTTCAAGAGCAAATCCATCAATTCTTCTTCAGAGTTTTACTTTATGATTTCTGCAGTTTGTGGATGCCTTGAAGATGGTAGCTTCAGTTGTTTTCTTAAGGCTGCAATATCATCATCTTTCTTCTTAATCAAGGATTCTATACCCTTGACATCTTTAGGATTATGACCAAATCCAATAATCATTTCTTCCAAAGTCTTTATTCTGTTGTCCTTGGCCTGGGAAGAGGCTTTTTCAAGATGCAATTGAGAAATAGTATTCTCCAAGGAATTCTGTAATCTTTGGGTCATCATTGATTTATCAGTCAAAGTAGAACAAATCATTTCACCTGTTTGTTTGTGCAGCTCAATCTGATCCAAAGGATGAATATCCTTTGCTATGACTTCAAAATTGGTTCTGACATAATCTGCAGTTGTTTGAGGCTACTGCACTTTGGGTTTGAAATGACTCATCACCATTTTACCCTGCTGGATGTCATAGGCTGACATCAATCTTTGTTGATTTTTGAGAGCCATCTTCAAATATTGACTATAGACTTGAAGTCTTAATGGATCATTTCTGGCCTTTATATTTATAAATGTCTTTTGAATATCCCAGGCATCCTTCACTAGTGGTTTGAAGGAAGATACTTCTGCACTTTTCTGTCTTTGTAGCTCTTTTCTCTGTGAATTAATGGATGTCCCACTGATTGTGCATGTTTGCTAACTATCTAACTCTTCTCTCATCTGACTATCAGGGATTTCTTGAACAAATTCTACTTCTGAAAGAGGATTTAATATTTGTATTTTGACACCAGGTTGTTCTGAAGATCCACTGATAGGATTAGTTGTTTCTGCATCTCTCTTCTTACTTTTTTCTTCATTGAGAGGAGTTTGCAAAATTGAAATTTCTGCTACATTAACCTGAGTGGGGGAAGTTTGTATTTGGGTATGTTCCTTAGAAGTTTAAGGCTGCTCTGCCATTGTGAATTTCTCTGTAACTTGTGTATCAGCCTCCTTTTCCTTCCCTTTGGATGCTACTGTGGCTAGTGCACTAATTTCTTGCAAATTTTGCTGAGAGGTTCCAGCAGAAGAAGGACCAAATTATAGTCTTTGCACCTGCCCAAAAGAGTCCAGGTCAAGTATTTTCTCAAGATCTTTCATAATATTTTCAACACTGAGTTCACTATCTTGTTCTATTAAGGTCCCTTTCATCCATTCATCCATATTTGCAAATTGTTCTATTTCTGGAATTCTATGGTGAAGGTATGGTGACAATTTGTTTTTGATCCTCCTATCATAAATAAAACTGTTTGGGTAATAAGGTACCCAGTGGAAACTTTTTTGCAATTTGAGATAATCTTCTAGGATTCTTTCAGCTTCTTTTCCGGCATCTCTGGAATTACAGACAAAAGGACCTAATTGACTCTTAATTCTGAGCTGAGATTTTTTCTTTGCATTGAAAAAATGGACTATGTCTGAATTTATCATTTTTCTGAAATACTCTAAGGCAAAGAGCCTCATTGGGACATACTTTGATAACTTGAAAGGACATAGCTCACACCCATATATTTTAATTTCTGTATGATTCCAATATAGGTACCAATCACCTATCCTGTATTGCTTGGAAAGTTGGAGAATTTTCTTCATATCATTATTGACCCTAGGAGGGGAAAATCCTATTAATATGGTAGTTGCAGGGTGCACAAATAGGTCAATAAACTCATTGTAAGAATAAGGAGACTCAAATGAATTATGGAAGATTGCAGACCAAAAAATTATAGACCTTGGATTTCCTTTGGTATCAAGTTTCATGACATGGAAGGGGAAAATCTCTGATTGATAATAGAGCATGAGATGGTATATAATAGTGGAATACTTGAACACTCTTTCATCTTCCAATATCATGAACTAGTCATGAATTTTATCATCAATGTAGGAAGCAAAATCATATTTGACAGCAGGGAGTTGTCCAGGGGTAAAAATTGACAACAACACTAGGGTTAGCTTATCAACGTATTCACTAGTGTTGCAACCCATTATAGAAGATATCATATTCAAAATGAGTCTACCCATATCTGTGAAAAAAGTATATCCATAAGGAGGAGGGCCTTTGGGTTGATGTTCTTGAAGCATAAAAGTCTGACAGAGCCGATTCAAATCTTTTTGGGATAAATTGGTCGATTTTTCAAGTAAATCTCCCATGGAAAGGGGAGTCAGGGCTTGAATAGGATGAAACTATAACATTTCGTTGATAGATTGAGCAGTTATTGGGAAAAGGATAGTTTGAATCGAGGACATGACTGCTCGTTGATTGGGATCATAATTGGCATGGTAGTAATGAATTATTTCGGGAAAAATATGAACTGAGGGTAAACGATACATCGGAAGATTGGATTCCCATAGTCCCAAAATTTCAAAGATGTTCAGGTAACTATCTCGGCATTGGCAAAAAATTCTGAGAGGATTTTCACTAAGGATGAGGTCTTTAATCTGGAAATTTCTATCTGCTAGAGGCAGATAGTCTAAATCTTTATGATGGGCATTCAGAGGTGAAACATTCAAAGCCATAGGAATTTCCATTTTTGGTTCTTGTGGATTCAGAAAGGAATTTGGATTTTGATGGAAGAAAAGATAATATTACAGGTCTGGGAATTTAGGAGTGGAATAAAGACCAACTTGTTCTCTATTTTAGTGTTTTCCCGTAGAATTAAATCAAAAAACCAATATTTGCAGGGTTCGAAGGGAATTTAGATAAATACCTATTTTCTGGGAAATGAACAGTGACGAAAATAGGTGTAAGCAACAACGGATGGGTTCTATATTGTTCGTCTGCAAATTTCTCAGCAAGGTGGCGGTTGACAGTCTTTGTCAGTTGGTTTTGAAGTTTTTTGCATGGGACATTGGTCACTGTAAAAAATAATGAAAATGACGCTCGTTGGTGTGTTTTAATCACAAAGTCAAAGGCTGGCAAGATTTTATTTTTTTTAAGTGGATGACACAAGCAGGTACAATTTTTGTGTCATAGGAGGTAAGCGGTAAGCAGTATACATCGCACCACTTTTGGGGATGGGCGGTTTTCAGAGGAGGGCGAGTGATTCCATAGAACTCACGATATGTGGCGAGGCACTGTTTGGAAAATCGCTTGGCCATCACACATTATCGTTCGGATGTGGGGGCACAATGATATGGATAACAGTCGTTGATCGTGGATTGGTTGATCGGACGACAGTCAGGGAGGTGAGATAATGAAGAAATAAAGGATCGGGCCCAATATAACTAAGTTTAATTTAATCACATTGAGGGCGATTTGATTGGTGGGGTAAGCTATTAATTAACCAAGAGGGTTAATTAATATTTTTTGAAAGCAGCGGGGAAGCAGGCTTTGGAGATTTAATTAATTTATCACAATTAACATATTTGTATGGTTATTTTTCAACCAAAGGGGCAGGATAATAATTTGGGAATTTTATAAAAATAATACGGGAATGGGTGGATTTATATAGGGATTTAGATAATAAGTTAAATTTAATATGAAAAATGAATGGAAGCGCTAAGTGTAAAAACATTAGAAGTATGTATTTAACTTATGCTTGAATGAAAAGGGTTTTTATAAAATATTGTGCAATTTCCCTAAGTAAAATGGGATTTTACTTAGGAAAAGATTTTTTGGAAGTGAATGAATGACATTATGAATGGTTTTAAGTACTTAGGCTTTTTCAATTATTTGGCCGAGGGTCTGGTCCCTCCAAAAGTCAAGGAAATGCCTTGAGCCCCTCTAATTTTCAAATGCCTTAGTACTTAGGGGAAATTAGTGAAATTTTTAGGGAAAAATGAAAAGGGAAGTTAATAATTTGACTTTGTTTTGCTTGAATTTCTTCCAGTGTAATGTCTAGCTTGCACTTGTGATGAAAGTAAATATTAACACATTTAGAGTCATTATCCATCACATGTAATTCTGCAACAACATCTACCTACCGTACCTACTTTGACCTACCATTTTTTCTTTCTTTATTAGGGTGCACTTAGACTGACAAACCCTTATCACACTTTCTTTCTTTTACATGTAGAAATCTATCTAAATCTAACCTTATTACATCCAAGGGCTCAGATTAAACTATTGAGCTCCTTTTATTTACTCTACCTATCTACTTATCTGTCAAGATTTAAACCTTTTGGTCAGATTTTATTCTCTATCTCTAAAACATAAAATTGAAAGATGAACTAGCCAAGCTTAAACTGTTTGACTGTTCATCAATTGTGGCATAAGATACAAGTTGCACACAATTTTTTTATTTACATAAGAGAAAAAAGTAGTGGCATTTAGACTTGCGCACTTTCCTTGGCCTTTCTTTTGGTGGGGTTCATTTTCTTTTACTTTTTTGGCCATTTTTATTTTTTTCCCCCTTTGATTTTTCTTTTAGGTTATACCCTCTTTACATTTTTTAAATTTTTTTTGATTTTTTTGAAAATATGGAAAACCTTTGCAACAAGGAAAGGTATGAACATATTACATAGCCCATCAAGTCAATCATGATATATGACACCTATTGGTATAGGAGCATAACACTGGCTCCACTTGGGGATGGCTTTTCCTAGTGAAAAGTCAAGAACAGCAGGTCAGTTGTCCTCCGAATAATTTTGATTGAACTATGGAATCTTCTCCTTCTTGTTGCTTTATTGTATGTATGACAGTAATACTCCTGAAGCTTAGGGCCTTCTCTTCGGGCTTCAACTCCAGCAAGTTACTATCCACTCAAAACTGTGACATTAGAAAGGATATAATATGTACATGTTAAAAATTAGGATATCCTAATAAATAGGATCAAAGTAATGTTTCAACATTCGACCATTAACTGGCCCATCTTCAGTTTCTGTATCATCCAATTTTTTTAGAAAATATGTATTGTTTCCTTGTAAAGCATGAATAATATAAGGTCCTTTCCATAGGAAGTCAAACTTCCCATGTTTTCCCTTATCCTCTCTTCTGGAATCCCATCTTAAAACTTTGTTTCCAAGTTGGAAATCTTCTGCCTTGGTCCTTTTATCAAATATCTTCTTTAGTTTCTCCTGCAATACTTGGGATCTCCGATATACTTCCTCTCTGGTCTGCTGCAAATTGATAGTCTGATTTATTCTCCTTTGAATATCATTAGGTTCAACCTAAGCTTCTTGAAGAAATTTCATTACAGGAACTCCTAAAGATGAAGGAAATACAACCTCAATGCCATAGACTAACTCATAAGGACTGGTCCGAATAGATTTTTTGGTGGTGAGTCTGTCTGCCCACAATGCATTTGTAAGTTTCTTGTGCCAATTTTTCTTGTTTTCCTCCAATAATTTCTTAATAATATTGATGAGACTCTTGTTGGAAGATTCAACTAGTCCATTACCTTGAGGGTAATAGGCTGTGGAATGGCTTAAGGTGATATGATATTTGTTACATAAACTTATCATCTTCTTAGATTTGAAGGCAGTAGCATTATCAGTTATGATTTTTTCAGGACAGCCAAATCTTGATAATATATTGGTTTCTACGAATCCTATGATCACAGTGTCATTGGCTTGTCTGGAAGGAATTGCTTCTATCCATTTGGTAAAATAGTCCGTGGCAGCGAGGATCCATTTGTGTTGGCCAGAAGAAGGAGGATGGATTTCTCCAATGAAATCCAGGCCCCATTGTTGGAAAGGTTTTTCAGTGGAAATTGGTTTCAGGGGTAAAGGTAATAATTTTCTCTTGCCTTCAAAAATTTGACATTTATGGAAAGTAGTGACAAATTTCTTTACATCAGAGAACAAGGTTGGCCAATAAAAACCATCCCTTAGGATATTATCTGCAGTTTATTTCCAATAAAGGTGTCCACCACAGTCTCCTGCATGAAATTCATGAAGAGCCTTGTCAGCTTCATCTTTTAACAAACAATTCAATAGAATACCTTCATGATTTTTCTAAAAAAGAACATTATCTAAAATACAAAACTTTGAAGATGTCATCTTTAAAAACCTTTTCTTTGTTCTGGATAACCCTAGAGGAGCTTGCAGGTTTAACAGTACATAAATTATATCAGCATACCAAGGTGAATCTAAGAAGGCCTGGCTGATTTGTGGAGTCGCCATCTCCTGTTTGTCATCCAGTTCATTAATATCCAGGGCTTGGCAATTTGTTTCTGTCATGAGTTGAGCCAATCCCTGTCCCTTTATAGCTTTGTAGGTTTTATTTCAATATCATATTCTAATATGGTAGCAATCCATTTACCTCTTTTGCCCTTAATTCCATCTTGAGTTAAGATGTCTTTGACAACAACATTTGGTACATAGGCTATCACATGGGAATACAATATATAGATTCTAAAATCTTTAATGGATTTTACAAGTGCAAAAGCTTGTTTTTCCATGATGTTGTATTTTAATGATGCATCCCTTAGTGCTTTACTAAAAAATGCTATAGGTTTTTTACATCCTTGATCATCCTTTTGTAATAAAACCACTGCTACAGTGTGTTCTAATGCAAATGAAAATATTATGAAGTCTCTATCAAATTGTGGACTTGTAAGGACCAGGGTTCTGGTCAAAGCCATTTTAATTTCTTCGAATGCTTGTTTGGCTTCTACTATCCATTTAATAATTGAATCCTTTCTTAACATGTTAGTAAGCAATCTAATTAGTTCAGCTAAGCTAGATATGAATCTTCTCAAAAAATTGATTTTTTCTAGAAAAACTTGAAGTTCTTTGACATTTCTAGGGTGAGGTATCTGCAATATAGCTTCTATTCTAGCAGGATCAATTCTAATAACATCTTTGGAGATGATATGGCCCAAGAGTTTACCTTCTTCAAGACCAAATAAGGACTTCTTCGGATTCAAAGAGATACCATACTTTCTGCGTTTTATGAATACTTGTCTGAGATGGTCCAAATGCTGCTGATCTGATTTAGAAAAAACAGTTAAATCATCCAAAAATATAACAATAAAGTCATGAATTTCTTTTGCAAATGCGATGTCCATTTCTCTTTGGAAGGTTTCTCCTGAATTTTTAAGTCCAAATGGAATTTTAATGTACTTGAATGTGCCCCATGGTGTTGTAAAAGCTGTTTTTTCCTGGTCATCAGGATGAACCAAGATCTGGTTGTATCCTGAGAACCCATCTAGAAGAGAAATCTTAGAAGCACCTACTACCCTTTGTAAAATGTGATCTATTTTAGGTAAAGGGTAATTATCCTTCAAAGAAACCTTATTTAAATTTCTTAAATCAACACACAATCTGATCTCTCCAGTTTTATTCCTAGTTGGTACTAGATTAGACACCCACTCTGAAAACCTAATGGGAGCAATTATCCCTACTTCATACATTCGTTTGATTTCTTTTTCAATTAAAGGCAGCAGTACAGGGTTGATTCTTCTGAGTTTCTATTTAAATGGTTTTTGATTTTCTTTTAGAGGTATTGTATGTTGAATTATAGAGGTATCATATGATTTCAAGTCTTCATAACTCCAGGCAAAGACATCCTGGAATTCTCTCACTAGTTCAACATATTTTTGTTTTTGATCAGGAGACAAAGATTTAGATAATTTTATCATTTTAGGATTCTCTTCAGTTCGCAAATTATATTCCTCAATATCTACATTCAATGGTTCCATTTTGGGTTTCTTTGGAATATCATTAGAATCGAAAAGATCTTCCAGAGGAGTTAATCCTTTAGGCAAATGATTGTCTTTTAAATTAATGATCTCAGATTATCCTTCCATAATCTCATCAACCTCCATTTGTTTAAGGTCCTGCATTTCTTTTTTGGTGAACTTTGTTGGATGAAGCATTTGAATTGCACTTTCTTCGGAAATGTCTGTTTCTTGTTCATTTATTTGATCAGATTCAATGACTGTATCTTCATCTATGTTACTGTTAGAAAATTCCTTCTCTAGAGTCAGGAAATTATTAATTTGATTTTCATTTGAAAACACTTGCCAGTTCTTAAAATTGTCAGGTATGGCTGGTCTATGTCTAATCTCAGCTGTGAACTGATGATTAGGTTCGAATGGTAATTTACAAGTGTTGGCAAACGTTGCAAGACTATGAGCGTGAAAATTTTGTTTTCTTGGGATTTTAGCAAGTTGAGTCTGTAGAAAAGTATTGAGAATCTATAGAATTTTTCCTCTATATTCTCTCAGTCTGGGATCATTTGTTAGAAAGTGTCTTTTAATCTG
The DNA here is from genome assembly GCA_034641835.2 of Pinus albicaulis. Taxonomy (NCBI): domain Eukaryota; kingdom Viridiplantae; phylum Streptophyta; class Pinopsida; order Pinales; family Pinaceae; genus Pinus; species Pinus albicaulis. The sequence continues at coordinate 255,682 of JAXQQM020084580.1, forward strand.
TTGAATGATTAAATCAGAATCTTCTATGATAGATACTTTAATTGCCCCTAATATTTTGGAAAGTTTAAACCCTAGCAAAAGAGCTTCATATTCTGCCATATTATTAGTGCACTTAAAGTTTAATCTGTAAGCATGGCCTTCAGCATGATAATTTTCAAGGTTGTGTATCCAAATTCTAGCTCCTACTCCTAACTTGTTAACTGAACCATCAAATTCTAAATGCCAAAGAATTTCATGTTCATAATTGGTATCGGGGGTTTCAGGAACTTTTTTAATAGTGAGATCTGGTTTTTTACTTTCTTTTGGTTTCTCTTGGGCATCTGATGTTTCATTGCCCTCAGAGATCTCTTGGATTTGAACACTAGATTTTTCATTTGTAATTTCTTTTGGTTCTATTATTGGAAGTTCTAATTCAGTGGGAAGATCAATTTCAACATTATAAAGAATAAATAAATCCATATCAGAGTGTACTGAGTAGATGGCGAAATTTGCAGGTTTCTCATGACTACTGACTACATATTTCATTAAAGTTTCTCTGTATAGTCTTTTAGGTTGGCCGAACACTGAAATAGTAGCATATGACATGTCCAATTGAAGAGATCCTCCAAGCTTTGCACCCCAAGATCTGGAAAATAGCATACCATATTTTGGAGGAATATCTGCTACTACTATATCCATCAAAATTGTTTTTGCAGGGTATTGAACCAGTGAAACACACAAGTCTTTGATTAATCCTAAACATCTCACCTGATTTGAATCAAAAGAAAAGAGATCTTTGTATGGTCTGGTGATATCTAGGTTTAATTTTTCCATTACAGCTTTGGGCATTAGATTGTGAGATCCCCCAGAATCAAGCATGGCATCATGAAGTATTTTATCATGTATGTTCAAACTTATATAGAATGGAGGAGTTCCTCCATTACCTGGTTTTCCATTTACTTCAAGGCCAAAGAGTAATCTAGGTTGGTCATCAAAAACATTTACTAAATCATCACTTCCAGTGATTTTGAGTGATCTATTGATTTGACTTTGGTAGACATCATGTTTAGCTAATTCAGACAATGGAACAAATATTTTTAATTTGCCTACTTCAACCTCCAGATTAAAAAAAATTTCAGTCTGAGTTCTTGTATTTCGAAAAGTTGGATTCTCCTTATCTTCTATGCTTTCAGTATTTTTCTCCCTCTCAGGAGTGGGGTTGTGGGCTGAAGTTGTTTCCGAATCAACTTCTGGAGGTTCCTCTACATTTCCTTTAGAAGGAATATTATTGGAAAGTTGTTTGTTATTCATTTGAATATCGGATACATCTTCAATTATTGGGTTAGCAAGAGTAGGATCTGATCTAGAGGGAATATGTACAGGGGAAGTATTGGTTTTACCTTTGAGGCGCTGTTTTGTAGCTTTTTGTTTACTTGTTTCTGGGACATCAATTCTTCTTCTCCTCAGATTATACTGCTTATGGACTTCATAAATGGATGTATCATATCCATCCTTGAAGTCAAATTATTCTCCTGAATGAGTTTGGAATTGTTTAAGAATGCGAGCTTCTTGATCATATTGGGTTAAGAAAACTTCCGGTTCGTTCTTGCGTTCAGTCAAATTTTTTATTTGAGCATCTTCTGTTGGTCCATCAAAAGTTGAGGCTTCAACATAATTTTCCTGGAATGGGGGCCTAATGTTTTGGTCGGGACAAGTTTTTCCAGTATTTTGGTTTTGGTTCTTTCTGAAATTTGGATTCCTCCTAGTATTTCCCGGTTGACCATCCCAAGGAGATTTCCTTTCAATTGTTTCTACTCTATCTCCTAGCCTTTCCATTCCTTTAATAATAGCATCTAGTTTCTTTTCAAAGGCTGAGGGTTCTTCGTTTAAAGGTATTATCCTTTCAGTTATGGCTTTAGCTCGTCTGGCTATCAGGTTGGCTTCAACACTAATAAATATACTTTTCATATCTTCTAAAGTTTGAGGAGATCTTTCCCTAAATTGATACGCCATCTCAGAATCAAATCCATCAGGGAATTTGATTAATGTTGAATCCGGAGGAGGTCTAAGGTTTTGGGGAATAGCATTGTAAACATCATTGAACCTGGTGCAGTAACCTTGCACAGTCTCTTGTGTTTCTCCATTTAGATTTCCATAGTCTGATAAGATTTGAAGAGGATATTTCTTCTTTTCCCATCTGTTTAAAAATGTTCTATAAAGAGTTTGTAAGTCAGTGACATTGTTTGCAGGAAGGGCTCTAAACTAGGTTCTAACTTCTCCAGTAAGACTTTGAACAAATATTCTCATTCTTACATCATTAGCATCTATTTCATAAATTTCAAAATAATCGGTCATATTTTTAGTATGCTTTTGTGCAGTGTAGGTGCCAGAACCATTGAAAGGAGTGATTTTACTTTGGTAGTCTTGGGGCATAGCTCCTGGATTTCCTGGTAATACCAAAGAAGCATATATGTTTTCCATTGCAGGAGGTAGAGATGAAATAACAGTTGAGGTTGGTCTGGGAGTGGTGGATGGAGGAGTAGAAGGGGTAGTTTGTGGTTGAGATGTTTGAGGAAATGTTGTGAACTTGGAGAGGCTGAAGTGATCACAGAAAGATTTGATGTTCCTTCATAGGTAAGCTCAGATTGTATGGAATCTCACAAATGTTTATCAAGATGTGAAGTAACAAATTCAAATTGTAAATCTTCAATAAATATTGGGTATTGAACCAAATGGGACAACTCAGATTCAGAAAAAATTTACAAATAAAGATGTTTCAAATTTCTCGTCAAAAGGTTCGTCCACAAGGTAAATCCACTTCACAGGACAAGATATTGATCTATAGAGAGGCCGAGAACTAGCAGAACTTTCTTGGCTCTCTTGTCTCCTAAGAATTCTGGGGATCAGATTTGGATTTTCAAACACAGAAGGTGGATTTGGATCAGGATTAGCCCTGGTGTAATGAGTCCTTTTTGAAACCAGATTTCTCGGTGATTTTTTTTTTTTTTTTTTTTGCTTAAATGGAATCAACAATACAACTTCAACAATTTCGTTAAGAAGTTTTAGATATTGGATTTATATTTTCTTAAAGATTTATTTGACTAGAGGAACTGATCAAGTATCTGAAACCGAATGTTCAGTTCAAAAACTAGACCGGAGATAGACTGAAGCAACATTTATTTACTTATGCAATTGCAAAGAAAGAGCAATTTCAAAGGCTACCTGGTTAACTTCAGGCTTCGTCTGTAGTTTATAAAGTAAACAACAATAACAAATGGATTATTCAGGTCCCCAGTGGAGTCTCCACTATGTTATCACTCAGATTTTCCTTGAAGTTGTTGGGAAGAGGAAAGGAGTTTGAGGTAACTACAAACCAACATTTAGATATAGAATCTAGCCAATCTGTACCCAGAGAGGGCTCTCTCTTTAAGTTTTAGCTTTTTTTTGAAAGATAGTAGGTTAGTTATGACAGTACAAGGTTTTTGATTGTGTTGGGTGATAGAACTCAATAGAAGAAGGGTATAACTGAATATTTTAGGCCATTGGGCTAATGGTGTCAAAGAAGATGGCTTAACTGGATTAAGTTTCTTAACAAGAGATGGTTTCACAGGGCAAGGTAATCAAATAGGGAACAATTTAATATCTAAAATGAATGAAATGGACTCAAAATGGATGAAGGGCAATTAAGAATCCTTCAACATATTTGAAAGAGGGAACTTGAATGATTATTAATAAAGAGAAATTAAGTATTCTTTACCAAATAATCAAAATGATTAAACTAGAAAAACAGGAGCAATTAAGAATTCATTGTTTATACTAGTTTAGAAGAAAACATTAAGAATAATAACGATTGAAAACAGATTTCACTTAAGCACTTTCTGACTTATTCCTTTTCGTTTATCATTCAGATATGAAATACAGATGGTATAATAAACAAGTATAAAACTTTAAAACATAAGAGATAGATGACTTATTGATCCGTTGTTTGATTCAAGAATCCTGTGAAAAGTCCTTTGCATCAATTCCTTATCCAGCTAGCCATGCAAAAATTGTCCAACAACACTTTATTCCAAAGTAATCAATATTACAGCAAAATCTATGAATTCCACCCCTCAATACTCCAATTGAGGGAGTATTTATACAAAAAATTATAAAAAATATCTCCTAACAAAATGAGATATAATCTAGGATGACTCATGGATATGTTACAAGAAAATAGAGACAGATGGTCTCGTAGATAAGAGAAAAGATAACTGATGTTGTGTTGTTCCCATTTTTTATGAATGTGCTGGAGGCAGGCCCTAGGATTTGGCTTGTTGCTGTCTTCTTTAGTAACTCTATGCTGGCTGCTTTTGTTTTACTGATACTCTTTACCTGTACTGATACACTTTGACCTGTTTGATCTTTGTTTATCCTTTTTATCATGATTTACTGTAGTAAAAAATCAAAAATTCATGTAAGGATAATTTTTACAAAAGTTCTAACATCTCTTCCCACAATTGAGCTTTCGGTATTCTGGTTCATTGAAGCTTCCTCAGAGTCTCATCAGTCTATGTATATCTCAAGAAAGTAGGCTGAATTGAGAATAAATGCTTTACCTCATGCTCGAGATAAAACAAATTTTCCAGACTGTCATGAAGAATTTTGCCTGTAGGCAATGTTGTTGCTACTGATGAACTAGTTGATGAATTGGCCTGGTTGTCAGCATACTTATTCAATTTCTCAACATAGCTTGCAAGGCTCATTAGTTTATCATTTGAAACTAAAGGATTTGGTAATCCTTTATTGTGCAAAAGATCCAATCTTTTAGTAAAAGCATAGATTTCTTCCTGCATATCAAAGCATCTTCTTTCGAGGTTCTGCATCAAAGTTCTTTTAGTAAAAACCCTTTTTATTTCCAAAATTGTTCCTATTCTGTCTTGGATATCTAGCTCTTCAAGTTGATATCTATTCTTGGTATTTAAAAATTGTATAAGCTCATTGGCTTCTTCAGGCATATGTCCTAATTCTTCTCTTGCCTTTTGAACTTCTTCGAGAGCCAATTTAACTAAATCATTCTGCTCATAAATTATTTGAATTGATGGCCAAACATCATTTATTGACTGAATGATGTTGGTCCAAAGAATTTCTTTGATTTCCTTCAAAGGCTTCTCCAATGTGAGATTCTTCTCCAATGTTTTGACCAATTTTTCTAATTTGTTGATCTCTCTTGTTTTTTCTACAACACTCATTTTTGAGAGATCATATTTTTGTTCTAAAGTGGTAAATTGTACCTTTGTTTTCTGGAGCTCTGTCACTTGGAGTTTCAATTCCTCCATTGATTTTATTAATTCTTCAGTGCTTAAATTGGAAGTGTTGCCCTGTGATAGTCTTGCTCACTGATCTGTTGTTGTACCTGTAATCACTTCTATTGTAGATGCTGGAATGTTTGGCTGCTTATCCTTTAATGCCTTTTCAAGTTATTTTTTAGTCTCATTTAGTTGCTCATTAAGTTTCAAGAGAAAATCCATCAATTCTTCTTCTGAGTTTTGCTTTATTATTTCTGCAGTTTGTGGATGCCTTGAAGATGGTAGCTTTAGTTGTTTCCTTAAGGCTACAATATCATCATCTTTCTTCTTAATCAAGGCTTCTATACCCTTAACATCTTTGGGATTATGACCCAATCCAATAATTATTTCTTCCAAAGTCTTTATTCTGTTGTCCTTAGCATGGGAAGAGGCTTTTTCAAGATGCAATTGAGCATTAGTATTATCCAAGGAATTTTGTAATCTTTGGGCCATCATTGATTTATCAGTCAAAGTTGAGTAAATCATCTCTCCAGTTTGTTTGTGCAACTCAATCTGATCCAAAGGATGGATATCCTTTGCCATGACTTCAAAATTGGTTCTGACATAGTCTGCAGCTGTTTCAGGCTGCTGCACTTTGGGTTTGAAACGACTCATCACCATTTTACCCTGTTGGATGTCATAAGCTGACATCAATCTCTATTGATTTTTGGGAGCCATCTTCAAATATTGACTGTAGACTTGAAGTATTAATGGATCATTTCTGGCCTTTATATTTATAAATGTCTTTTTAATATCCCATGCATCCTTCACTGGTGGTTTGAAGGAAGATACTTTTGCACTTTGTTGTCTTTGTAGCTCTTTTTTCTGTGAATTAGTGGATGTCCCAATGATTGTGCATGTTTGCTGACTATCTAACTCTTCTCTCCTCTGACTATCAGGGGTTTCTTGAACAAATTCTGCTTCTGAAAGAGGATTTAATCTTTGTCTTTTGACATCAGGTTATTCTAAATATCCACTGATAGGGGTAGTTGTTTCTGCATCTCTCTTCTTACCTTTTTCTTCATTGAGAGGAGTTTGCGAAATTGAAATTTCTGCCATATTAATCTGAGTGGGGGAAGTCTGTATTTGGGCCTATTCCTTAGAAGTTTTAGGCTACTATGCCATTGTGGATTTCTCTGTAACTTGAATATCAGTCTCCTTTTCCTTCCCTTTGGATGCTACTGTGGCTAGTGCATTGATTTCCTGCAAATTTTGCTGAGAGGTTCCAGTAGAAGAGGGACCAATTCTTGGTCTTTGCACCTGCCCAAAAGAGTCCAAGTCAAGTATTTTCTCAAGATATTTCATAACATTTTCAACACTGACCTGTTCACTATCTTGTTCTATTAAGGTCCCTTCCATCCATTCATCCATATTTGCAAATTGTTCAATTTTTGGAATTCTATGGTGAAGGTATGGTGACAATTTGTTTCTCATCCTCCTATCACAAATTAAACTGTTTGAGTCATAAGGTACCTAGTGGAAACTTTTTTTCAATTTGAGATAATCTTCTAGGATTCTTTCAGCTTATTTTCCTGCATCTCTAGAATTACAGACAAAAGGACCTAATTGACTGTTAATTCCGAGCTGAGTTTTTTTCTTTGCATTGCAAAAATGGACTATGTCTGAATTTATCATTTGTCTGAAATACTCCAAGGAAAATATCCTCATTGGGACATACTTTGGTAACTTGAAAGGACATAGCTCACACCCATATATTCTAATTTCTGTATGATTCCGGTATAGGTACCAATCACCTATCCTGTATTGCTGGAAAGTTGGAGAATTTTCTTCATATCATTATTGACCCTAGGAGGGGAAAATCTTGTTAATAAGGTAATTGCAGGATGCACAAATAGGCCAATGGACTCATTGTAGGAATAAGGAGAATCAGAGGAATTATGGAAGATTGCAGACCAAAAAATTACAGACCTTGGATTTCCTTTGGCATCAAGTTTCATGACATGGAAAGGGAAACTCTCTGATTGATAATAAAGCATGAGATGGTATATAACAGTGGAATATTTGAACACTCTTTCATCTTCCAATATCATGAACTCGTCATGAATTTTATCAAAAATGTAGGAAGCAAAATCATGTTTAACAACAGGAGGCTGTCTAGGGATAAAAATTGACAGCAACACTAGGGTTAACTTATCAACATATTCACTAGTGTTGAAACCCATTACAGAAGATATCATATTCAAAATGAGTCTGCCCATATCTGTGAAGAAAGTATATCCATAAGGAGGAGGGTCTTTGGGCTGATGTTCTTGAAGCATAAAAGTTTGACAGAGGCGATTTAACTCTTCTTGGGATAAATTGGTTGATTTTTCAAGTAAATCTCCCATGGAAAGGGGAGTCAGGGCTTGACCAGGTTGAAACTGTAACATTTCGTTGATAGATTGAGCAGTTATTGGGAGAAGAATGGTTTGACTCGGGGATAGGACTGCTCGTTGATTGGGATCATAATTGGTATGGCAGTAATGAATTATTTCAGGAAAAATATGAATTGAGGGTAAAAGATACATCCGAAGATTGGATTCCCAGAGTCCAAAAATTTCAGAGCCGTTCAGGTGACTATCTCTACATTGGCAAAAAATTCTGAGAGGATTTTCACTAAGGATGAGGTCTTTAATTTGGAAATCTCTATCTGCTAGAGGCAGATAGTCTAAATCCTTATGAGGGGCATTCAAAGGTGCGATATTTAAAGCCATGGGAACTTCCATTTCTGGTTCTTGTGGATTCAGAAAGGAAGTCAGGTTTTAATGAAAAAACATGAAAAATTACAGGTCTAGGATGAAATGAAGACCGAATTGTACCATGTTTTTAGTTTTTTCCAGTGGAATTAAAAAAAAAAACCAAGATTTTGCAGAGTTCAACGGGAATTTGGGTAAATACCTGTTTTCCGGGAAATGAACAATGACGAAAACAGGTGTAGGCAACGGTGGATGAGTTCTGGATTATTCGACTGCAATTTTCTTAGCAAGGTGACGGTCGACAGTCTTCAACAATTGGTTTTGATATTTTCTGCATGGGACACTAGTCACTGTAAAAAATAATGAAAATGACGTGCGTTGGTGTGTTTTAATCACAAAGTCAAAGGCTGGCGGGATTTAATTTTTTTTAAGCGGATGACACAAGTAGGTACGGTTTTTTTGTCATAGGAGGTAAGCGGTAAGCGATATACATCGCACTGCTTTTGGGGACAGGCGGTTTTCAACGGAGGGCGAGCGATTCCATAGAAATCATGACGTGTGGCGAGACACTGTTTAAAATACTGCTTGGCCATTGCGCGTTATCGTTCGGGCGTGGGGTCGCAGTGATATGGATGACAGCCGTTGATCACAGATTGGTTGATCCAACGATGGTCGGGAAGGTGAGATGAGGGGGAAATAAAGGAGCGTGCCCAACATAACTAAGTTTAATTTAATCACATCGGGAGCGATTTAATTGGTGGGGTAGATTATTAATTAACCATGAGGATTAATTAATCCCTTTAAATGCGGCGGGGAGGCGGACTTCATGATTAATTGGAGATTTAATTAATTAATCATAATTAACATATTTATATGGTTATATTACAACCAAAGGGGCAGGATATATAATATTTTGGAATTTTATTAAAATAATACGAGAATGGGTGAATTTGTATAGGGATTTAAATAATAAAGTTAGATTTAATATGAAAATGAATGAAAAGCGCTAAGTATAAAACATTAGAAATATGTATTTAACTTATGCTTGAATGAAAAGGGTTTTTATGAAATATTGCACAATTTCCCTAAGTAAAATAGGATTTTACTTAGGAAAATATTTTATGGAAGTGAGTGAATGACTTATGAATAGTTTTAAGTACTTAGGCTTTTTCAATTATTGGGCCGAGGGTCCGGTCCCTCCAAAAGTCAAGGAAATGCCTTGAGCCCCTCTAATTTTCAAATGCCTTAGTACTTAGGGGAAATTAGTGAAATTTTTAGGGAAAAATGAGAAGGGAAGTTAATCATTTGACTTTGTTTTGCTTGAAATTATTCCAGTGTAGTGCCTACCTTGCACTTTGTGATGAAAGTAAATATTAACACAATTAGATTCATTATCCATCACATGTAATTTTGTAACAACATCTACCTACCCTATCTACTTTAACCTACCATTTTTTCTTCTTTATTAGGGTGCACTTATACTGGCAAACCCTTATCACACTTTCTTTCTTTTACATGTAGAAATCTATCTAAATCTTACTTTATTACATCCAAGGGCTCAAATTACACTATTGAGCTCCTTTTATTTACTCTACCTATCTACTTATCTGCCAAGATTAAACAGTTTGGTCAGATTTTATTCTCTATCTCTAAAACATAAAATTGAAAGATGAACTAGCCAGGCTTAAACTGTTTTACTGTTCATCAATTGTGGCATAAGATACAAGTTGCACACAATTTGTTTATTTACATAAGAGAAAAAAGTAGTGGCATTTAGACTTGTGCAGTTTCCTTGGCCTTTCTTCTGGTGGGGTTCATTTTCTTTTACTTTTTTGGCCATTTTTATTTTTTTCACCCTTTGATTTTTTCTTTTAGGGTATACCCTCTTTACATTTTTATTTTTTATTTTATTTTTTTGACAATATGGAAAACCTTTGCAACAAGGAATGGTATGAGCATATTACATAGCCCATCAAGTCAATCATGATATATGACACCTATTGGTATAGGAGCATAACAGTGGTGAAAAAAGTTACTCCTTCTATTGGAGATATAGGATATTCTTCCTCTAAGACTGCCTCAGTGGGTGAAGTAGGAGATCCTCCTTATTTGATTTCTGACCTTAAGACTTCAGGAAGTCTATGTCTAGTGAAGTATGGAATATGAGTTTGAGATGGTGGTTTATCACTACGTGGTCTAGATGGAGTGAGTGGTGTTGTTGGAATTAAACTCCCGCCTCTAGCTATGAATCTACCCCTAGAATCTCTTTCTCTATGCATATCATGTTTTTAGATGTAAGAAATGAGGTTACCTAATTACACTTCCTCGACAATGACGCCAAATTTTTTATCCAATTTAATGTCTTAAATTTCTTAATATAAGTTATCAACTGAAGTTTGTAATCTGATGAAGTGTGGTGCACTATATATGCTTAGTTAAACTTTTTCTTACTTCATTGTGTATGTTTTTATATTTTTTTGGGGGATGTTTTTCTTTATGTCTAAAGGTTAATTTTAAGGAATGAGAATTATGAAATTAATCAACTGAAACTAATTAAGTTCAAGTGTTAAAATTAATTTTGAAAGAAGGAAGAAAATGAAGTGTTCTTTAACTATTTTAATTTGCATAAAAATGAATCAAACTTTGGATGGTTAGTATATGATCTAAAAATAGAGTATCTATTCTAATGACTTTGAGATTTTGAAAATTAAATTTAATTCTAATATATCTTAATTTAGTTCTACTCCATGGATTGAAATATGAATCTTACGACTAAGAATTGAAAGGAAAATGCTAATGTAAATGAAAGCAGACTCAAAGGAAAAAAAAAACTATTGTATGATCAACTACTCAAGCATTCAATATGGAAGTATGACAGAGTGACCGTCTTGACATGATTTACAAGAAATTTATTACACTTTAGTTTTTAAAATTGAATCTAAGTAAACATTTAAATAACATGTAAAGGAAAACTCAATTACAGTATATTTTAAATACTCAAGCATCCAATTTGGAAATATGACAAAATCATCTTCTTGGCATGATTTACAAGCATCCAATTATACATTTAACTGAGGATATAATCTAGGAAAGCAATGTAAAGGCGTTTTTAGTGTGCTATAAATATAGGATTCATAATTTGGAATTGACTTTTGATAGTCTTGTAAATATGTACATACTTTGCCTTCTGCAAGTTGTATTCCCATATTTTGTAAAAATTATAAAAAATAAAAAAAATTGAAAATAAAAAAGAGGGTAAAAAAGTCCTAAAATAAAAATCAAAGGACTTAGAAAAAATGAGATGACCCAAAGAAAAAGATGAATAAAACATGAAAGTGTGCAAGTCTAAATGCCTCTACTTTTTACTTTTTGCAGTTAATTATAGAAGAGTGTCAATAAATGCCATAATCCATGATGAGTTGAACTACTTAATCTTGACTTGTCATGTTTCAATTTACTTGTTTTAGATAGAGAATAAAGAGTTGGCAGACAGTGTAATCCCGACAATTCAGTAGATAGATATAGATTAAAAAGGAACCCAACAGTTTAATCTGGGTCCTTGGATGAAACAAGGTAAAATTAGATAGTTTTTATAGCTTTCAAAAGTATAAAATGTTTAAGGTTGCTAGCTCAAATGCACCTGCACAAATGGAAGAAAAAATGTTAGATTAAAGATTGGGTAGGTAGAAGAAGGTGGGAAAATCATTGTAAATATCTTTCACCAAGCTACAATAAATAATTTTCCCTCCCCTATAGCTATTTGTCATTCTAAAATTTCATTCAAAGAGGCTCAGAGCATTTCTTTGAATTTTGTTGGGACCAGACCCAAGGCTTAATGACTGGCTAGTTGAAAATGTTAAATTTCTATGTTAATCCCAAAATTTACATCATCTACCATTTATGCATTCATCACCATGCAATTTCATAAGTAAAGACTCCATTTTTACTTAATGATACATAAAGCCCTCATTTGATTAACTACCTACATTTCATAAAGCATTAAAACCATGAAAAGGACATTATAGCCTAAGTTAAAGTGATAAAATTATGATAATCAAGCTTTCCTTTAATTTTCACTTTCCTTAGTTATAATTGTATATTTTGAGTATTCACTTTCTCCTTTGTCATATTAACTCTAACTTATTTATTAATTCCCTATAAAAATCCTTTTCATATTAATATAGTTCCCTTTTACTAAAATATCCTTGAAAAACCCACTATTATAAACTTTAGCCAAAGTCTATTATCCCACATGTTTTGAATAAACGCCCACAATAAACCCCCTTTGGCTAAACTAGAAATATGTAAATATCCCGCCCCCTATAGTTGTTAAACCTATTTGGTTTAATTGACTATATAATAAAACTAAAAATATATGAAAAAACACGTTTTATTTACATATCCAATGTATTTAAAATAACGCAAAAACATTACCCGTCACGCCTTTCCAAAATACATTGCTATCCCGTGCAGCTTAACCCATGGTCATACATTAGTTGCCCTATATTCATCTCTTAACCCCCAGTTAAACCCTTGTAACCCTTCCCATGCACCTTTACCTTATATATAAACTTCATTTATATATAACCCTGCACCTATATAATCTTCCCATCGGTAAAACTTTGGCTATAACACATCTATGCAAAGTTTTATATGTACATATATCATTACCCAACTCATATGAACCGTCCGGTCCCACACACCTTTCCGCCACAACTCTTAAACTTAATCCTGACCGTTCGCTTGATTAAAACAGATCCAACGGAGCGCGTTCAGTTTCGCACTCTAAAACTGATCGTGAAATGTTTGATAAAAATTGCGCCATAAAAGTTGTTTTTCAAAACCGCCCAATACAACGTGGCCAAATGTGATTCCAATGCATTCGAATTGTATGAAACTGCTTACCATGCCAATCCAACGCGAAAACAACCAGTGCTTTTTCGCAATCGAAAAACCAAATCCGCCTCCCACCTTTAATAAACTTGCAATTAATGCTGAATATGATGATTTTTTATTAAGATTAAACTTTAAGATATCATTATTATATCGGTTATTGCATTCCCAACTGATTCAGCTTCTGCCCAACTGTGTTAAGAGATCTTGAGCCTCTGTTTAAACCATTTCTTGCCCCAAAGCTGAAATTTCCCACGGTTCTTTATATTTTGAAGTTGGTTGAAGCCATCCTATGCGCCGAAGTCCAAATTCAAGCGGAAGCATCTCCGAAGCCCATCCAACTGTCGAAAAACCTACAGTTCAGGTATTCCTCAACTATTCAAGCTTGCAAATATGAAATTGAAGTCCTTGTTACTGAAAGACACCTAAAAAGGAGAAATTGACTGTATAAATTTGCCCTAAAATGCTCAAAATCAGGGAAAACACTGTTAAATTTTCCCCGGAAGCTATTATTGTCTCAAAAGCCTTTTTTTAAAGCGAAAAACTCCATTTACAACCTCTTTTAACCTTTGAAGACGAATTTCAAATGCAGGAGAAGTTTGAAGGAATACAGTTGACTAAACACCTCTTTATACAATTTTTCTATTCAGGAAACCCTGTTTCCTATCTTAAGCTAGTTTTTACCTAATAAAGCCCGGATTGAGAAATAAAATCCTTTGAAGATAATTCTCTCCCAGAAAATTGCTCAGTTTTCCTCTATTTGTGAAAATCAACTATAGAAAACAGTCTAAGCTTGCATTAGTTGTAACAAAAATGACTAAAAAATAGGTTACACCCAAAGTTGGAGGTCCCAAAGCCTCAAAACCTATAAAAGCCAAGCTTCCCAAGCCTGAATCCTCAAAGATCAACAAGCCAACTCCTGCCTTAACAACTGATTCAACTGAAGTTGTTAGACCTCTCCAACAACCTGTTTCCGCTGTAGAAAACATTCCTTTGACTGATTTAGATTACAAGATTGCTGATACAGTGGTAGAATTCAATTTGCTTGAGATTCATAACTGGTGTTATGATAAATTTCTGAATAAAAATAAAGATGACATGCCTATTTTGGAATCCAGTTTGCCCAAATATGTAGTTCCTGTTACTCATCCAGCCCAGGACTTGGTCAGACTATGTCAAATGCATTATGTTCCTGATCAGAGAGTTGTTTTAAACAAATATAGAGAAATTTTGTTTTCCCTCACAAAAAAATCCATAAATGAGATGCTTCAGTTGAAGCTTGATCCCAGAGTAGTGCCCTTGTCAATTGAAGAGTTAACCCAGTTATACTTAGAGTTGGAGTTCCCTAAAAAGTTTTCAATCTTTCAGAATTTCATGCCTGAATATGTAGACCTTCCTAAGGTGAATCCACCATATTCTACTTCTGATTTTCCTGAAGCCTCTAGACAAGTGATCTCAATGCTATCCTTCATTCTAGGATATTTCAATGATGAATTTACTGATGCATCTATACTTGGCTTCATTTCTACATTATCCCCTGGGCAACCTCCTACCATGATCTTTGATTTTTCTAGATTCATTTCTAATAGCATACATTACCAACTGGCCAAATTGCCTACTGAGGGAGTGTTCAGATATTCATCTTATCTATTCCATTTGTTTCTATTTTTCCAAGCTGAGAATTTTCCCATTGATTTGGAAAAGATGGATGTAGAGGGCTAGCCTCTATCAGTCATATTTGTGACATCCTTGTTCAGAAAAAAGGAAATGAATTCAGTTATAAACAGTTTTCAGACTTATTCGTCAAGACATGCATGAATTTGATTTACAAGTCTGAATAGCCCAAAGTGAGCGAAGAAATGAAGAGAATACTACAACTATCTGAACAATGCAAAGTAGGAGATTGGTACTTATATCAGAGACACACAGAACTAAGAATATTTTGAACAAATTTGTCCCCATATAAGTTACCTAAATTTTTAACCATCAGGGCTTTTGCATTGGAATATTTGAGACAAGTTTTAAATGTAGATGCTATAAAATTCATGGCATCAAAGAAAAAGACTCAGTTTAATTTGAAGAGCCAAATTAGCCCTTTCATAGTAAACAATAGGGAAGGTGAGAAAGAAATATTTAGACAATTATCAAAGTATCAATTTCAAGAGAGTTTTAAATTGAATTATGATCCTTAGGGTTACCTCAGTGCTATAAGGGTAAAATGCAAGCTTCAACCTTTTATACATGACTCAAAACCACATATAGAGAAGTTTTCTAATCAAATGGAATGGATGCCGAACACATTGATAGATCCTACTTCTGATACAGAAACAGTGAAAGGGACAGATAATTCACAGACTATAATAGTCACCAAACAGTCGGAATGTTCAAACAAAAGGACTAGGAATGAAGAAGGCTATTCAGCAGAGGCCATTGCAGAAAGCAAATTCAAGATTATTTACAACAAAAGGGAAAAAATGACTGCTGCTGAGAAAGAAAAAACAATAGAAATAGATGATAATGATCAATAATTGAATAATAATCAACAAGTAGATAAAGAAGACACCACAGTAATTGTTACTGAAATTTTAACATACATTCAGAAAGGATAGGACGCAGCACACGAGCAGGATAGTCAGATGATTGAAAAATAGGTCAATATTGAGATTCCCTCTTCCTCCAAGGCAGTAGATGAAAAAGATTCAGACATCAAACAAAGGTACAAACAAATTAAGGAGAAAAATGAGGAGATCAAAAGAGAAATTTACTCTAAATTTATCAAAGAAAAGCTAGGTAACAAGGACAGATTGTTAACAACATTTGATTATTCTACTAATAAAATGATCATGTCCTACCTCTAGCCAAAGATTGCAGATCCAAAGACAGTCTCAGAATACAACAAAATAGACTTTGAAGTTGATTCAGAGAATATCCATGAGCTTGATCAAATTGAACTTCATAGACATACATCTGAAATGCTATATTAAAAAATAGTGGATAAGACTAGGAGTACTATTCAATTACAAAACACCATTTTTAACATGCAGGACTAGATGAGGCTAGACAATGCCTCTTTACAAGAAAAAGAACTAAGGATTAAGTCCTTGGAAGATCTAGTCATTCAAATAGGAGTAGATCCATCAAACATACAGGTTGCTCAGACCTTGATAAATCAAAATAATGATGATATCACTACTTTGAGGAAATAGTTAAAGCTTCCTCCAAATGAACATCCTCAAGAAAAAGAAATCCTCTAAGAACAAAATGAAAAAGAATAAATGGCCAAGTTAATACTAAAACTGACTACCCAAGTCAAACAAATGGAAGATTAGATGGATATCCTTATAAAATAAAAAGAAGCTGAGGTGAAAACTATTCCCACTGTTATTCCTATGGTTAGCACAGCTGTCCCTTCTACATTGGCAGAACATTTAGCCCCAAAAGTTCCACTGGAAACTGCAATGTCAGTGCAATCTAAAGATAATTCTGCCATAGGATCATTCACCACACAAGTACATCAAGCAAAAGATATTGTAAAAGCCATGGAGGAAATTTCCCTAAAAAATAATGAGATAATCAATTTGAAAAAGACCATTCAAACTCTTGAATCATCAAACAGGAATATATTGATTACATCAAAAGGACATGAACAAAGAGTGAAAAGACTTGAAGAACAGGTAAAGATCTTACAGCAGCAAGTAAATCTCAGTGAACATGTGTCCTTCATCAAGAACTATCTTTGGACAAACATAATTCAAGGCATATATCTAGAATGGCCTTCAATTCAAATCATATACAAGCAGAGAGATTTACTTAAGGCAGCACAGGTGGAAATTCAGAAAACAAAGGAAGAACTGACTAATAAACCATCTCAACCTTTGAATCTTATTACATTTTTAAATAGCAAGAACAGAGAGGAGCTTGAAGAATTGAAAATACAAGACAGGACCGAAACAATTCTTCAAATCAAAAAGGTCCTAAATAAAAGGAATATGATGAACAATTTGAAGGAAAAGTGTGAGGCCATGAATTTGTCAATAACAAATTTTTTGGCTAAATACACAATATTGAGACAAGTAGGCCTCCTAGACATTCATGGCTTTAATGAAAAGCTAATGGTTCAAACATATTATGACAAGAATATCAAGGCCCATGCCAAAGAACAAATAAATAAGCCTCTCCCACAAGGTTCCCCAACTGGTAAAGTTATCTTGGAGTACTTTGAAAACTTATTTTTTTCTACAAAGTGAAATTAAACATATTTTCATTATCAAACCAAATTTCTAAAAGTACACTGATGCTGATGAAAGTTACCGGAAGTTGAAAAGTATGAAAATACCAAGTGATCAGCAATGGTAGGAATTCACAGATTTGTTATAGCAGCATTGGATCAGAAAAACAGAAAAAGTATAGGTAAAACAGTGAAGTTGAGAAGAAAAGAATAAAAATAGTTTATGTAATTTTGGATTTTACCACTAATATAAATCTTTACAGCAGTAAAAGAGTAAAAAGAAAATTCAAGCAAGATAGAAAAATGATGGGACAGTTTTTTACCATAGTGAAAACTTCATCTTACAGCTGTTAAGAGGTAAAAATAGCAGTTGAAATTATATCAGAAAGTAACAGGGTCGAAGTGTATCCGAGTAGAAACAATCAGCTAGTTTTTACTATGGTAAATTCTAGATTTTACTAGAAGCAAAGTGACAAATGAACAGAATAAAGAGTATCAGGACGAAAAACAACGTTAAAGGATGAAAAGTGAAAGAGTATCAGTCAAGCAATCTACAAACAGATATCTTCCAAATGTGCCAGCAAGCATGTACACCTAGTCAACAAATTGTTTTGATTAGATAATGTTAGTTCTATTTTTCCTAGAAAAAGAGACAACTTGCTTAAGTTGTTAAGCAGCTGGCCCTCTTAGTGTTTAAGATATTTTTTTTTCCTAGATTTATTCCTATATTTCTCTAGGATATTTTGTACTAAACAATTTGTATAAATACTTCACTCTTTGAAGTATTAAGGGTGGAATAAAATTGCTGAGATTATTATAGACAATTTTGTTGGTACTTTGGAGGCTCATGTGTTGATTTCATAGCAGCAGACTGGAAAACAGCCAATATGAATTCATAACTCAAGATTCATGCGATAAGCTAATGAGTAAAGTGATTTCTTACTGTCATTGTTTCCTCTTCTAAAGTTTCATTAAATTTCATATATGTATTTAATCCAAATGATTAATTAGGAATATTATTTCAGGATAAGTGTAAAAAACTCCCTGTCTTAACTACTTGATCATTTCAATATTTTTTGTTGATTTCTAGACTTAGGAATCCTTAATTGCTCCTAGTCTCGTTTGACCTCTGTCTCCTTCCCCTTATTTCCAGATCAAAGGATCCTTCACTGCCCTTTATCTTGAAAGCAAGCCATCCCATCAAATCAAACCATTCAAATCTTTGAGGTTTATCTACCTTTCCCTGAGTACATTAGCATCCTTTTGGCCTTGCCTTCTAGTTTTGCTTGCTACACCTTGACTCCATAGCCCAATGGACTAGTAGATCCCTCCTTAATTTGTCTCCAAGTAATCTTATTTCCCACCAAACTTTCCAAACAAAAAACCAAGTGCCTAATCATACCTAGCCTAAAATATCAATTCAAAACAAAGTTAAATCTGAAAGAGAGAGCCCTCTCTAAAATTTAGGAAGGCTAGATCCTAAATTTTCAAAGTAGGTTTGTGGTTACCACTAGTTTTCTTTAACTATAAATCAAAATCCCATGACCTAAGAAATTACTAGGGTGATAACATATTGGCGACCATACTGGGGAACTAACCACTCTCCAGTTTTAAAATCTAATCTTGAAGGAATATTTTTAAACCTATATTTTCTAATTTAAAGATTAATTTTAAAGGCTGTGGGTATTTCATAAATAGACATTCTGACTTCTAGGAAAACCTACTATACCAGGTCTAACCCAGATCCTAAGCCTGATGTAATAGTAGACAACCCCGAACAGATTGGAAAAAATAAAAAGAAAAAACAAAGTGATAGTTTAGAAGCCGAAGTGCCCTTGAGAAAAACTAATTCCTTACCCAAAGAATTAGTGAGTTTAACCGATATTGAGTTTGATTTCAAATTTGAAAATTCATTATTTAGAAATGAATCTGAAATTGATTTAAAGGAAAATGTCATAGATCCTGTTTTTACTTCTTTTGTGAATGAGAAACAGAAAATTATTTCAGCATCAACAAAATCAGACAAATCTAAAATCCAAAGTCTAGTAGAAAGGGTTAATGTTACACAGATTAAAGATGTCGATGAAGTTGTTAAATTAGCTAAGTTTTTATCTCACTTTAAGCCTCCAGTTTCTCAATTACACACAACAATCTTTCCAACAGCAGTTTCAAATATGTATGCTGCCATTTCATTTTTAGACTCCACTGTCAGCTCACCCACATAAACTTTTAGTCCTGAGTTTCCTTTGCAACCTAGGATTATATTTTCATCATACCCTCAAGCCACTGCAAGTTCATCCATAGAACCATTTATTCCTAAGTTGCCTTTGCAACCTAGGATAGTATTTCCATCATTCACTCAGTCCATTGCATCCACCAATTTTATAAGCACTACATTTTTTCCATCCAGTTCCATATATATATATATATCAACATCTTTTCCAAGTTCTTCAAATACAGCTTCTAGCACATCAGCTGTCATATCCAACACTACTCCTATAGTCACTGTTATACCTCCCAGTTCAGGAAAACTTCAAATCATGGCTGCAAGATATGCCCCTCTAGTTTTACCCCGAAACCTCCATGATATGCCCCAAAATTACCAAAAGGATATCCCATTCTTTGATAATTTTTCACAAATTACTGCACAACAACATATCACCAAAATGACTGATTTTTTTTAGATTTATGAGATAGATGAATCTGATGTCCAAATCAGGTTGTTTTCTCAAATTTTAACTGGAGAAGTAAAAACATGGTTTAGAAATTTAGGTGCTGGTAGTATAGCATATTTAGCTGCATTTCATAGAGCATTCATAAATAAATGGGAAAAGAAAAAGAATCGCCTGCAAATTTTATCTGAGTTTGATTCTTTAAAAAGAGCTCCTAATGAGTCTATTCAGGATTATTGCACTAGATATAATGGTGTTTATAATGCCATCCCTGTTGATCTTAAACCTACCCCTTATTCAGTACTTCTTAAATTTCCTGATGGATTTGATCCAGATATGGCATACCAATTAAGAGAAAGAAATGTTGAAACATTAGAACAGATGAAACTAGATGTTGTTGGTGTAGAAATTAATATCCTAGCCAAAAAAACCAGACTTAGGAATGAAAGGAGAGTCACCATCAAAGAATAGAATTCAAGCTTAGATGGTAAATTTGATCTTTTTTCCAAAACTTTAGAAAGAGTAGTTGAGATATTAGACAACGTTGAGAAAAAACCGCAATGAGATAACCAACCCCAAATCAGAAATCCCAACTATAGAAAAAACAACAATCCTGGGAAAGGTAAAGAACCTTCCCCATATCAAAACATTAGGCTCCCTTTTGAAGAGAACTATGCAGAAAGTTCTCAAAACAATGTTAAGGATGAGGAAGACATCGACATAGTGATGGGCATAGATGAAAGCAATACAATTTTCCTCCCTGAGGAGGATCAAGAACTCTTTGAGCTTCAACAGTTCAAAGTAGAATCTGGTGAATCCTTTGACTATAAGCAAGGTTATGACTTCGCAATCAATGACATTCATAGCCAGTATAACCTTAGGAGAAAGAAAACAAATGAGCCTTCTACAAAAAAAAATGCTTCAACTCAACAAAATCAAAACAAAATGAATGTAGAGGCTCCTAAAACAAAAATTTTGCAAATTCTTCCAAGAGAAAACAAGAAAAATTCAAACCTACCCAGTCCTAAAAAAACAGTCTAGTCCAAATATTGTTGATATCACTGATGAGGTGGCTCAAACCTCCAAACATGCCCAAAAGTCTAATACTACAAAGGCCACTAATTCAACAAAAACAACAGTTCCTGATCCAAAGAAAAATCTAGCTGACTCTAAATCATCAAATCCTAAATCTTCTTTTGAAAATTCCAGATCTGACAAAGCCTCTGCTACCACTCAAATTGTTAATGAAAAAATAACTAATGACAGTAGAAATCAAGAAACTCAAACAGAAGATAAAAGAAAAAATCAAGCTAAAGGTAAAATTGTTGAAACTCAAGAAAACCCCACTTATTTAACAATCACAAAAGATAAACTTCTGGAGATTAGTAAATCTCAACCAACATTCAACATTCAAGCTGAAATATCCAAGTTAAAAATACCAATTCCTTTAACAGAATTGGTAAAGAATAACTTGTATAAATCAACAATCAATTAAACTTTAAACATGAATGATGATGAGGACTCAATTAATCTAAATGATGATCAGCCTGAATTATTTTTTGGTCCTGATGTGAATGGTACACATGCTGATGGAGAAATCCCTCCTTTTTACATTAGTCTTACTATTCACGATAAGATATTACACAATGCAATGTTAGACTCAGGAGCTTCCCACAACTTAATGCCAAAAGCTATTATGGAAACTCTGAATCTAGAAATAACAAGGCCATATAAAGACTTGTTCTCATTTGATTCCTCTAAAGTTAAGTGCATTAGATTAATAAAAGATTTTTGTGTCAATTTAGTTCAATACGCAGGTAAAAGTATGATCATGGATATTGTAGTAGCTGATATCCCACCAAAGTATGGTATGCTTCTTTCTCGCTCATGGGGAGCTAAGTTGTAAGGATCTTTACAACTAGACATGAGTTTTGCTACTATCACAGTATTTGGACAGCCGAAAAAACATTACAGAGAAACCTAATGAAATACATGGTCAGTAATGAAAAAAGGTCCATAAATTATCCCATCTATCCAACTCCAACTGACCTTGACTCTTTCAGTTTATGCAACTCTGGTAATGATAATATCCAAACTGAATTGATTAACAGAAAACCTGAACCAAACAACGATAATATCTTTCATGAAGCTCTTTGGCACTTAGATTTTGATGGCTCAATGAACAAGACAGACACAGGAGCTGGAGTATGGATCACTAACATGGAAACCAGTCATTCGGAAGGACATGCCTTTAGACTCAACTTTAAATGTACCAACAACATGGCAGAGTATGAAGCATTGATCTTAGGCCTCCAAATCATCAGAAACTTAGGAGGTAAAATAATTTTAATCATGGGTGATTCATAATTAGTTATTAAGCAAATAAACGGTGAATATTTTTTTCATAATCCTAGATTAACCAGATATAGAGATGCAACGATTGACTTGGTTGATGATTTACTAGAATCTAAGTTTGCTATTATTCCCAGAAATCAACATTTGCAAGCACATTGCCTAGTAACTTTTGCTAGCACATGTAATTTACCTTTTCAACCAACACATAGATATACTGCTGAAGTAAAATATAGACCCATTGTTCCTGAAAATGTTAAATACTGGCAGATTTTCTCTAAATATGAACATATTTTCAATTTTTTGAAGAGCAAGGAGGAATTCCAAAACTGTAAGATAGACATTGATGATAGTTTAGATTCATAATATAATGTAGATGATGATTTTAATGTGAAATAAATAGTGTAGATGTACATAAATATAAAATTCCAACTGTATTTACTCAATCAGATATAAAAAACTTAGAAAAATTAGACATAGAGAAAATAATTGAAGAATAAATAGACATGCTAGAATTGAAAGATAATCTTTTACCTAAAGGTTTAACTCCTTTAGAAGATTTGTTTGATTCCAATGATGTGCCCAAGAAGCCTAAAATGGAACCAGTCAAATCTGATATTGAGGAGTACAATATAGGAACAGAATTACATCCTAAAATGATAAAGTTTTCTAAATATTTACCACAAGAAGAAAAAGTCAAATACATTGATTTGTTGAAAGAATATCAAGATGTATTTGCATGGAGTTATGAAGATTTAAAGGCTTATGACACACATATAATTCAACATAATATTCCTGTAAAAGATGACCAGAAGCCTTTTAGACATAAATTAAGAAGGATTAATCCTGTCTTGTTACCTTTGATAGAAAAATAAGTCAAACGAATGTACGATTCCCAAATAATTGCACCAATCAGATATTCTGATTGGGTTTCTAACTTAGTACCTACTAGGAAGAAAACTAGAGAAATAAGATTATGTGTATATTTTAGAAATGTCAATAAAGTGTCTTTGAAAGATAATTACCCTTTGCCAAAGATGGATCACATATTGCAGAGAGTAGTTGGATCTTCAATAATCTCTTTATTGGATTGTTTCTCAGGTTATAACCAGATACTTATTCAGAAAGAAGACCAACCCAAGACAACCTTTACTACTCCTTGGGGCACTTTCATGTATGTGAGAATGCCTTTTGGATTAATGAATGTTGGAGCTACCTTTCAAAGGGCTATGGATATAGCCTTTTCTAAAGAAATCTATGACCTTTTGGTTATTTACTTAGATGATATTACTGTATTTTCTAAATCTGATAATGAACATTTGGATCACTTGAGAGAGGTATTCATTAAATGTAGGTAATATGGCATATCCTTAAATCCCAAAAAGACTCTTTTTGGACTTGAAGAAGGTAAATTATTAGGACACATAATTTCCAAGGAAGGTATTAGGATATACCCAACAAGAATTGAAGCCATACTAAACATTCACCCACCTAGGAACATCAAAGAGTTACAAGCATTTTTAGGTAAAATAATTTTTTTAAGAAGATTTATTTTTAATCTAGTTGAAATCATAAAGGAAATTAATAACATGCTGAAAACAGACTCGGTATTAAAATGGACATTTGAAGCAAAACAATCTTTTGAATCTATAAAACATGCTTTAACCAAAACACTAGTCTTAATTAGCCCAGACTTCAAAAAATATTTTATTATCTTTTCATTTTCCTCTAAACATACCATAGCTGCAGTTCTTTTGCAGAAAAATGACCAAGGTTTTGAACAACCTATAGCATTTTTCAGTAAAACACTTAGAGATGCACCTTTGAGATATAATATCATGGAAAAACAAGCTTTAGCCTTGGTTAAAGTCATAAAATATTTCAGAGTGTACATTCTTTACTCCCACATTATTGCCTATGTTCCCAATTCTGTAGTCAAAGATATTCTTACACAGGATGGACCAGATGGTAGAAGAGGAAAGTGGATTGCCACTATCCTTGAGTATGATATTGAAATCAAACCAACTAAGCTCATAAAAGGACAAGGGTTAGCCAGATTAATGGCTGAATCCAACTGTAATGCCTTAGATATACATTTCATTGCACAAATTGATGACCAAGAAGAGATGGTGACTCCATTGATGAGTGAAGCCTTTCTAGACTCACCATGGTACTCTGATGTTATCTTTGTACTCACACATTTACAAGCTCCTCCTGGTTTAACTAGAACAAAAGCTGGATTTGTAAAACTTAAAGAAATGAGATATTGTATTCTAGATAAAATGCTTTATTGGAAAGAACAAAGTGGGATTTTACTTAATTGTTTACTGAAATTAGAAGCTGACAAGATTATTGAGGAATTTCATGCAGGTGACTGTGGAGGCCACTTATACTGGAAGAGTATAGTAGATAAAATTCTTAGAGCTTGTTTTTACTAGCCAACATTGTTTGCTGATGTCAAAAAATATGTTACCTCCTATCACCAATGTCAGATTTTTGAAGGGAAAAATAAATTATTACCCTTGCCCCTAAAACCTATTTGTACTGAGATGCCTTTTCAACAATGGGGTTTAGACTTCATTGGAGAAATTCATCCCCCATCTTCCAGACAACATAAATGGATTTTGACTACCACAGACTATTTTACCAAGTGGATAGAAGCCATTCCTACTAGGCAAGCCACGGACTCAGTCATAATATATTTTATTGAAAACAATATTTTATCTAGATTTGGATGCCCATAGAAAATTATTACTGATAATGCAGCTACATTTAAATCCAAGAAAATTATTCCTTTTGCCATAAGTATCACATTACCCTAGGCCACTCTACTGCTTATTACCCTCAAGGTAATGGCTTAGAAGAATCCTCTAATAAAAGCTTGGTAAACATCATCAAAAAATTACTTCAAGAAAACAAAAAGACTTGGAACAAAAAGCTGGTCTATGCCCTATGGGCAGATAGACTTACCACCAAGAAATCAATTGGTACTTCACCTTACCAGCTAGTTTATGGAATGGATGCATCTTTTAGTTCATCATTGGGAGTTCCAGTAATGAAGATTATTCAGGAATCACAAGTTGAGATTAATGATATTCAACAGAGAATAAATCAAACCATTC
Source organism: Pinus albicaulis (assembly GCA_034641835.2). Taxonomy (NCBI): domain Eukaryota; kingdom Viridiplantae; phylum Streptophyta; class Pinopsida; order Pinales; family Pinaceae; genus Pinus; species Pinus albicaulis. Next base: position 280,951 of record JAXQQM020084580.1, read on the forward strand.
ATTTACAGCAGACAAGGGAGGAAGTATATGAAAAATATCAAGTAATTCATGATAAGATCAAAAATATTTTTGATAAAAGAAGTAAGGAGATGATTTTTACATAGGAGATAAAGTGTTAAAATGGGATTCCAGGAGAGAGGAAAAGGGTAAACATGGAAAATTTGATTTTTTATGGAAGGGACCTTATGAAATTTATTGGTACAGAGGTAATAATGCATTTTTTATCCGAAATTTGGATGGAACAAGTGTTCCAAAAGGACCAGTGAATGGTAGGATGCTTAAACACTACTATTCTTCTGAGTTAACTAACACATAGTTCCAAATTGATTCCTTTTTTACATCATTGTAAATATTCATTGCAAGTGAGTAAATTGGATTGGATGTTTTCTTTTCAAAAGTTGAAGCCCAGAGTGAAGGACCTAAGCTTTGAAGAGTAAAATATCATAAGTATGAGTTGTTGCAGAAATCAGAAGACAGTTACAGGATCATCAAGGTTAAAAATTCAAGGCTACTGATCTTAGAGTTCTTGACATTTCACCAGGAAATGTCATCCCCATGTGAAGTTGCTGTTAGTTTCCTATAAATATAGGATTCATAATTTGGAATTGAATTTTGATAGTCTTGTAAATATGTACATACGTTGCCTTCTGCAATTTTTATTCCCATATTTGTAAAAATTATAAAAAATAAAAAACAAGAAAATCAAAAAGAGGGTAAAAGAGTCCTAAAAGAAAAATCAAAGGACTTAGAAAAAATGAGATACCCTAAAGAAAAAAGATGAATAAAACATGACAGTGTGCAAGTCTAAATTCCACTACTTTTTACTTTTTGCAGTTAATTATGGCAGAGTGTCAATAAATGCCATAATCCATGATGAGTTGAACTGCTTAATATTGACTTGTCATGTTTCAATTTACTTGTTTTAAATAGAGAATAAAGAGTTGTCAGACAGTGTAATCCTGACAATTCAGTAGATAGATATAGAGTAAAAAGGAGCCCAATAGTTTAATCTGGGTCCTTGGATGAAATAAGGTAGAATTACATAGTCTTTATAGCTTTCAAAAAAATAAAATGTTTAAGGTTGCTAGCTCAAATGCACCTGCACAAATGGAAGAAAAAATGTTAGATTAAAGATTGGGTAGGTAGAAGAAGGTGGGAAAATCATTGTAAATATCTTTCACAAGGCTACAATAACTAATTTCCCCTCCCCTATAGCTATTTAACATTCTAAACTTTCATTCAAAGAGGCTCAGAGCATTTCTCTGACTTTTTTTGGGACTGGACCCAAGGCTCAGTGATTGGCTAGTCGAAAATGTTAAATTTCTATGTTAATCCCAAAATTTACATCATCTACCATTTGTGCATTCATCACCATGCAATTTCATAAGTAAAGACTCCATTTTTACTTAATGATACATAAATCCCTCATTTGATTAACTGCCTACATTTCATAAAGCATTAAAACCCTCAAAAGGACATTATAGCCTAAGTTAAAGTGATTAAATTATGATAATCAAGCTTTACTTTAATTTTCACTTTCCTTAGTTATAATTGTATATTTTGAGTATTCACTTTCCCCTTTGTCATATTAACTCTAACTTATTTATTAATTCCCTATAAAAATCCTTGTCATATTAATATAATTCCCTTTTACTAAAATATCCTTGAAAAACCCACTATTATAAACTTTAGCCAAAGTCTATTATCCCACATGTTTTGAATAAATGCCCACAATAAACCCCCTTTGGCTAAACTAGCACTATGTAATATCCCGCCCCCTATATTTTTTAAGCCTATTTGGTTTAATTGATTATATAATAAAACTAAAAATATATGGAAAATCGTGTTTTATTTACATATCCAATGTATTTAAAATAACGCAAAAACATTACCCGTCACGCCTTTGAAAAATACATTGTTGTCCCGCGTAGCTTAACCCATGGTCATACATTAGCTGCCCTCTATTCATCTCTTAACCCCCAGTTAAACCCTTGTAACCCTTCCCATGCACCTTTACCTTATATATAAACTTCATTTATATATAACCCCGCACCTATATAATCTTCCCATTGGTAAAACTTTGGCTATAACACATATTTGCAAAGTTTTATATGTACATATATCATTACCCGACTCATATGAACTACTCGGTCCCACACATCTTTCCGCCGCATCTCTTAAACTTAATCCTGACCGTTCGCTTGATTAAAACAGATCCAACGGAGCGCATTCAGTTTCGCGCTCCGAAACTGATCGTGCGATGTTTGATAAAAATTGCACGTTCGAAGTTGTTTTTCAAAACCTCCCAATACAACGTGGCCAAATGTGATTCGATTGCGTTCGAATTGTATGAAACTGCTGACCATGCCAATCCAACGCAAAAACAACCAGTGGCTTTTCGCAATCGAAAAACCAAATCCGCCTCCTACCTTTAATAAACTTGTAATTAATGCCGAATATGATGATTTTTTTATTAAGGTTAAACTTTAAGATATCATTATTATATCGGTTTGTTGCATTCCCAACTAATTTAGCTTCCGCCCGACTGTGTTAAGAGATCTTGAGCCTCTGTTTAAACCATTTCTTGCCCCAAAGCTAAAATTGCCCACAGTTCTTTATATTTTGAAGTTGGTTGAAGCCATCTTATGCGCAGAAGTCCAAATTCAAGTGGAAGCATCTCCGAAGGCCATCCAACTGTCAAAAAACATACAGTTTAGGTATTCCTCGACTACTCAAGCCTGCAAATCCAAAATTGAGGTCCTTGTTACTGAAAGACACCTAAAAAAGAGAAATTGATTGTATAAATTTGCCCTAAAACGCTAAAAATTAGGGCAAACCATGTTAAATTTTCCCCAGAAGTTGTTATTGTCTCAAAAGCCTTTTTTTAAAGCCAAAACCTCCATTTACAGCCTCTTTTAACCTTTGAAGAAGAATTTCAAACGCAGGAGAAGTTTGAAGGAATACAGTTCACTAAACACCTCTTTCTACAGTTTTTCTACTCAGGAAACCTTGTTTCCTGTCTTAAGCTATTTTTTACTTGATAAAGCCCAGATTGAGTAATAAAATCCTTTGAAGATAATTCTCTCCCAGCAAATTGCTCAGTTTTCCTCTATTTGTGAAAATCAACTATAGCAAACAATTTAAGCTTTCATTAGTTGTAACAAAAATGACTTAAAAACAGGTTACAGCCAAAGATGGAGGTCCCAAAGCCTCAAAACCTATAAAAGCCAAGCTTCCCAAGCCTGAATCCTTAAAGATAAACAAGCCAACTCCTGCCTTAACAACTAATTCAACTCAATTTGTTAGACCTCTCCAACCACCTGTTTCCCCTGAAGAAAACATTCCTTTGACTGATTTAGATTACAAGGTTGCTGATATAGTGGTAGAATTCAATTTGCTTGAGATTCACAACTGGTGTTATGATAAATTTCTGAATAAAAATCAAGATGACATGCCTATTTGGGAATCCAATTTTCCCAATATGTGGTTCCTATTACTCATCTAGCCTAGGACTTGGTCAGGCTATGTCAAATGCATTATGTTCCTGATCAGAGAGCTGTTATAAATAAAGATAGAGAAATTCTGTTTTACATCACATCAAAATCCATAAATGAGATGCTTCAGTTGAAGCTTGATCCCAGAGTAGTGCCCTTGTCAATTGAATAGTTATCCCAGTTATACTTACAGTTGGAGTTCCCTAAAAAGTTTTCAATCTTTCATAATTTCATGCCTGAATATGTAGACCTTCCTAAGGTGAATCCACCATATTTTACTTCTGATTTTCTTGAAGCCTCTAGACAAGTGTTCCCAATGATATCCTTCATTCTAGGATATTTCAATGATGAATTTACTGATGCAAATATACTTGGCTTCCTTTCTACATTATCCCCTGGGCAACCTCCTGCCAAATTGCCTACCGAGGGAGTGTTCAAATATTCATCTTATCTATTCCATTTGTTTCTATTTTTCCAATCTGAGCATTTTCCCATTGCTTTGCAAAATATGGATGTAGATGGCCAACCTCTATCAGTCATATTTTGGACATCCTTGCTCAAAAAAGAAGAAAATTAATTCAGTTATAAACAATTTTCAGACTTATTCATCAGGACATGCATGAATTTTATTTACAAGTCTGAACAACCCAGAGTGAGCGAAGAAATGAAGAGAATACTACAACTATATGAATAATTCAAAGTAGGAGACTGGTACTTGTATCAAAGACACACATAATTAAGAATATTTGGAACAAATTTGTCCCCATATAAGTTACCTAAATTTTTAACCATCAGGGTTTTTGCACTGGAATATTTGAGACAAGTTTTAAATGCAGATGCTATAAACTTCATGGCATCAAAGAAAAATACTTTGTTTAAGTTGAAGAGCCAAATTGGCCCTTTCATAGTAAACAATAGGGAAGGTGAGAAAGAAATATTTAGACAACTATTAGAGTATCAGTTTCAAGAGAGTTTTAAATGGAATTATGATCCCCAGGCTTACCTAAGTGCTATAAGGGTAAAATGCAAGCTTCAACCTTTTATACATGACTCAAAACCACATAGAGAGAAGTTTGATAATCAAATGGAATGGATGCCAAACACATTGATAGATCCTACTTCTGATATAGAAATAGTGAAAGGGACAGATAATTCACAGACTATAATAGTCACCAAACAGTCAGAATGTTCAAACAAAAGGACCAGGAATGAAGAATGATATTCAGCAGAGACCATTGCAGAAAACCAATTCAAGATTATTTACAAGAAAAGGGCAAAAATGACTGTTGCTGAGAAAGAAAAAACAAAATAAATAGATGATAATGATCAAGAATTGAATAATAATAAGCAAGTAGATAAAGAAGACACCACAGTAATTGTTACTGAAATTTTAATAGACATTCAAAAAGGACAGGATGCAGCACAAGAGCAGGACAGTCAGATGATTGAAAAATAGGTCAATATTGAAATTCCCTCTTCCTCCAAGACAACAGATGAAAAATATTGAGACATCAAACAAAGGTACAAACAAATTAAGGAGAAAAATGAGGAGATCAAAAGAGAAATTTACTCTAAATTTCTCGAAGAAAAGCTAGGTAACAAGGATAGATTGTTAACAACATTTGATTATTCTACTAATAAAATGATCATGTCCTACCTCTAGCCAAAGATTGCAGATCCAAAGACAGTCTCAGACTACAAAAAAATAGACTTTGAAGTTGATTTAGAGAATATCCATGAGCTTGATCAAATTGAACTTCACAGACATACATCTGAAATGCTATATTCAAAAATAGTGGATAAGACTAGGAGTACTATTCAATTACAAAACACCATTTTTAATATGCAGGACCAGATGAGGCTAGACAAAGCCTCTTTATAGGAAAAAAAACTAAGGATTAAGTCCTTAGAAGATCTAGTCATTCATATAAGAGTAGATCCATCAAACATATAGGTTGCTCAGACCTTGATAAACCAAAAGAATGATGATATCACTGCTTTGATGAAACATTTAAATCTTCCTCAAAATGAACATCCTCAAGCAAAAGAAATCCTCCAAGAACAAACTGAAAAAGAATAAATGGCCAAGTTAATACTAAAATTGACTGCCCAAGTCAAACAGATGGAAGATCAGATGGATATCCTTATAAAAGAAAAAGAAGCAGTAAAAGAAGCTGAGGTGCAAACTATTCCCACTGTTATTCCTATGGTTAGCATAGCTGTCCCTTCCACATTGGCAGAACATTTAGCCCCAAAAGTGCCACTAGAAACTTCAGTGTCAGTGCAATATAAATATACTTCTGCCACAGGATCATCCACCACACAGGTACATGAAGCAGGTGAAGCAGCAGATATTGTAAAATCCATGGAGGAAATGTCCCTAAAAAATAATTAGATAATCAATTTGAAAAAGACCATTCAAACTCTTGAATCATCAAACAATAATATATTGATTACGTCAAAAGGACATGAACAAAGAGCAAAAATACTTGAAGAACAGGTAAAGATATTACAGAAACAAGTAAATCTTAGTGAACAGGTGTCCTTCATCAAGAACTATCTTTGGACAAACATAATTCAAGGCATACATCTAGAATGGCCTTTAATTCAAATCATATATGAGAAGAGAGATTTAATTAAGGCAGCGCAGGTGGAAATTCAGAAAAAAAGGAAGAACTGGCTAATAAACCATCTCAAGCTTTGAATCTTACTACATTTTTAAATAGAAAGAACAGAGAAGAGCTTGAAGAATTGAAAATACAAGACAGGACCGAAACAATTCTTCAAATAAAAAAGGTCCTAAATAAAATGAATATGATGAACAATTTGAAGGAAAAGTGTGAGGCCATGAATTTGTCAATAACAAAGTTTTTTGCTAAATACACAATATTGAGACAAGCAGGCCTCCCAGAAATTCATGGCTTTAATGAAAAGCTAATGGTTCAAACAAATCATGACAAGAAGATAAGGGCCCATGCCAAAGAACAAATAAATAATCCTCTGCCACAAGGTTCCCCAACTAGTAAATTTAACTTGGAGTACTTTGAAAACTTATATTTTCTACAAAATGAAATTAAACATATTTTCATTATCAAACCAATTTTCTCAAAGTACACTGATGTTGATGAAAGTTACCGGAAGTTGAAAAGTATGAAAATACCAAGTGATCAGCAATGGTAGGAATTCATAGATTTGTTATAGCAACATTGGATCAGAACATCAGAAAAAGTACAGGTAAAACAGTGAAGTTGAGAAAAAAAGAATAAAAATAGTTTATGTAATTTTGGATTTTTACTGCTGATATAAATCTTTACAATAGTAAAAGAGTAAAAGGAAAATTCAAGAAAGACAGAAAAATGATGGGACAATTTTTTACCACAGTGAAAACTTTATCTTACAGCTGTCAAGAGGTAAAAATAGCAGTTGAAAGTATATTAGAAAGTAACAGGGTCGAAGTGTATCCGAGCAGAAACAATTAGCTAGTTTTTACTATGGTAAATTCTACATTTTACTAGCAGCAAAGTGACAAATGAACAGAATAAAGAGTATCAGGACGAAAAGCAGCGTTTAAGGATGAAAAGTGAAAGAGTATCAGTCAAGCAATCTACAAATAGATATCTTCCAAATGTGCCAGCAAGCATGTACACCTAGTCAACAAACTGTTTTGATTAGATAATGTTAGTTCTATTTTTCCTAGAAAAAGAGACAACTTGCTTATGTTGTTAAGCAGCTGGCTCCTAGAGTTATTCCTAGATGTCTCTAGGATATTTTTTACTAAACAATTTGTATAAATACTTCACTCTTTGAAGTATGAAGGGTGGAATAACATTGCTGAGATTATTATAGACAATTTTGCTAGTACTTTGGAGGCTCATGTGTTGATTTTAGAGCAGCAGACTGGAAAACAGCCAACATGACTTCATAACTCAGGATTCATGCGATAAGATAATGAGTAAAGCGATTTATTACTGTCATTGTTTCCTCTTCTTGAAGTTTCATTCAATTTCATATATGTATTCAATCCAAATGATTAATTAGGAATATTATTTCAGGATAAGGGTAAAAAACTCCCTGTCTCAACTACTTGATGATTTCAATATTTTCTACTGATTTCTGGACTTAGGAATCCTTAATTGCTCCTAGTCCCATTTGACCTCTGCCTCCTTCCCCTTATTTCCGGATCAAAGGATTCTTCACTGCACTTGATCCCTAAAGCAAGCCATCCCATCAAATCAAAATATTCAAATCTCTGAGGGTTATCTACCTTGCCCTGAGTACATTAGCATCCTTTTGGCCTTGCCTTCCAGTATTGCTTACTACATCTTGACTCCATAGCCCAATGGACTAGTATATCCCTCCTTAATTTGTCTCCAAGTAATCTTATTTCCCACCAAACTTTCCAAACAAAAAACCAAGTGCCCAATCATACCTAGCCTAAAATATCAATTCAAAACAAAGTTAAATCTGAAAGAGAGAGCCCTCTCTAAAATTTAGGAAGACTAGATCCTAAATTTCCAAAGTAGGTTTGTGGTTACCCCTAGTTTTCTTTAAATATAAATCAAAATCCCACAAACTAAGAAATTACTAGGGTGATAACCGGCGTGTAAAGGAAAAATCAATTATTGTATAGGTTAAATACTCAAGCATCCAATTTGGAAGTATGATAGAGTCATCTTCTTAGCACGATTTACAAGCATCCAATTATACACATAATTAAGGATCTGATCTAAGAAAGCAATGTAAAAACATGTAAAGAAACTAAAAAACTATGAGCTCTAATGCCTCAAACATAATCCAATTGGAAAATAGAAGAATCTAATTTCTTGAGATGTTCTAGGAAAGAAAAATATTACATAGTCATTCTAAAACTAATACTAAGAAAACATTCATAAATTTAATCTATGATATTAATCTAAAAGCTGCAACGCAATACGAAGCTACTTATGAATTGACAAAACAGAGCAAATGAAATTAAACTAAAAACAACTAATGAAAAACCTCCTCCTGTGCGGGGGCGTTCTGTGACAGAATAGGTTGAGATCCTAGCAGACTATACATGCATTAATGAAGAAACTAGAACCACGAACACGATCTTCATATTATGAAAATGACAGAGTATAAAGCATACACAACGTTTTCAGAAAATTAAGACTGTCTTCGGTCATCAAACAAAAAATATTTAAACAAACTTAAATGTAACTGTCAGGAGCTAATTCTACCTACAAATGGTGATTACAACCAAAATATAGAAGAAAATTCTAAATGGTTAGCTCTTGATTTGCTACGTCATATCAAATCAAGAGTTATTCTCTCTCGGATCATGCTTTGACCGTACTTTGACCACAATCACAGGCACCTTTTTTCGTTGATTTTGACCAAGTGGATAGGAAGAAATCCATATATGGATCATTCTATAGATGCCCATGGGCCATGTGGCTCATTCCTTTATTCGCTCCTCAGAACCTATGAAACCATAAAATTAGTTGCAGAAACAACAATTAGCTACAGAACAAGCTGTGTTATATAGCTAAGTTACAAAAATCCATTCAAATAACAAGAACATCAAAATATAACATAGAAATCATTCAAATTCATTCTCTAATATAAAACATGTCATTTATCATTTATTGGAGTGTATGGATTTATGAAAAGTTAAGGAAAAGTAATGAGAAATAATGTCAGAGAAAGGGCAACTCTGAGATTCAACAGTCCCATCAGCATCAATCGGTTTGGATGTTTATGAAAACCAACATTAAAAGATATAACCACCATTATGTGCCTAATTCAATTGGAATTTTATACCAACGTGTAATCACAATTTTGTATGGCGATGATGCTACAGATAATTGAGGCAATTTTTATTCAAGCTATACGTTTTGTTAAGTTCAAAAACACAAACCCATGATCACCGAATCTTAGAAATACAATTATATGCCTTGAAGTAGAGAATAATGAACATACAGGAACATAAGAATAATTTAAATAGAAAATAAAGACTAATCAAACTTATTTCAAACTCTGCCAAATCAACTTTCTACATGGGAAACGAGGTGAGAAATACAAAAGGTTAAGTGATGACCAAGAAAAAGTGATGATCTTGAGAAAAAAAATTACTTCAGACATAGGATAGCTTGAATTGATAACTATGTTTGTAACACAGGATCAGAAAGCACACGAGGCAATTCCTGTTAATGAATTGATTTTTCATCCAAATCTAGAATTTTTTCTTTGGAAAAGGTTGTTGTTGTATTAAATGTGTTGAGAGATGGATACTTAGGGGCTTAAGGACTAGGGGTTAGGATTATAATTTATTTATGTGCATAAGGATTATGGCTTAGCATATTTAGGTGCTAGGGGGGTCAAGGCCCTAGGGATTATATGGGTTTAGGGTTTTAGGTGTCAAGGGTTAAGGGTGAGGGCTTAGGGGGTTTAGGGGTTATGGGGTTGAGGTCTAGGGGGTTTAGGGGTTAGTTATTATTGGATTAGTGGTTAAGGGCTTTAGGGGTTAAGTGTTAAGCACTAAGAGTTTAGGAGTTAAGAGCTAAAGGGTCATGGGATTTAGGTGTCAACGGGTTAAGCAGTTAGGGGTTAGGGGTTAAAGTGTTTAGGGCTTATGGGTTAAGGGTTAAGGGTCAGGGTTACATTATTCTTGTGAAATTAGATGCATGTGTGGAAATTATATGAGCATATTGTTTCTCTTTGAAATAAAATACATAGAGGATATTTTGCGGAAATGTGATTGTCCATAAAATGTAGATCAGATTTGGGGACCTTGTGGCTCTTTTCCTTGAACCCTAGTAGTTCTTGAAGGTTGTATTTGTAATGGATAGTGGAAAAAAACCCAATATGATCAATAATATTAGTGTTGGAGAACCTATGGTTTGGGAGAAAGGCTTAGGGGTTCTATGAGTTAAGGGGTTTAAGGGTTTAGGAGTAATGAATTAAGGGTAAAGGGTTAGAGCTTAGGGAGTTTAGGGGTTAGGGGGTTTAGGGGTTAGGGTGTTGAGTTATATGGGGTTTAGGGGTTGTAGGTTAATGGATTAGTGGTTAAGAGCTTCATGGGTTAAGGGTTAAGCACCAAGTTCTTAGGGTTAAGTGTTTAAGGGTTATGGGATTTATGTGTCAACAAGTTAAGAGGTTTAATGGTTAAGGGTTAAGGGTAAAGGTTTAAGAGGATAAAGGGTTAGGGATTAGGGGGTATAGGGATTTTAAGTTATAAGGGGTTATGGGTTAAGGGGTTAGTGGCTTAGGGTTTAAGGGATCAAAAGGTTAATGTGTTATGAGTGTAGGGGTTAAGGGATTATGGCTTTGGGGTTAAGGGGATAGGGAATTTTGTGGTTATGGGTTAAGGAATTATTGGGTGTGATAATGGGACCCCTAATCCAATTATCAAAACTATTGGGGGTTCCCTTATTAATTTCTTTCGTTGCCTTCCCTCTAGCCCCCTAGCCCGTATGCCATGAGGTCCTAAGGCCCATTCTCATTATCTAATGTGATGATTATATATCTCAGTAAACCATGCTCGAACTTATAACTTCTACCCATCCATGCTACCCTTGTGTCCCATTTCCCTATTAAATACACAATAATATCCCCCTCCCCCAAAATACATGAGAATTGAACAATTGGAGGCGATCATTTAACAACCGCCCTGACTCAAACAATTTAATTACAATGATTTTTTTTTTTTTTTTTTGGGGGGGGGGGGGGGGTTGTGTTGTCCAAAAATACCTCCAAAAGTTACATTGTCATGAATTTTAAGGGTTGTCTAGGGATTTTAATTTAGGAGTTAAGGGGTTAGTTTCTTAGGATTTAAGGGATCAAGGGGTTAATGTGTTAAGAGTTATGAGTGTAGGGGTTAAGTGATTATGGCTTGGGGGTAAGGGGATCAAGAATTTAGTAGTTATGGGTTAATTTTTTATCAGTAGTGATAATGGGTCAACAAACCCCTTTATCACAAATATTGGGGGTTCCCCTATCAATTTCTCTCTTTTCCTTCCCTTTAGGCTCCCTAGTCCCTATGCAGTGAGGTCCTAAGGCCCCTTCTCATTTTCTAATGCTATGATTATGGATCTCAATAAACCATTCTCAAACCTTTCACTTATACCCATCCATGCTACCCTTATTTCCACTTTATCCATTCAATACACCAAAAGATCCCCCTCCCCCAAATTTCATGAGTTGAACATTTCGAGGTGATCATTTAACAAGCACCTCTAAAAGTTTAATTCAGATGAATTTTTTGTGGGGGATTTTCCAAAACTACCTCCAAAAGTTACATTGTCATGAATTTTAAGGGGATTTGTCAAAAAACCCCCCTAAAAATTTACAAGAATTGAACTTTTGTAGGTAAGTTTAGACACTACCCAAAAATTCATCAAAATTGAAATTTTAGAGCCGGTTTTTAAATGATGGCCTCCAAATGTTCAATTCTCATGACTGAAATAGGGTCACAAATCACCCACTAATAGTCCATTGACTAAATTTTTATAGGTTGCTTCATATCTCTGTCCAAAACTCTATACAAAATCCACCAAAATGAGCTCCTCTTCATGTCAATCTATTCCTCATATGGCACATTTCTTCTACTCATAGAGATGAAACATGTATTGAATCATATGAAAACTATATTCTCATTACTTGAGGGAAACGATACACTCTAATTATAGTGTATCATAAAATGTTAAGAGATATAATGGTTGTAGTATTATGGTTATGGTTTACATGTGTTAAGGAGTATACCGGTTAGGTGTAAATGATTATATGTATTAGATGTTAGAGTGGTAAATTATTTTAGAGGATAAGGGTTGTAATATTTAGGTATTGAGTGTGGTAGGGGTTATAAGGATTGGGTCTTATAATTTTTAGAGGAATTAGGGCTTAGGATTAAAGTTCATATGAATTAAAAATAATATAGGTTATATGTTAGAGGGATTAAGGACTGTAGGGTTGTTAATAGAGGAAAAATTCCACCTTGCCAACAAGGGGGAATTAACTCGATCGTAGGTCCCAACTAGACCTTCTTTCGTTTTGAATTGCTAATCCCAACGGGTTTTAAGGATTTTTATAAGGGTTAGGGGAATAAAGAGCTAGTGGTTAAGGGATTAGGGATTAGGGGCTTAGGGGTTAGGGGAATAGGGGATTAGGGTTTAGAGGTTTAGGGTTTAGGGGTTAGGGGAATAATGAGTTAGTGGTTAAGGGGTTAGGGATTGGGGACTTAGGGGTTAAGGGATTTAGGCACATTTAGGGGTTAGGGGAATAATGATTTAGTGGTTAAGGGATTAGGGATTGGGGAATAATGAGTTAGTGGTTAAGGGGTTATGGATTGGGGGATTAGGGGTTAGAGGTTGTTAGAGGTTAATGGGGTTAGGGTTTAAGGGGTTAAATGGGTTAGGGTTTTAGGGGTTTGAGGGGTTAAATGGGTTAGGGGTTGGGAATTAAGGTTTAAGGGTTAAGGGTTAAGGTTTAGAGGTTTAGGGTTTATGGCGTTAATTGGGTTAGGGGTTTAGAGGTTTAGGGGGTTATAGGATTTATAAGTTAAGGATTTTATGGGTTAGGGGTTAGGAGTTAGGGTTAGGGGTTAAGGGGTTAGACGTTTAGGGTTTAGGGGGTTAAATGGGTTAGGGGTTTAGAGGTTTAGGGGGTTAAGGTATTTAGAAGTTAATGATTTTAGGGGTTAGGGGTTAATGGGGTTAGGTTTTAGGGGGTTAAATGGGTTAGGGTTTTAGGGGTTTAAGAGGTTAAATGGGTTAGGGGTCAGTAATTAGGGTTTCAGGGGTTAGGGGTAAGGATTTAGAGTTTTAGGGTTTAGGGGGTTAAATGGGTTAGGAGGTTAGGGGTTTAGGGGGTTAAATGGGTTAGGGGTTAAGGGTTTAGAGGTTAGGGTTAAGGGTTTAGGGGTTAAATGGGTTTGGGGTTTAGAAGTTTAGGTTTTAAGGGGTTAAATGGGTTAGGGGTTTATGGGTATAGGGGGTTAAATGGGTTTGGGGTTGGGAATTAGGGCTTAGGGGGTTAGAGGTTTAAGGTTTAGGGGGTTAAATGGATTAGGGGTTTAGAGGTTTAGGGGGTTAGGGAATATAGCAATTAAGGATTTTAAGGGTTAGGGGTTAATGGGGTTAGGGATTATGGGGTTAAATGGGTTAGGGGTCGGGAATTAGGATTTAAGGGGTTAGGGGTTAAGTGTTTATAGGTTTAGGGTTTGGGGGTTTAAATGGGTTAGGGATTTAAGGGGTTAAATGGGTTTGGAGTTAAGGGTTTAGGGGTTAGGGGTTAAGGGTTTAGAGGTTTAGGGTTTAGGGGTTAAATGGGTTAGGGTTTAAGGGTTAAATGGGTTACGATTTATAGGTTTATGGGGTTAAATGGGTTAGGGGTTAAGGGTTTAAAGGTTTAGGGTTTAGGGGGTTAGATGGGTTAGGGGTTTAGGGTATAGTGGGTTAAATGGCTTAGGGGTTGGGAGTGGGGTTTTGAAATTACAATTTTAGGGTTGAAGGTTTAAGGGTTTAAAGAGTTAAATAGGTTAGGGTTAAAATTAGGGTATAAGGGCTACAAAGGTTAAGGGTTGGAGGTTTAGGGTTTAAAGGTTAAATAGGTTTAGTGTCTTTGTTTAGGAATTTAGGGGTTAGGAATTGCAGTTAAGGATTTTAGGGTTGAGAGTTAGGCTTTAAAGAGTTAAATTGTTTAGGGGTTGAAATTAAGTTTAAGGGTTTAGAGAATAGGGTTTAGGGTTAAATAAGTTCAAGTTAGAGTTTAGAAATTCAAAGGATTTAGCAGTTAAGGATTTTAGGGATAGGGGTTAATGGGGTTAGGGTTTATGAGGTTAAATGGGTTAGGGGATGGGAATTAGGGTTTAAGCGGTTAGAGGTTTATGGTTTAAGGGGTTAAACAAGTTAGGGGTTTAGAGGTTTCCATGTCATATCCATCTTTGTTTAATTTCATCATTAATTAGGAATTTTTAATGTCTCACTACTCATTTAATTAGGATTATGTAATGATGCAACTAAAGGATCAACTAAATATCTATTTATAATATTGTGTTTGTGAGTCATATTTGAGTCTAGAAACTCAACTCCTATATGGTCAAGGCATGCGAGGAGTCTTTCCATGTCAAAATTTAGTCGATACAATAACAATTTGAAAAAAATTCAATGATGGCCCCATTCAAAGGTCACTCTTGGATTATAAATATAATGGTGCAAGGTAATATCATGTCATAAGTGACCTAATGTTTTCTAACTAGTTACAGACTTATTGCTAAAATCCTTCGCTACAACAATACGCAAAGACAAGAATAACAGAGAGAGATTACTGCTCTAAATTTTCTATAGGTTTCGTAGACTAACTTGTGGCAATATATATATTTTCTTTTTTGTATCCCTCCTGATGTTGTCTCAGCAAGACCAGGCTCCCACCCTTATACAACCGATTCCCCAGCTGCTAACTCTCTCCTTACATTACCTAGTTTTTTCTTCTTTCTTCCTTTTTTTCCCCTGCTATTTTGTTTCGTCTCCCTTTTCTACGACCCACTCCATGTTTCTGGTTAGCTAGGTCATGGATAACTGGAATTTTACTTTCCTACCATTAACCATCTGTGATTCACCTCTACAATATCTGATCACCCTAGTGAACTGACACACATATTGGAGATAAGCCCAACAATTTCCCATGCCCTCACTCAATGGTCTCATTTTTGGACCTCCACTCTCAGCATTGGAACTATAGAGACAACCACCACTAAAAAATTCCAAAATACCCCTTATGAATTCGATTAAAAATTGTTTAAGCTTATGCTGGTAAAACCCTCATCGTTGATAACCATCGATATGAAGGAAACTTGTAGAATCCCAGCAATGTCCCATGACCTTGCTCAATGGTCTCGTTGGGAGATCCTTATTGTTGAACTAGAGGGAAAAATGGAGAAACGAGCAACATGAGTTAGATATTTAGTGATAAGAATCCACGGGCTTCTGCTCTATCTTTTATTTTGTTCTCCCCCTCCGTATTACTCCTATTTCTGGAAAATATGTGTTATTAGGAGATCCAAATTCATGCCCTTGCCTTTCATCATAAAGTGGGATTCCAAGGAGTGGAATAAATTTGGGAAAGACAATAGCGAGGGTTATTTATGCCGAGGGAGCACAAAAATTGTAACTAGGTGCGAACACAACAATATGATGGAAGCACACCCCGAGTTTCACATATTCATTAGTAGGCGACTGCCAGATTTGAAAACCTACCTAATGAAACGATACAACTTTTACGATAACATTTTTCATTGTGTTCCCACCTCCAGGTGGAAATAGTGTTTAGATACTCCAACACTGGCGAACAAAAACATTGTTTAGCTACGCCAACACCTACACAGGCGAAACAATAGTATTAACCAAACTTTGCATATGTATTTTATCATGTGGGGTGCTAGTAGTTACATCACATGCATACCATTTCTACTCCACTATTATTATGTCGAGTTCCTATATGAAGATTAGGTTTCTTTTCTTAGTGATCTTGATGCACTTTCTCATTATCATGTACACCTTCTACTAGTTACAAGGATGAGTGTAGTCTTATCCGTCCACTTGCTTCCCTTAAATTTGAGGTTGTGTAGCTTTTTGTTACACCTCTTCTCAATATTGCTACATTTTATCTACTCTCATCTCTTCATATTCTAGCCTTAGCACCAACTTCATACCATTATTTTTTACCATTGAAATATGCTCCTAGATATCCTCTTATTACTAGCTCTTTACCCAGTACCTTAATTAATGTTGTCACTATATTAGATAAAGATAAGGCCATTGTTCAAGACTAGGATCACAAATCTTATATCAATGCAATCCCCTTCATTAATAGTGTAGAGTAGCACTTGATTAAGGATTAAATGGTTGTTAATATTTCTTTTTGACCTAATGAGCCCATGTGGCTACCACCATGTAGGTCCCACTATCCACATGGACTTTCACTAGAAACCCTTTCCACTTGTAACATGGAATTTCACCAGCAACCAACCCTTGCATTAACAACATGGACAGGGTTCAGACTACCCCATACGAAATAGCCATATCACTATCTCTAAAAGGAGGAGGTAAACAAACATAGAGTGAAAAGGCACCATCTCTCATTTACATATCCAATTACCTACGATTGACTAGGAGAATCACATCCTGATCATAAAAATTGAAACCAGGTCGAATCATATCATACCCATTGAACCATGTTGAATGACCTGGTGAGGTAGACAACCAAGAGGATGACCTCAAGACAACCAACCACGGGGAGGGAACCCATCCTTAAGATTTGACACCTTTTACCAAATACAACTACACATGCTCACTCTTAACTTTTGAATGTCCTTTGAACATTATATTGAGGTTTATTATTACAATGGTGGGATAACAAGATTGGAATTAGATGCACACTCGTTTTTTTGGAGTGAGGACACTAATCTAGTAAGAAAATTCATTTCTTGCAGTAGATTGTCTCCTAAAACGTTTTCTCAAGAGATTTTTATTCAAGTTATTGCACTTTGGTTATTGGAATTTCGATTATGTGTGATGGATTTTCATATTTGTTTCTACATGCTTTTTGTGTCCTTAATATCAAGGGTCTTGTTTTGTCTTGTGTTTTTATTGTAGCTGCTACAACAACCCCATTTGATATATTCAAATATGAATGGTTGTTCATGTTTATGAATTATTGAATGGCTGATGGTAGGTGTGAAAAAGTATCTAACAACATTATAATCAAAACTTTGTCAGTAAGTCCACCACTACTTCCACAGAAAGGACGTGGATTGTCCAGAGAATGATTATGAGTATTGGGTAGTGAATTATAGATATTAAGTTGAGCTCTTTAACGAAGGATTTATTTTTCCTTCATGTCCAATAAAATTAATGAAAGCTTAAAATGTGACTTTTAAGTGGATATCTTAGTATCTTATATACTTGATATAATGCTAACATAAGGATTATAGTGCCAAAACATTAGCAACTTTAATGCCTACTTGTGGAGGGAATATTTTATGTAATTCTCTGCAAAGTCTATCCTTAGACGATGTTCGACAATAATAGAACTAACTTCCAACATCCATGTAATTGGGTTGTATTTTTCTTTGATTTTTTCTACTTCTTGAATATCCTGAAGTTTGTATTATGAAAGTAAGAAAATTAACTCACATTTAGACACTAAATTGACAATACTTTGTTATTTAAAATATATATTTAAAATAAATCATCGCTATTGCAACGCTAGTTGAACAAGTCAACTTTGACTTTGTCAAAGGGAAAGTGACTATTCCACAATATTCTTTTCATATCCATTGGTATACCGACACACATAACATGGATGTTGCCATAGTGACGTTGTCTTCTATTACTGTTTTTATTGCGACACTCTAGCTAGGGCGTCGCAATAGCGACACTTTTTCGTATTGTCGCAAGAGAAAAAACATCGCCATTAGGGTCGCAAGAGTGACACCGCGTGGCGGGATTTAAAAAATTTAGAAAAATTGGGGAACTTTCTGACAATACATCAAAACTGTCGGAACTAAAGTCTCAGAAAATTGACCATATGTACTAGTGTATAGAATTATATCAAAATGAGATGTCTAAGACTCATATCCATATATATGCCAAGTCAAATCCTACTTCTACACATCAAATACACCAACAACAAGAGACCAACAATACACCAACAACATCAGAAATATATCTTCAATAAGAGATGTGCCAAGGAAAAATTTCCATAATAAAAGAAACCTTTATTCACTTGTAGACTTCTAACCTCCATCTTTGTGCAATATTTTAGAACCATTTCATTCCAATTGTGTGTCTAAATGAACTCAATCCTTCCTCTATTTATATTGTTTTATAGGGGTTCAAATAGTCATGACTTTTTGGGAAAGTCTGACATGGCATCTAGAGGGAATTTTGACCCAAATTACATTTTCAAAAAATATTTTTCCTTTTTATTTACAAGAAGTAAAAATAGGACTTTGAATCTTTGACTAAAAAAATCCTAGAAGCATGAAGAACATGATTAAATAATAAAATAATAATAATATATATTTTTTCTTCTTTTTTATTTTTTCATAAAACACATAATGATGAAAATTATGAAGATTGAACCTAGTTACATTTTCCAACATTCCATATTAAATAGGGAGGCATTCATAACCAGTACAAGGGTACTTCTCAAATTGAAATATTCTCATGAAAAGAGCTGGATTGGTAAGCCATATAAGTATCAACATTATAACCATAATTGTAAAATATCAACATAGCAAGGCCTTTAATAACAAGATATAGATATCCACAAGACTATAGCACAATGTGGGGAGGCATATATGTGGACACCAACACCATAGATGCTCAAGGCACATACCCTGTCTAGATGTTTACTAGGTATGACCTTCTAGGACTATTGTTATCTTAGATTCCCAATTCTAAAAGAATATCGGTCCTCTTCAGTCAATCTTATCTTGGATATCTTTTATAATCCTTAAAGAGTGTTAGTCCACAATACTTATTCCTATCATTGATTCTCAATCTTTAATGAGTACTAGTCCAAGATGCTTATCCAAGTCTCCATTCTCCCACCCTATGCCATACACTAGACGTATGATGGTTAGTACTAGCCTTGTGCATGAAACATATGGAGAATATGATGTCCATGATCCAGGTGGATTTTGGTGGCCACCCACCTATTACACTTGGACCCCCACCATTGTTTCTTTCAGTTTTTTAGTTTCCTTAATTGTAGCACAATTTACTATTTTGGGCAGTTTTTCAGGTCCTGAAATTCCAGAGCCGTTTTGAGGCCCTAAATGATGATTTTTTAGAAAGAAGTAAATCATGAGTCTTTCAATAATGTTTTCATTCAAAATTTTTATTCCTTAGATATATATTTCTAATGAGGTATTATGCACGTCAAACAGAGATTGTATGCCAAAGTTACAACCCCGGGAACTTGATATACCAATTTACCCCCAAAATGGGGCTCACATATTTGGTGATTCATCTCCTAGGGTTATATTTTTGGATTTTTAGGGTTTTCCATTGTTTCTCAATAATAAATAGGCCTTTGAACCTCATTGTAACACTATTCCGATCTATTTAGCATGCACATCTCTTCTCAGAGATAATCTACCATTGTCTGAGTTGGTTTATTTCCATTCTATCTCTAAGCATATTTTAGTTCTTTGATATTAATGAAATGAAGCTTTATTTGTATATTTGTATTTTGTTGCATTCTTGTCTAATTTCACATTACTAGTATCAGAGTGGTTTTCTCTTTCTCTGGTTTTCTTTGCATGTACCCAACGAGGTCAAACTCATACGCAACATGTCAATTCCACAAGAATGTTTGGCCTAATAATACATCATAAAATTCAATAGGAGGAACATCACATAATACCACATCTGTGAAGGGCTTTATTATATAGGGAAGGAGACACTATTAGCTGACACGGAGATCTCATCCTTGGTGAAGCCACCTGATGGTGTAAAGTTGCAGGCGTGATGGAGCAACAAAGCTGTAGGCTCGTTGAATTAATTATGAAATACACAAAAGGTATTCGTAATAATAATATATTATATATAAAATGTATAAGAGATGACAAAATGTTACAATGAGGCCCTGCTTATATACCTATGTAGGTGGCCTTTCATGGATGGGCATGTCTTTTAGACATGCCCTTTCACTAACTTAATAACTACTTACATAATCCTTATTTGAATATTAATAATTATATTTATTATATTCGTTATGAATTGTATTCATAACATTTCCCCTTCCTTCAAAATATTTGTCCTCAAAGCTTATAGTTGACACTTTTCTTCAGTTTAAACATGCACTGTTTTCTTCATTTGCTTTCGTCACAATTTAATATATTAACTTTTATTTATTTATTTGTTATGAGTTGGCCCTTCCTTCAGAACTTTGTCCTCAAAATTTCATGGATAATAATTTCTTCATCTTGTATTTGTTATCTTGGCATGTGTAATTCGATATATGTACTTGACATCTCATCTTAACTTGTATAATTTTCCGGTGATTTTTTAATTAATTAATTAATTAATATTAAATTAATTAATTAAATTAATATTTCACACACACACACACACACACACACATATATATAGATATTAATTATTATTATTATTATTATTATTAAGCAATTTTATAAAATTTATTATAATATAACTTTATAAATAAAGTTATATTATAATAACTTTATAAAAAAACTTTATGATTTTTTAATTTATTATATTGGTGAGTCGTGTCTTTATATCACGTCTTTTATTTTTGGCCTTATTCTAATACTAATCTCTCAGAACTTTGCTACGAAGGCAGAACCCTACTGTTCTGATGCTACTTTTTACACCAACAATATTTTGGCCCATGGACGGTTGACACTTTGATAAGCAATCCACAAGATTCTTGTATCATTGGTTTCCCCATTTGCCCATCAATCCCAAAAACCATATTCATTCTCGTTATCTCAGCATGAAGGATGTCAAGATGTACAACAGATGGATCTGATTCCTTACAACATTTGAAGATGACAGAGGTCCAGCTGCATGAAATTTTTGCTTGTGGAATTCTGTGGCATAATAATAACAACCTAATGATACAAAACATAAAAGCATCTTCAAGACCCTTCCCTGGTATTTGTGTTTTCTTAAATTTAATAGGCTTCTCAAGATGTCTGGAATTGTCATCCCTCAAAACTACACCCAATCCTGGTGGATCGAACCCTTCAACAATGTTGTCACCAATAATAGCATAAACAGGAGGTGGAATGGGTCTCTAAATGGAAAATGTGCGTCTAGATTCATTGTCCTTATCCCACCATATAAGATTGAACTATGAGGTTGACATATAAGAACAAGCCAACCTGGCCATCGAGGTCAGAGTATGTTGGGCTCTTTCGCATGACAACAATAGATGGACAAGGTCATGGAGGAGTACATGGACATCTTCACCACAACCACATGGGTACCTCTATACTACCAGGTCAAGCACCCCATTTATTTAACCCCAGGTGCACCACTGCCTAATGGATCGATCTATCGATGCTCTGTTCTAGAGAATGATGAAATCAAGAGGCAAATTCAAGATTTGTTGCAGAAAGGGCACATCTGGCCAAGTTCATCACCCTGCGGGAGCCCGATCGTGTTGGTACATAGAAAGGATGAGACTGGGAGACTCTGTATTCACTATCGAGCACTGAAGAAGATCACTATCTAAAATAGGTATCCAATCCCACATATTGATGACGTTTTGGACCAACTTAAGGTGGGGGGGGGGATTTTTCAACAAAATTAACTTGAAGTCTGGGTATCACTAGGTACCAATCGAACCCTACGATGTGTGAAATATTGCATTCAAATCCAAGGAGGGCCTTTTCGAATGGTTGGTCATGCCTTTTGGGTTGATGAATGCCCCCACAACCTTCATGAGGCTGATGGAAGACATATTGCGACCCTTCACCAAATCATTTTTGGTGATGTATTTGGATGACATCCTAATATTCAGCCAAAGTTGGGAAGAACACCTCCACCATATCCAACAAGTCCTCCAAACTCTGCGACAACAAAAGATGTGTGCCAATTTGGATAAATGCACTTTTGGTATGACCCGGGTTCAATAACTAAGGTACATCATTCATGAACAAGGTGTGCATGTGGACCCAACCAAGATACAGTTCCTTCGAGATTGGTTGACCCCAAACACTTTAAAAAAGCTCTGCAACTTTATGGGTCATGCTAATTTCTACTATAGGTTCATGTTGGGGTTCTCTCATATCACTTGGCCTTTGAGTCAAGTCACCAAGGGTAGAGCAAAAGGAAAATTATTTTGTTATGAATCCCAACAAAAGGCGTTTTCTGAGTTGAAGCATCGCCTATGCTCTGCACTAGTGATCACATTACCAGACCTGCAACAACCATTTGAGATAGAGGCAAAGGCTTCCAACTATGCTATTGGTGAAGTTCTTACTTAACAGGGGCATCCGGTGGTATATCACATTGAGTCACTTTCAGAAGCAGTCTGAAAGTATCCCACCTATGATAAAGAGATATATTCCATTATGTAGTCATGTCGACAATGGAAGCATTACATTAGGGGGAAAGGAATGGTCATCCACACATACCACCGACCCCTGCAGTTCATACAAACACAAGGGAAGTTTCAGAATGATCACCATAAAAAATGGTCCACATATATGCAATAGTTCCACTTTAAAATAAATTACAAGAAGGGTAGCACCAATAATGTTGTAGACTACCTTAGTCGACCACCGGTCATAGCACTGACCACTGTGTTTGACTCTTGTGGGCACGATACTTTAGAGTGGATGCATCTGTACAAAAGCAATCTAGAATTTGGCAACACATACTAGATCCTCCTCGAAGGTAAGAATGTTCCAAATGTTCACCTCCAGGATACATTGGTGTGTCACCTAGGTCACCTCCGTGTTCCTTCAAATGAGCATGCCAAGATCATTTTGGAGGCACACTACAGTCGAGTCGCTGGGCACTCCAGAGTAGAGAAAACAATGGTAATGCTACACAAGTATTTTTATTGGCCAAACCTTTGATTGGATGTTGGGAAGTACATCAAATCCTGCACTATTTGCACCATTTCCAAAATGACCATCAAGAAGAAAGGCATATATACTCCTATTCCTACTCCTAGTCGAACTAGGAATCCATCACCATGGATTACATGTTGGGCCTCCCTTCGACTAGGCATGGAAAGAACTGCATTTTCGTGGTCATCGACGGCTTCTATAATATGGCCATTCTGACAGCCTGCAAGAACAATATCACAATAAAATCCATTGCTAAGACCCTCTTTGAACGAGTTTGGGTACACTTTGGGACCCCATAGTCAATTATCTCAGATTGGAACAACAAGTTCCTAAGTACATTTTGGTCCAGTCTTTGGTTGATGTTGGATACCAAGTTCACTATGTCCACAAATTTCCACCCCCAAACTGATGGCCAAATAAAGGTTGTCAACATGATGATCATACACATTCTACGCATGTACAACTCGAAGCATCCTTGCACATGGGATGAAAGCCTCCCCTATGCCTAGAACAACTATAACATAGCTCTCCATAGCTCAACTAGCCATAGCCCCTTTTAGGTGTGGTTTGGATTCCAACCACTATGTCCCATTGATGTGGCCATACCATTTGCAGATACTCAGATAACTTCGGCCCATGTCCAATTTGAAATCGACAACGCTAACAACTTCATTGAGAAAATCCAACGCATCCACTAGCAAGTCCATGATAGATTGGATAAAGCCAATTCTAAGTAAAAGCAAAAACATGATCAACATCGAGTGCCACTCAAGTTCTAGGTGGGAGGCAAAGTTTGGCTACATTTTGAGAAGGAGTGCTTCGTTGGGCCTCACTGTAAGCTTCGACCGCTCTTATACAGGACATACACCATCACCAATGCTACAGGGGAAAAAATTTTCAAGCACAATGTTCCAATTTTCCTTGGACTGCACCCAGAGTTCAATGTGGACTGTCTTCAACCATACTTTCCACCATTACTAGAAAAATCCAACATTATAGAACAACTCACACTAATAGAGTTAAACCCAGACTGGATGGAACATGGCACCACTGATCAGATCATGGAAATGTAGATCAAGAACACTCTCCAACAAAATGTCCAACTGTATCGGGTTGTCAAAGCTAGCCAACTCCTACACCAAGGCAAGTGGCTTACTAGGGACCAAGTTCAACAGAAGTTTCCCCATCTCATGGAGGGACTCAATGCAAAAGGGACCATTGCTTCCTAAGGGGGGAATAATGATCTAGGTGGATATTGGTGGCCAAAATCCTATTCCACTTGGATCCCCACCATTGTTTCTTTCAGTTTTTCAGTTTCCTTAATTGTAGCATAATTTACTATTATTGGCATTTTTTAGGTCCTGAAATTCTAGAGTCATTTTGAGGCCCTAAACGACATTTTTTTGGAAAACTGGAAAACATGAGCTTTTTATTGATGTTTCCAGTTAAATTTTTTAGTCCTCAGATATATATTTATAACGATTTATTGTGCACATGAAACAGAGATCATATGACAAAGTTACGACCCCGAGAAGTTGATGTACCAATTTACCCCAACAGGGCCACAAATTTGGCGATTCATCTCCCTGGGTTAGGTTTTTGAAGGTTTAGGGTTTGCCATTATTTCTAAATAATAAATATGCCTTTGATCCTCATTGTAACATAGTTTAGAGGCATGTAGCTGCCACATCGCTTCTCAGAGATAAGTTACCATCACCCGATCTAGTTTATTTCCATTTTGTCTAGAAGCATATTTTAGTTCTTTGATATTAATGAAATGAAGTTTTAATTCTGTTGCATATATGTATTTATGGTTATATTTGTATTCTTTTGTTTTCCTATCTAAGTTCAGATTAGTCCATCATCACTCCCTCTCAGCCAAGAAGGAGATATCTAATCCACAAACTTGAAGGATATTTCTTACGACCACTTAATGAGGGAGACACCACCACAATATTTAGTTGGCCTCATACTTCATTAATACACAAAATTATCATTCTTATGTGGAGATATGGTTTTAGTTGCAGGGCTCCATTCTACCATCATACTTAAGCTTTGACCTTCCTAGATGTAAAATATTTTATGGAGTTAAATTATTTCACATTTCATCTTCATGACATGGTTTCTCGACTCCTAATAATATCACATCATATAAATATTTTACCTTTCTAGATTTCATCAATCAGCATACAACTTTGTCATCAAATGGATGATCTAACATATTTAAGGAATCAATATTATTCGCAGCCACTAGCACATGCCTTCTATTCATAACATAGTTCTGCCTCATATTCTTCAAAGAGTTATACTAGGTTTTTTAATGATTAATTCTATTCTCATGCTTGCCATAGCCATCAAAAGTGTTATCCACACAATCCATTTGTTCCATGATCAAACTACACAATTGTAGGTCCAACAACTTGTCTTAACTATTATCTTTCCATACTCTACATATACTTCTGCAATATTTATTTCTAGGGATCCAAATCATATTTCAAACAGATCAACAATATCAAGGTTCTACCAAATCACAATGGCCTCAAGTCAAATTCCGCTACTCATTTCCTCTGAAGTCAAGACTCTTTTGCATGGTATATCTCATATTTCAATAGGGTTTAGCTTCACTCTCTTCAAAATTCAATCATCAATTTGAACCAATCAATAGGCTTCAATATGGTAATCATCAAGGTCTTTACAACTCCCTATTTCCATCAAAAGATGCTCCTTTATTCACAATATTCATTCTATGCCACGTTCCTTCAAGTCTTTCATATTGATTTTTCAAGCTTTAGATGGAACTAGTATTGACCTATAAGCTTGGTTAAAAGACTTATGAAATTATTAAGGAGACAAAATATAAGATAGTGGAATTAGTAATAATCAAGAAGACTTTAAATACTTATCTATAGGGGAGGGTTGACTTCCTTTTAATCTTTGACCCTTTTTCCTCAAATATTGTCTTCACATCATCATGATATAATACCTACCATTATCAAGAACTAGTTTCATTTTCCTTTCACTGTGGAAACAATTAGATAGGGTTTCTATTTCAAGGGTTTCTGTTTTTATTCCATGCATTTCTAGGGTTTACAAACCCTAGATACCGAGACTTGTCAGTTACACAATGTAAAATTCTAACACCACATAAGAGAGTTACTTCCAAAACTCTATATTTTTAAGGTCTTGAATATATATCATGATAAGAATATCAAATTATATACAAACCCTATAAAATTCATTATTACCAATACTTTTTATCCAAGCATATTGAAAAACCCTAATAGTTAACATGCCTATTATTCTAGTTTTTATATGCATCATAATTTATTTATTGTCTCTAATTTATGCAAACTATTTCTATGATCATCATCATGACCTGAAGCATTATATTTTTCAAAAAAAATTATACGTTACTTATTTTATTTTACCTTTCCTATTTAACAAAGACCCAACCTCTGAATTGACATTTATCAACACCATTTCTTAAGGTTGACTTTAATGAAGTCATTTCTTTCTTTAGGTCATCATAATTCTATAATATTGTCATGGTGAGAATCCTTTAGGGTTACAAAAAATATTAACTGGACTAATGCCTTCATATTTCAATAAGAGTAGGTTTTTATTGTCACCAAAGAGTACTTTTCATAGCCATATAGTATCTTGGTCATACATTCAGGCCATAATTATGCAAAAATTTATATTGTTGAAATGTTGATGTCATATGATGTCCTAGAGTATCAAAATGAGATACCATTGTACAATAATACAACACCGCATAGAGTTGTGCTACTGAGTATAGAATATTGAAGTCACATAGGGCAATGCTAATATGTAGTGAACCAAAGTATATGTGATCCACTATGTAAAACATAACGAGCCTATCAAGAAATGCAAATAACAAGCCACCATATGAAAAATATGGTATGTAGGAAAAGGGTATAGAGTAGGGTCATGCCTCTACAATGAGATGCGATTTGATTCCTTGAGATTAGAAATATGAGGCACAAAACACTTGTGCAAGCCACTATCTAAGTTACTGGACATAAATTGTGATTTCAGTTTTCTATATTATTGAATCACATGTGATGTCATTGTGCCTCTATGCAATGGCACCATTATGCACTCCATTATATATCAATTCCAAATCTAAGCGATGCATAGAGTCTGGGTTACATATGTCACAAACCATTGAAATATAGATTGAGATGATAGTAATGTTGAGAGACCATTAATACAAACACATCATATTGTTGTTATTGAAATACTTCAATGCCACTTCAGTATGTTGTGTGTATATGTCACTATGATTCCAAATTGGAATGATACCACTATAAATGTAGCAATGAAACACACAATGACTTAGTTTGCAATGCCAAAAAGTCAATATTTGTTATACGATTCCAAGAAGTCTAGATATTGCAGTGTATGTGGTCCAAATAAGTCTTGCAAGTTCATTGTATAAGTGAGTCCTCCATGTAATCTGAGTAACTAGATAAATCTCATAGAGAAATTATGAGCCATAAATAAATAATGAACTTTTGTAATAAAATTCATAAAATATCGATCCATTCATATTAGATCGAACCACAAAACAAAAGTTAGCGATAGAGTGAGTATAGTGATGTTACAATTATAGAAACTATGAGCATTTCAGAGAATCCATAGTCCATACTATGGATGAGCACTGTCACGAGCCTTTTACTACAAGAAAAAAGGACATTGGTGAGGGTCATGCGTGTGTCGTACCTTTAAGGCCTATCACCAATGTCACATATGGTGATAGTCTTTAAAAAAGTGTTGTTGTAAGTGCATATAGTCACTGTCCTTTAAGGTTAGCAAGCCCTAGCATATCACTAAGGTTAGAACCTTGATAAAATCACTAAGGTTCTAAGAAGGAAGGACATATTTGTGCAATTTACTTCCTCTGGAACTATAAGACAAAGTATGCAGTCAGTTAAGGACAATATCAATCATGAGAAGCTTAAAGGAGTTTATAATATTGACTGTTCATGTGGGAAGATCTATATTGGTGAAACTGAGAGCTCCTTGAAAAAGAGATTAAAAGAGCATGGAGCTGATATTAAGAATGGGAGATCGCGTACCTCGGCCCTTGCCAAGCATTCTTTGAAAACGAAGCATCATGTTTGTATAGACAGTGCCAAGGTTATCGCAAGGGAGGACCACTATCGAAAAAGAAAGATCAGAGAAGCCCTTGAGATCATTAGGCATCCACATAATCTCAACAGAGATGGAGGGAGAGAAATCAGTGGGAGCTGGCTTCCTCTGATCAAGCAGAGTGGTTCTTCCAGATTGCTCTTGGTATAATATCTTAGGTATTTTTCATTCACTCTCATCATTAGGGTTTAATAATATAATATTTCATCAATATTAATTAAATTAACAATTAATTAATAAATAATAATTAATAAAAAATAATTCTTAAGTTAATCTAATTAATTAGTAATTAAATAATCCCTAAAATAATTTTAATTTAATTAAAATTGAATTGAATTTGTGATGTTTTTAACTCTTCTACTTTAATAATTAACATATTAAAGTTCATTATTATTAAAATTAATCATTATTAATGACTGTTAAATAATAATTATTATTAATAGAATAGTAATAACTATTATTATTAACAACAATTAATAATAATTATTTCTTTTTAATAAAGTGATAAATTTAATATTTAGGATAATTTTTTTTTTTAATAAGGTAATAAATTCAATATTAAAATAATTATTATTAAAAATACTAAATTTAATTTAATAAAATTAAAATTATGATTATTACATATTAACCTTTTTAATAAAAAAAAATTAACATTATAATTCATTATTAATTATAATTATTAGTATTAACAATAATTAATAATAATAATTTCTTTTAATAAGATAATAAATTCAATATTTATTATTAAAATAATTATTATTACAAAGTAATTTTATTATTACCCCATAAACTAGTAATTTTTTTTAATAATTAAAATATTATAATTAAAAATTAAATATTATAATTAAAAATTAAAAATTATAATTAAAAATTAAATATTATAACTCATTAGTAATAAAAATAACATTAACAATATTAGTGAAATTATTATTAGTGACTTTTCTAAATAAGTAACTACTTTTTTTATTTTATTTTTATTTATTTATTTCTTTATTTCACGAACAAAGTTCACGGGAAACTCGGGCGTACTTCTCCATAATTTCTGGATGGTACGCGCGGTAAACCGTTCGGTGCAATAAGCGGCGCCTGACCCCAAAGACTCAAGGATCGAACCCATGACCTCCCACAACGGAGAGGACCATGTATTGGCTCACTACCACTTGAGCTAACTCTTGGGGCTATAAGTAACTATTATTAATAAAATAGTAATAACTATTATTAATAATTAATAATGATAATAATAATAATTATTATTATTAATATTGATCTCTTATTAATAAATTAAAACTCAATAGTTATTTAATTAAAATTATTAGCAAACAATATATTTGAGAAAAATTAACTAAATCAATTAAATCAGGTCGGCTCTTTCTTCTGTTGTCTCTTTCTTGTGTTCACTATTCCCTATTTACTGGTCTTGTTATTCTTTCAATCTTTCATCATTGAACAGTTGGTCCTGAAGATGGATCCCCGTTGGGATTCGAAACATCGACATGATTCTTATGACATTGTGGATAATTCGAGAATATTTGTTACAAATGATAACCATAGAAGCCTAAAAGCTAACATATATAACACTCATTGACACTCCTTGGCACACCCTCATATTCATTCACTTCCATGCATTTTTACCTAGTGCTCCTTTGTGTTTCCCTAGTACTCCATAACACTCCTCAACATGCATTAACACACTTATGTCACACATAATTAACACTCTTCCACATGGCCTTCCACTTCATAACATGTGTATCACTCCCTAACACACATTGGCATTTGGCACGTGTTGGTACTTGGAAAGTATTAGCATGTCTAGCACTCATTAAGATGCCTTGGTATGCTTTGGCATGGTTTAATATTAAAGTTATTTGAGATCAATTATTGGAAAGTAGATGAGAAGTAATAGAGGATGATTTGGCACTTAGAATGCACTAACACTTGGCACTTGACACCTATTACCACCTAGTGTTGGTGTGCCTAGCATACCCCTCCTAGAAAAGGTAAATTGATGACTTATTAACCCTCTTATGTGTTCATTTCCTTGTAGTTTAACTTCTTTCTCCTTTATGTTGCCTTTATAGTCCCTGACACGTATTGTCACACCTTTGCGCATATTGGCATGCCTTAGAACTTGAAACATATTAGCTTATTTGACATGCCTTCAAACTATCTAACACATGTTATCATTCCCTAGCATGCCTTGGAACTCATGCCCTCACAACTAGCCTTACATTTTTTCATGACTTGGGAATCGAATCAAGTCCTTAGCTACTACAGTTCATGTGACATTGACCTTCTTCAACGGAAACAACTTGACCAATTTCACCTACTACAAGTAGATTGTGCCTTGTTCACCCAATAACTTCCTATACCTCATCTTAGGCCACTCATGTCACACACTCATATTCATTCATTTCCATGAATTTTAAACTAGTGCTCCATTGTTTTTCCGTGACACTCCATAACACTCCCTGACATGCATTGGTACTCCCTAGCATGTTTCCCTGGCCTCTATCATGCATTATCACTTCCTAGCGTACCTTGTCACTCCCACTTAAGAACACTTGGAACTCACTGATACTTCCTGTCACAATCTCTTAATCATTCATTTGCATGCATTATTTTTACCTAGTTCTCCCTTGTGTGTCCCTAGGACTACCTAATACTTCCTAGCATGTGTTGGCACACCCTGGCACTGGCACATCTTGGCTGCATGCCACTATGGCACACTAGCATGACTTAGCGCTACCTAGAATACCATGTCACTCCCTCCTTAGCACACCTAGAACTCACTGAAACTCCCTGTCACACACTCTTGTTCATTAATTTCGATTCATTTTTACATATTTATCCCTTTTGTTTCCCTAGCACTCGCTAACACTCAACACACATTGGCACTTGGCACATATTGTTATGCTTCCCTAACACTGTAGAATGCCTTGGAACTATCTATAATATCTTGTCACTCCCTCCTTAACAAACCTGGAACTCCATAGCATGCCCTATAACTCCCTGACACATATTGGATCTTGGCACTTGAAAATTCTTGGCATGCATTTAGATGCCCTGGAATACCTTGGCATGGTTTAAGATAAAATTTATTTGATATCAATTATTCACAATTAAGATAAAGTAATAGAGGATGATTTGGCACTTAAGACACACTAGCACTTGGCCCTTGGCATGTATTGGCACTAGTTTTGGCATGCCTATCATGCCCCTCTTGAAAATGTAAGGTTCTAAATTATTAACCTTCATATGTGTTCATTTATTTTCATTTTAACTTGGTGTTCCCTTTTGTCGCCTGGCACTCCTTGACATGCATTTTCATACCCTAACACCTGGAACATATTGTCATGCCTTAACACATGGCATGTATTGGCATGCCTGGCATGCATTGTCATGGCTTGGAATTATCTGGCACTATATGGCACATGTTAGCACAGCCTGACACTGCTTGACATTCCCTAACATTCCCTAGCATGCCTTGTCACTCCCCCTTTGGCATGCCTGACACTCGCTGACACACCCTCTTATTCATTCATTTCCATTCATTTTGACTCGATGATTTATGTTTGATGGGGTGCATGTCTAGAAATATTTCCTTTAAGAGAATACAAAAATTATC
The DNA here is from genome assembly GCA_034641835.2 of Pinus albicaulis. NCBI lineage: Eukaryota > Viridiplantae > Streptophyta > Pinopsida > Pinales > Pinaceae > Pinus > Pinus albicaulis. The sequence continues at coordinate 312,836 of JAXQQM020084580.1, forward strand.
ACACCATTACTGACATAAGTAATTGCGAGATTATACTTGAATGACATTAGGAAACTACACAAGACATTTTAAGAATGGCATTTTAGGATTTTTTTTTTTTATGGTGTGGGAATGGTAAGAAGTGATTGGTCAATATTATTGAAATGATATATTTGTATTCTTAAATTTATACATTTCGAATGCCCCAATTTTTTTCCAAACACTAAATCTATTTATACATTAGAAATTATAATTTTAACAATAATAAATTGTAATCTAACAAAAAAAAAGCATATCACGAAATTCTAACCAAAAAATAAGACATTTTAAATTCACCTTTATTTTTAAACACATTTTAATTATACCTTGACTGGGACTAATGGTTAAGAGCATGTGTTTCCTCCTAAGAGGTTACAGGTTCAAAATCAGAGGAGGTATAGTATGTATACCTTCGTAGACTTAGAAGTCAAATCATTAGGCGGAGGTGGGTCCCTTGTCCCATAAACACGAGGGTCTCATACATCAATTTGATGTGTGTCATGACCTTAAAATTGGATAATAATATCATAATAAACTAAACAATGCAACTAAAAAAAACTTCATAAAAATATAATTTCTTCATTTCCATAAGTTGATGGGACGAGCCAACTTGCACATATGGGATTAATATTTTGTATTTATTAATACCATCCTAGATCCATGTTAACTCCGGATCTATCAAGCATCAAGAGGGATCAAATATCTCGAGGTTCAAACCTCTTTTTTGAGTGAAAAACTTGTGTAAAGGTTTGCACCTCGAAAGATTTGATCCCTCTCGGTGCTTGATAGATTTGCAGTTAAAGTGGATCTACGCTAGTTTTAGTCATGTGCGTCCATGGAAAATATGTCAAACATATGATTAATTTTATCAATAATATGTAAATAAATATAATATTAATATAATAATTTTAAATATGCTAAATATGTCTGAGATTAATATGGTCATTTTAATTTTAAATTTTCTTAGTTACCTCAGTTTGTTGAAATGATAAATATTGTTAATAGCTTTAATGATGAAAAATGATGAAATACAAATTTTGAATGAAAAGTGACAATGTGATAGTGTTGAATGATAGAAATTGTGAATAATAAAAATGTAGTCAATTACAAATAGTACTTTTAGAAATTATATAGAAACTCTATACCAATGGATTAATCCGATCATGTAATGTTCTAAAACAAGATATTGAATCCCTCTACTATATTTGCGGATTAAAAAACATGATCGCTCAATCACATGAAATTAAGAGAAAGAAATAATCAATCACACAACACAAGATGAATCTGGGGAAAGAACCTACTCAAAACCCCTCTATCATATATTTTACATAGTCAAAGAATCATGAAACAATACAATTCTTTCTCACACCGAGAAAATCCTGCACTCTACCGATCGTCTCACCCTGATCCTGTTCAAAACTAACTAGAAATTCTCAGGAAAATTTGACCAACACTTAGCCAATTCTCGGCCCCTGCTTAGCCCAGCCTTGCTCATGCAATCCCTAGGAAATTAATCCCTATTAAATAGGATAATCAACCTTCTTTGACTGCGCAATCCTTCATGAGCCTTCCTCTGACTTTATAATTGCACCTGGTAATTCGCTAATAATAGAATTGATAGTTTACTTCCATTTAACCTCTGTATCAAATGGGTCATCATCAGAATTGACATGCTTGCAACTAATAATAGAAAATCATCAGTTATTTGATAGATCACTACTTGTGAATTAAATCTAATTTAAATCACTTGAACTCTCACTAGCTCATCACTTAGTTAGAACTAGTTAAACTGATTTTAACTCAATTAATTTGAGTTAATTGGTTACACCTGCCCTAAAATAATTGATTAACTGCAATTGGATTCCCAAAACAACAGAATCACTCTGCATGCCTCACCATTGACCCTCAACTTGAATTTCTTGAGCTAACTCAGTCTTTTTGACTTAGTTAACTGATACAAGTTTTTATGAGATGAAATTACATTTTAATTTCCAATTTATTTAAGGGATAAATAAATTAGACTCCCACAGTTAGCACTAGTGTTTAACTAAATTCCTCACTTATGTGTTACTGGAATCCCACACCAGTTATGTGGTCAGTTTTTGTCCTTTTTGGATGCCAATTTCATTGTTTCTTGTTGCAAATTTCAACAATATTCATTATGATCAATATCAAACTATTTTCTTCTACTATTCTTATTGTCACCCGTGTTATTTTTGTCATCTTCTCATATCTATTATATGAAATGGATAGTTGAAACCATAAATCATTTAAATTTTTAGCTCAAGTTATTGTAATAAACATCATACATCGTCTCTCTTTCTCTCCAATATTAATAGGTTGAATTACTATAACACAAAAATCATTTTAAATTTCCAATATTTTTTTGTCCTTACACTGAAATCAATGAGAATTGTTAATCCAGTCACTTTAAAATTAATCTACCATCATACATCCAATTACATCAAATCATATATCAACATCTACACTGAAATCAATGCATCTAATGCAAGAAATTAAATAAGATTAGAAAACAAATTCTACTCTAAAATCAATGCATCTAATGCAAGCAACCAATAGGATTAGAAATCAACATCTTCACTCAAATCAATGCATCTAGTGAAAGTAAGAAAATAGGATTAGAAACCAAAATCTACACTGAGATCAATGCATTTAGTGCAAGAAATCTAATAGGATTAGAAATCACCATCTACACTTGTTGGAGAGGTAAATCCACTCTGCGGATAGAGGCGATCCCTACTAGCCCAGATCGGGTCTAGCAACAACTGAGTCATGCTAAGACGCAAGTTCCTAAATTCAAAAGACCAAGATGTGACAAGAGGCCTACCTTAAGTCCTACGATGCCGTCGTTTGTGGAGAAGATGGTGCTTTCGTCCCTTGCTTTGGTAGATCACAATTCTCCCGCTCAATGTGATCAAACACCTGCACGTACAAAAAGAAACAACAAACAAACAAGCGTAAAACCTAATAAAGGTAATTATGTATTAGTCAGAGAATATAAAACTCATAACATAAAACATGAACATCTGAGTGGAACCATAATCGAAGTCATTTATTATTAATCAGAACAAAGAAAGATACAACCTGAGCTATGACATTGGATCTTCCTTTGGCGGGTCGACAGAGGAGTACGTCTCGGTAAAGCTCGTCGAGAAAAGGACAAGTCTCTTTCTCTTCGGCTGTCTGATGATAATCTCCTTACAATTGATTCAGCTCTATGTAGGCTAGCTTGCAAAGGGAAAATGACAAGCTTATATAGATGGTGGAAGGGGATTTGGGATCCCTATAATGTTGGGATTGGCCCTATCCTCAAGGAAGCTTCCATGATAGGTGGAAAACCACTTACCCTACATGGAGATCCGAAGCCAAACCTCCCAACTCATTTTAGAGACTCGTTCAGGAGTTGGTTGGAATAAAACTTTCGCCATTTATTTTTAAAAAACACTCCTTATTAAGCCTGGCACGGGTGATACACTGAGACAGAGCGCCAATTGGTGTGCCCTATTTGGTGGATTTCTCCCATTGGAGTGAGGGCTGAACTGGCTAGTTGCGCCAAGGCTAAAAAGGTTATTTTTAGGGCTTTTCATAGGAAATTGTCTTCAGGGGAATGATTTTCCTTGTCAAGGGGGATGCCATGAAAGTGGTTTACCGAGGGTCACGTGTTTAGATACGAGGTCTGAAATAAGCCCTCAATGTGTGAGACGGGGGGGATTGCAAGGGCAGTGACAGTCACGTAACAGATGCCCCCTAAAGCATGAGGCTCGAAAGAGAGAGATGGGTGAAATGCTTTATGAGAACGTGTCCAACTGAAAACACCTCCGTCAAAAAACCTGCGTAGCGAAGTACAACTGATATCTCAAATACATGATATATACGTGGTATGGGTGCAGCCATCCATAACAGAGTATACAATAATCTAGATCCAAGGCATGGATGCAACCATCCAGTAAGGATCAATAAATAGACTCAGGTATGGTCGTAGCCATCTAATCAGTCTAATCAGTGAGTCATGTAATTAATCATAATAATCCACAAAATCACAGCCTGGATTCTAGCAGACAAAATCCAGGGTCTTTCGCTCCATCTCGACCCAAACAAAGTACAAGTTCAAGCATGCGAATGAGTGAGTTGGTAGTGTAATAACATTGTCGTTTGACCCGATGATGGTTGTTAACAAATGCGAGAGACACGAGGCAATGATGACCCTCGAGGTACTATAGGTACAATCAATAGATGTGAACATTGTCGCTGGCATCGAACACAGTAGAATCATACGATCGAAGGTCAATGATGAAAACCTTATAATAGAATGTGAATAAATTACCATTGAGGCATGCAAGCTCGAAGGTACAGAGGAGTCTCTAGATCAGCTTCCCAGATAATGAGCTGAAGTCGACAAGAAGTGACCTTGATCGAAGGTGGGCCATAGTGTTTCCCACATCATCGACACGAGATAGAGGAAAATAATGTTTGTGAATTAGGATCAGATGAGAATCAAAGGTTAAAACTTGCAGAGGTCAACTTCTCTTGAACATATCGGTGGCATGACAGTGGATTTGGCATTATTTGATGTCAAAATATTAGAGGTCATGATGACGAGGAAAAGAGTAGATGAGAGGTCAAAAAGGATCACCCAAACCCACGGAGGCAAATAGAAAATGAGATGAGATGTCCCTAACCCAACATGAATGCAGACAGGTGCCATGTTCAAGAGCGACATACTGCTGACATGACGACGATATTGGTTCCATTTTCCCCCACCATTTCTGGCGAGTACCCCAATTATTTTTTAGAACAATCTTGAAGGGGATAGCATATGATTGTAATATAAGTTCGTCCTTCGGACGAATCCATCCTAGTACATTTAACGAGCCCTAGGAAGGAGAAACTTGAATATCGTCATTAAGACTGGATCCGATGTCATTAGGGTTTAACAAGTCTGACAAAGGAAGAACTCGACGTCTTTTCATGTTTAGAGAGTTTGAAAAGACAGCGGAAAATTAAACTCCAAACGTCCCTTTTCGTAAATAGTTCCTTAGATCTGAAAAGGTAGAAAACTATGTCTGAGAAAACCTCCTAGTCACAATAGGCTAGGGTATTCCTTTTTCGTAAATAATCTATCCCAGCCCAAAAAAGGGGTAAACGTATACTGGGTAGATGTCGTTTCGCAACCACTTTAACGAGATCGAAACGACAAGGGACTCAGCAATCTTTTCATGTTTAGAGAGTCAGAAAAGAGCTGAAAGATGACTCCAGAAATGAATTTTTCATGTTTTAACCAAGTTTGAAAAGTATAAAATACAACTCGTATCACTGTCCAAGTTGCGTAAAATCTTGTTGCTGCACATAAAAGCAAGTGTAAAATCCATTTTTCGACAAAATATATTAAAATATTGAGAAAAATGACTTTCAAAACCTAATTTTGACTTCAAAAGTTATAAATATGCCACAAATGGTAAAAACATATTTACTTTTACTTTTTACCTCATTTGGAGAGCAAGAGTGAGCTTTTGGTGTGCGAACTTGCGGCGGTGATTGTGACCAATCCAGTACATCATCCGGATTCTCGTTCGTTCCAGGTAAGAGGTGCTCCCCTTAGCTTTGTTTTGATTCATTTTTTGTAAATTTCCATTGTGTATTTGACCTCTAGAGGAACCCTTTTGAAAATTTAGGGCTCGGCCAATTGGCGCGGGTATCGGGCACGAACCCGTGCCAATTGGCTCCTTTTTGCAAAGGGGTCGCGCCAATAACGCAACTCAAATTTCTGTGTTAATTTACCAAAATGTGAGCCACTCAAATGAATTTTTAAGTGTTGCAGAGATCTAATAAGGTGTTTTTGACCATTTTGGTGCAGATATCCAGGCACAATGGTGCTTGAGTGGAAGGAGAGGGAACATGGGGAAGAGGACGAAATGGCCATGGAAAACGAAGCTTGCATGAACGCCCTCCAAGACTGTGGTCTCAAGAAGTTCTTCCTTACACCATGTTTAAGAGCTTAACCTGAGCTATTGTAGTATTTTGTTAGCATATGGGATGAGAATGAAGAAGTATTCAAACTCTGAGACCAAGTACTGGCACTTGAAGTCTCTAATGATTATTTCATAACTGGTTTGTCACGCAGAGGCCCAATGCCAATCATGACAGGTAGAAGACCTTTTGGGGAGAAAATGGATATGGTAATGGCGAGAGTGTGCCCAGGGGCACAAACAGGATCAGGTAGTGGGAAAGTAGACATACACACTGTCTGTGATCTAGCACTCTGAGTAGTGCTTCACACCATTACACAGGTTGCAGGATCGCAGGCCCTACACGAGGCAACCAAAGCACAACTCCTACTAGCTTTAAAATGCATGAATCCTACACTTTTCAATTGGGCCACTTCCATGACAAAAAACATCAAATGGCAGCTAACAAAGTGCAAGAAGGCCAAACTGAAACAGTTTGGGTATGGTTCCATTTTGGTGTCGTTCATTCTGGAACGATTACCAATTTTCCAGGGCCAAGGGCTGATAGTCGCCTAGCCGTCATTGAGGGAGTTGAGGATGGCTCGATGGGAAGCACTTATGTCCAGGTCAGGAGGGGGCCAGCAGATGAGCAGGAGGGGGCCAGCAGGAGGCCTGAGTTTTTTTATGGTTACGACATCAGTTGATTGTAGTTGACGATTGGCCCTATGCAGGTATCGATTTCACGGGAGACCAAGATCTTCCACTTCCGGAGGGGGAGGACTGGGACGAGGAGCTGGGTATGACTCTTTTTTATTTTTTTATGCATTTATGATTTTTTTTGTGATACATGCCTATTCTAACAATAGTTATATGTGTATGCAGATGTTGGCCCAGAGAGGCCCGTGGGCATGTCACCCATTGCACGGAGGACCCCTCTTGCATATGACCCTCAAGCTAAGGGCGGTGAAGGGAGTGAGCTGATCCAGAACCTGGAGGGTATCGCCCAGGGAATCTCAGACTATGCACGGTTGACAGATGTCCCGTTGGCTTACCAACGACACACTGTGGGGGTGCCTAGTCGCCTCCATCGACTGCTGAGGCGATTGGTGCGTGCGGTGACATGTTACCATGAGAACCACACTGATTAGCCATCTAGGGATTTTATATGCATATTTTTGAGAGACATGTTGTCTCCGAATATTGTCAGATAGACATGTATATTTTTGACTTTATGTGATTTACACAAACTGCAAATTATCGACATATATATATATATATATATATATATATATATATATATATATATATATATATATATATATATATATATATATATATATTTACAGAAATGGATATTTTTACATGTGATGACGTTTTTATAAGTTGCGCAAATGTCTATATAAAACCAAATTAGCTACCACATCTATTAACGCATTCATGTGTCTGGGTATATGTTGATATGTAATGTAATCAAAATTTCTTTCCAGTAAACGAATACGTAGATACAGACGTAAAATGGATGGGTTTCTAATTGAATAATGACCGTTAAGTTGTAATACTACAAGCTATGAGTCCAGATACACAAGTAATGCACGAATACTGAGGTTAACAACCTCATTTAATAATTATAAAACGGAACTATACTTTGCGACATTATTTATGGTAGGCCCTAGACAAACACCTTGCAAATTAACCAACTCACCAGCAGGATTGTAGATTACCTAGGCTACCGAAGATAGATTCCTGGTACTGCGGGAGGCACCATCCGCGAAACCTACCAAAGGAGTAACAGACATCTGCACAAGCAGGAAGACCCAATCAACAGAAAGATGCTTACAAAGCACTCCACACCACACATGCACAAAAATGAAAACACTCACTTATGTACACACACACCATACAAGAATAACTCAAGCGGAGTACTTTTTGAGGTACAACCCATTCCTAGGCTGTGATAGGGGAACTCCTTCGTAGTCGATAAGCTCATAGGCCCCATTTTTTAGTACTCGTTTAACTATATAGTGCCCATGCCACATGGGCTAGAATTTTCCTGCTCCAAGTTTATCATGTTATTAGTCGTATAGGAGGACGAGGTCTCCTTCAATGAAAGAACGAGGAGAAACCGATTGATCGAAGTGGGCTTTGACCCGCTTTTTCTGTGCCTCAATGACCAAGGAAGCTAAGCGGCAGGTTTCATCTAGTCATTCCAAATACAAGAGATGCTCTTCCTCCGGAGAAGTGTCAGGCAGTAGTTCCATAGCCAACTTCAGAGAAGGAATTTCGCAATCAACTGGGAGAGTCGCTTCCAAACCATACACCAATTGAAAAGGTGTGAATCCGGTTGCGCTCTTTACAGACGTTTGATCAGCCCAGAGAGTTGAGAACAATTGGAGATTCCAGTTGGATTTGTGGATACCAATTGTTCGTTGAAGCATTGTGACCAAAACCTTGTTCACAGCCTCAACCTGGCCATTCACCTAGGGGTAGTATGAAATTGAGCTATCATGGCGTAAGCCCAACTTTGACATTAGCTCAGCCATCATGTAATCCCGAAAATGGGTGCCATGATCGGTAACAATGGCCTGAGGGACTCCAAAACACGTAATAACATGGTTGAAAAGAAATTGGGCAGCTGTTTTACCGTCGACAGCTAATGTAGACATCGCTTTGGCCCACTTAGTAAAGTAGTCTAGGGCGACGATTATATAAGCATGCCCCCCGGCCGAGTGAGGGTTACATGTCATAAAATCTATGCCCCATTTAGCAAAAGTGCCTACGGTAATGACAGAATGCAAGGGTAGGGGTGGCGCGCGCATCTTGCACTGAAAGACCTGGCACTCATGACATTTTCAGACTGCAACGATACAGTCTTTGAATATAGAGGGCTAGAAGTAACCTGCACGCAAAATATTCTGGGTGGTGGCATATCCGAACATGTGACCACCACAGGAACCACTGTGATAGTCATTCAAGACTCTTTCAGCCTCTTCCAGGGTCAAGCACCGGCAGAGCACAGAATCAACTCCGACACGGTACAGGGTATCTCCTACAATGCAGTATGGTTGAGATTGATGCCGAATCCGACATCGGGCATCCTTTGTCAATTCAGACCGGAATGTGGATTTTTGAAGATACACGATAATTTCACCGTACCATGGGTCATGAGTGCTGATAAGAAAGAGCGTTTCATCTGGGATATGATCCTCGGATTTCGATGGAACGAAGTCTGTCGGGAGAGAGCAAATCAGATCAGCGAAAACCAGTGATTTTGTCGACTTAACAATGGTGAAATCTAAACTAAACTCTTGAAGGATTACAATAAACTTAGAGTACTTTCCCCCCAGAAATTTTCGAGACAAGATATAGGTCATGGGTTTGCAGTCTAAAACCACGTTTATGGTATGCAACAGGATGTAGTGGCAGAATCGCTGGACGGCCTGAACCGCGGTGAGCGCCAAATTCTCAACATGAGCATAGCGTGTTTCCGTGTCGAGAATATTCCGAGATAGAAAATAAACTACGTGTTCATTTCCATCGTCGTCATCCTGTACTAAAACCATAGCTATCGTGCTAAATGCAGTGGTCAAATAAAGGGTGAAATCGCGATGATAGTCGGGAGGACGTATCAGTGGAGCGTTGACGAGAAACGTTTTAAGCTTATAAAAATATTGCTAGGAAATCTCATCCCAATGGAAGGGAACGTCCTGTTTCAAAAGACGCGTAAAGCCCTTGGACACTTCTGCATAATTCGAAATGAAGCGTCGTAGGAAGTTAGCTTTCCCTTGCAGACTCTGCAGCTGATGTAACGAGGAAGGGGATGGGAGGTTAACGATGGGCTCGACCTTTAGGGGGTCAAGGCGAATTCTATCTTTAGAGATGATGAATCCCAAAAGACGGCCAAAATCCACGTAGAAGACGCACTTATGAGGATTGAGTCTAATATTGTAGCGCCTGCAGCGGAGGAAAATCTAGTAGAGGTGTTCAGGGTGGTCCTCACGCCAAGCTGAATGGGCCAGCAAATTGTCCAGATATGGCTGAAAAATATGGCGTATGTCGTGGAAAGCATAAGAAATAGCATGCTGGAAGGTGGCCCCAGCATTTTTTAGACCGAACGAGAGCTTTTTATAAGTGAAGGTTCCCCTTGGACAGATAAAGGCAGTCTTGTGTTGATTAGAGGGTAAAATATTGATTTTATTGTACCCTGAAAAGCCGTCCATAAGGGAATAAATCTCACTCCCCACGCATTCATCAATAATTTTATTTATAAAGGGAGTGGGGTGATTTTCCTTAGGACAGGCCCAATTGATATCTCGGTAATAAACACAGACGCATATAGTGCCCTGCTTCTTATCTACAGGGACAATATTCGATACCCATTCTGTGAGGGGAATAGGATAGATAAAGCCCGCGTTAAGAAGTTTTTCAACTTCTACCTTAATAGCTGTAGCTTTTTGGGGATGCACTGGGCATAGGCATTGACGCACTGGTTTCTCACCTAGATAGGTAGGAATCTCGTGCACGACTATGCTGGGATCAATCCCAAGCATCTCTTCATAGGACCACGCGAAAACATCTCTGAATTCGCGAAAAAGGTTTGTATAAACTTGTATCTTTTCAGGAGAACAAGTCACTCCCATATGAATATTCTCGACTACCCCTGGTTTGACGAAGATGTTGATCGGCATAATTTGAGTGATATTACTCAGGTTTCCCTTTGAAAGGACCTCATGAGTAAATATCGGTGTTTGAAGAGGCAGAGTGGGAACCTAAGATGGGAAACACTCTAGACAATCAGACATTGCCCCTAGGCCAAGCATGAACAAGGAACGATGATGTCCATCACTCCACGGCAGATCTTCAAGAGACATGGTTTCAAAAATATTTTCATCGAAAGGGAAACATTCTCTTAAAGGGTCATGCAAATCTGCATCACTGAGCCAAGGGGATTGAGAATATATATCCAGAGCCATGCTCGAAGGAGCATGTTCGGGAGGAGGATCAGATGCAGTGATGATTTCACAATAATTAATCTCAACTGGAGTTAACGGCATTGATTCTCCGAAAGAGGTCACCTGTTCAGGCGAAGGGATGATCCAAGGGTCATCGGCACTAGAGACCATATTAACTTGAATGGTGTGCAGTGGTGGCATGGGAAAAATACCCATGAGGATGGGGTCCTTGAAGAGACCGGGTCCTACACTGTCAGGGGGATTGGGGATCTGATCCACGTAAGGAACGTTGTTCTCAGAGGATGAGGTGAAGAAAGACAACTGATCCAGAGTGACGATTTTTCCCTCATGAGGGAACTTAAGAAGCCGAAAGAGGGTGGGCGGCACGCATAGCATGGCGTGAGTCCAACTGCGGCTGAGAAGAAGATCGTAGTTAAGCGTTGCGTCAACCACTTCTACTTCTATGTTGACTATCTTCCCTTGTAACGTAATCGGAAAACTCTCAAGAAAACCCAGGGGTTTTGATTCCCAACCATCGAATGCCTCTAAGGCATTGGGAGACGATGTAAGAGTCGGAGAGCCAATGGCCTTTCAGCAAGTGGATGACATAACACAAGTGGAAGCACCTTCATCCACAACGGCTCTATGGATGTTGAGGTCGTTGATCCCGACTTGTATAACGAGAGAAATTTGATGTGGAAGTCGGGGGACAAAATTTTCTAGGTCGAAGATGAGAATATTAGAATCGGCGGGATCGATTCCACTGAGTGCATACAACAGAGCTTTCCGTTGCGATGGGAAACTTTGAAGTACTTCCAATGCAGACATGGAAGAAGACGCCTGTGCCAAATCCTCAACAATATTGTAGTGCTAAGTGGCACGGGCATTTGGGTTGTAGGAAGATCTTCGCAGAACACCTTTAGAAGGTGGCCTTATAATAGGTTCAACGTTGGGATTCTCAATTTCCAAAGAACCAGAGACAGGTGGGGGAGGTGGGCCATCCACGACTTCCTTCCCAGCTACCTAGCGTGATTCGGCATAATCCTTTGAACACGTAGCAATTGAGACAGGTGCAGCACCATTCATCATAAAGACCTGGGACCCAAATGGTGCAGATGGTGAAGGATGCTCAACCATCTGGGCCTGCTGAGACGGGAACGGTTCTTTGAGAACTGCTGGAGTCCCTTTGGAACCTTTCAAAATTTGACTAACTTCAGATCATTGAGGACAATATTTGGTATAATGGTCTCCTTCATAGATAAGGCAGGGGTACTTCGGTTTACGTTGGGAACCATCATCAGTACGAGGTTTAGAAGACTCTGGTTTTGGGGCGTCGGGTTTGGATTTTCCTTTTCCCTTCTTCTTTCCTTTGGAGGCCTTTTCCATAGGATTAGCCTGAACGGCGTTGATCTCCACAGTTTTGCCAGAATCTAGAGGGGCGGGAAGAGCAGAATTATTGGAAGAATTGGACTTCTACTTCCCATTTGAGGATTTCCGAGAATTTTGAGAAATGGAACCAATGAAACCATCCACTACTGGGGTAGATGGTGCTTTAGAGGTTCTCATCCATGGAGCATTAGTCAAAATATCATAAAGCGTGCCAGACTGAGAGTACACCAGATCCAGGTACTGGGCACGTGCAATGGCTTGTTCTTTAGTCACACATGCCCCCATAGAAATATCTTGAGCGATTTTTTTAATGAAGGAGGTGGTGAACCAATGATTTAGTAGCTGATCAGGTATATAAAACTTGATCAGTCTACGACAACGTCACCACTCATGAATATGATCGGATATGTGGGTGGCTTTATCCTGCTTCAAAGAAGTCAAGAGATGCGTCCCGGCTTCATAGCGAACCAGTAACTGGAAGTGAGTCAGAAAAGCCATAGCTAACATATTGAAGTCTTGAAAGATGCCACGGGGTAATTCTATATACCACTTAGCGGCAGCACCGGTAAGAGTGTGCTGGAAGAGACGTAGATGAATTGAATCATCTACCCAAGAATTGGACGAAAACCATAGATGGTAGGTCATTACATGAGCTTGGGGGTCTTCTCCAGCTTTACCTTCAAACTTAGGACAGTCTCCGGGTACCTTGGTCAGAACCGGAGGCCAATAAGGATTGTGAAGAATCGGATCATTGGTTAATTTAGAAACTTCTGGTGATTCCAAGGTGGCCAAGAACGGTAACTGTGGATTGAAAGGCATGCCAGGCCCTCGATAAGGACTTGTACCAGTACTCCACCTTGGTTGAGCATATACTTTCTCCCATGAGTTCTGTCCCAGGGGATTCTGACCATAGGGGGTATAGGATGTATAAACAGTCTGATACGGTTGCTAGTAACCAATGTACGGGGGTTGATAATCGGGGTATGGACCCTGATTATATGTCGGCCTCGTTTGAGAAGTATGCGGATTTGGCTGCTAAGTATAGGTATAGCCTGGTTGTTGAGGATAATAATGGGAACCTTGGGGTGGGCTGTAAACCAGTCGTGATTGACCTTGAGGATAATAACTGCCTTGGGGTTGAGCGGGCTACTGATAATTAAGGCCCTGCTGAGCCTGATAAGTAGGGCACACCGGTTGATTTGATTGCGGCATCGAATAAATCAACTATTGAGTAGGGTTGACAGGATGTGTAGGCTGGCTTGTTTGGACAGGTTGACCTGGCTGAACGGGCTACCCTGGTTGAACAGGTTGACCCAGGTGAACAGGTTGCACAGGTTGTACAGGTTGACCTGGCTGATGTGGGACACCAGGCTATGCCGGATGGGCAGGTTGGCCTGGTGGCGGAATGGGGCCAGGTTGTGCCTGATAACCGGTTTGACCTGCAACAGGACCGTAGGATGATCCTGGTTGTGCAACATTCAGACCAATAGGACACTGAGGTTGCTGAGGTTGCAACATAGGTTGAGAAGGTTGGAATTGCCCCCAGTACCATACAACGTCCCCGGTTGGTACCCCGATTGACCTGTGGGTCCTTGAGGCTTCCTAGGTTGGACCACAGGGTGAGGCTGGATAGGTTGACCTGAAGGTTTGTAGGACTGTCCTTGCAGACCTTATAACAACCCCTGTTGGCCCGAAGGTTGGCCTTGTAAGGGCTGTCCTTGCGGGTCATAAAGATAACCAGGCTGGCCCGAAGGTTGGCCATGGAAGGGTTGCCCTTGCGGGTTGTAAGGTTGCCCAACCTGGTTAGACGGAAAACCTTGACCATGGAGATAAGCCTCTGGAGCAGGTAAACGTAAAGGGTTTCCCTGCTCATCGTATTGATATGGAAAAATGTAAACCGGGGTAACATCCTATGCATAATGCGAAAAATATGGACGGTTGGGATCTTGGGAGGATTGACTGACCTCGAGGTTCGATTGTTGTAGGGACAATCGATACTCTTCAGGAGAAATTCTCTTCAGAATAGCAGATGCTATATAGACGTCTTCGGGAAGTGACACGGTCCTTACATACTGAGTGGCAACAACGAGTGTAGATGTGGCCACACAGATAGCGGGCCTGACAGGTACTGAAGTGACATGAGGGGATGACATGATGGGTGTCCTAGGAGACATCCATAATTAAGGAATAACCGGCCTCGTAGAAGGAGTTGATATTCCCATAGAGGCGACAACGGTCATAATCTAACTTAAGGATCTATACCCCGCTGGAAGTGAAGGACCGGGCAAAGACATGACAGATAACTCGGGGTTGTCTTCTAGGAACAACTGGTAATCTTCACCAGACGTGGGGATTTCCTCACTAGGAGAATTGATGGATGAGCCCATATCTGAACCTACTACTAGATCTTGTAGCAGACGGCGAGGACTAGGAGGAATAACAGCAACTAGAAAAGGTGAACCCGATAGGAGGGAAGTATTCCCCTACTCCGAATCCAGACCAAGCGTCAGATAAGGGCCAATTGAACTCAACTGGTCGTCCAAAGGGAAGCTCAGATAGAACCGGTCCCCCGTCGAGAAACTTGGAAATGATGGGCTGCTGAGGTTCAGCAGAGGATTGAGAGACCTCTGATGAATCATTTGTATACGGACTACCAGTAGACGAAATTGAGGGTTCCGCCACTGTGACATTAAAAAAAAGAGGAAGAAATAAAACACAACACATGAGCTAAGAAAAATCAAGGCACACAATCAAATGACCAACAAGCAAATTCTAATGGGGCGTGTGATCACAGGTGATTTATTTTACCACATTGAAACTTAGAAACTTCACCGTTTCATGTTTTAAGAGTCAAGAAACGGATGAAAGGTGACTCTATCTCTTTCAGTTTTGAAACAAGCATGAAAGGACAAGCGCTTGATGATCCTTTCAAATTTACAGAGTCAGAAAAGATCGAAATGACTAATGTGGTAGTCTAGGCAAAGGGTGTACCAGATATCTGTGAACTGCAATATACACCTTGGTTTCAAAACGAAAGAGAAATCAACCAAGGACTTGATGTACGTGCAGGAAATCTCCCTGAATGTTGTGTCTGGTGTATCACGGGTATAAGGCAACAGACTCAGCTTCCTACGGATACAGGATAGCAACCTAGTGGGGTCTCCCTTTATATACACGACAATACGGGGAGCGCAAGTCCGTACTAGTGCTGTCTAAAGCCAAGAGGCGAACGAAAGCTACTAGGTTTAACGATGCCAGAACATGTCACTAGCCTAGACCTCTAAATATTTAGTTAATGTTTCAATGCTGCCTTAAGGTAAATTGAATAAATTTTAATGTTGATCTTCAATTATGTTTCAATTTCCAGGCCCTACTGAATGTTATGTCTCAAAATCTCCTAAATGCACACTACATGCCACAATGTATCATTTCGTTCGATGAATAGCTAACTACGGGAGGGTTGAGAGCTTTCACACAATAACAAAATGATCACAAAACAACCACTAGTGTCTCTAATGCATGCTAATGAAAATTAAAAGCTTTTCTTTTAGAGCTACAAATCACTAAATCACAGAAAAGATCCAATTTACATTAACTAATCCAGAGCAAAAGATATTTTTGTATTTTCAATGTTTAAGAGAAAAGTGCAATAAACAAAATGAAAACAAATGAAAAGAAAAATTTGAGAAGTGATAGCAAAAGAGCAAAGACAAGAAATTTCACTCAACTCCAAACACAAAATCAGATCTCAAATTGACAAAGAAGTCCCTCAAATCAAAAAGAAATCCCAAAGAATCAAATGAACCATGTAATCTAGGCTTAAAATGAAAAACAAATGAAAAGAAAAATTTGAGAAGTGATAGCAAAAGAGCAAAGACAAGAAATTTCACTCAACTCCAAACACAAAATCAGATCTCAAATTGACAAAGAAGTCCCTCAAATCAAAAAGAAATCCCAAAGAATCAAATGAACCATGTAATCTAGGCTTAAAATGAAACAAAGCAGAATTCGAATGAAGAATAATTCAATCACTCAAATAACGTAATGAAACAGTGGACAACCACCAAACGAATGTAAATAAGTGATAACAAAATTGACTGATCAAACGAGGACCAAAAACTCCCACGGGAGGCTCAACACACTATAGCACCTAGATGCCCTAGGGATAGAAGGTAAAATTGATAGAAGAGGAAAAAAAACCAGAGGATGAAGGTCACAGTCAGTCAAACAAGGCTCCAGAACACTCAGGCAGTCGAAAAAGTAACACCAAAACCATAGACCAAGCTCAGAAAGCCCAAAAAGGAGCAAACCCTAGCACCTTACAGGATTGGCACGACTGTCAGGCTGCAACTAGCGCAAGAACAGGATTGGTGCAGGTGATAAACTGGAAACATGCACCAGCTGGCGCAACTGTCGGGGAAAAAACCGCGCTAGTCGAGTTTTCTAATGGGAAAGATGAAAAAAAAAAAAACAATCAAGAAGCAGATCAGGGACGGTGAGGCTAAACAAAAGTTTAACATTGAAAAAGAGAAAACCACAAGAGCTGATCAAGTAGGCAAAGACCAAAATCAACCGAAAAGACAAGATAAACTCCAATCAATGTCTCCCTAGTATGGTCGCCAGTTTGTTGGAGAGGTAAATCCCCTCTGCGGACAGAGGCAATCCCTACTAGCCCAGATCGGGTCTAGCAACAACCGAGTCACGCTAAGACGCAAGTTCCTAATTGCAAAGACCAACATGCGACAAGAGGCCTACCTTAAGTCCTACGCTACTGTCGTTTGTGGAAAATATGGCGCTTCCGTCCCTTGCTTTGGCAGATCACAATTCTCCTGCTCAATGGGATCGAACACCTGCACATACAAGAAGAAACAACAAACAAACAAGTGTAAAACCTAATAGAGGAAATTATGTATCAGTCAGAGAAGATACAACTCATAACATAAAACATGAAAATCTGAGTGGAACCATAATAAAATTTGTTTATTATGAATCAGAACAAAGAAAGATACAACCTAAGCTTTGATGCTGGATCTTCCTTCGGTGGGTCGACAGAGGAGTACGTCTCGGTAAAGCTGGTCGGGACAAAGACAAGTCTCTCTCTCTTCGGTTGTCTGACGATAATCTCCTTACAATTGATTCAGATCTATTCAGGCTAGCTTGCAAAGGGAAAATGACAAGCTTATATAGATGGTGGAAGGGGAGTTGGGATCCCTACAATGGTGGGATTGGCCCTATCCTCAAGGAAGCTTCCATGATAGGTGGAAAACCACTTCCCCTACATGGAGATCTGGAGCCAAACCTCCCAACTCATTTTAGAGACTTGTTCAGGAGTTGGTTGGAATCAAACTTCTGCCATTTATTTTTTTTAAACACTCCTTATTAAGCCTGGCGCGAGGGCTGAACTGGCTAGTCGCGCCAAGGCTAAAAAGGCTATTTTTAGGGCTTTTAACAGGAAATTGTCTTCAGGGGAATGATTGTCCTTGTCAAGGGGGATGCCATGAAAGTGGTTTTAGGTCATGTCACTGCTCACAGGTCATGGAATAAGCCCTCCAATGTGCGAAACGGGGGATTGCAAGGACGGTGACAAATTACTGTGTAACAACACTGAAATCAATGAATTTAGTGCAAGAAATCAAATAGGATTATAAATCATCTACATTGAAATCAATGCATATAGTTCAAACAATCAAATATAATTATGAATCAACATCTACACTGAAATCAATGCATCTAGTGCAAGCAATCAAATAGGATTAGAAATCACCACCTACACTGAAATAAATGCATTTAGTGTAAGAAATAAAATAGGATTAGAAACCAAGATCTACACTGAAATAAATTCATTTAGTGCAAGCAATCAAATAGGTTTAGAAATCACCATCTACACTGAAATCAATTCATTTAGTATAAGAAATCAAATAGGATTAGAAATCATCTACATTGAAATCAATGCATCTAGTGCAATCAATAAAATATAATTATAGATCAACATCTACATTGAAATCAATGCATCTATTGCAAGCAATCAAATATGATTAGAAATCACCATCTAAAATGAAATCAATACATTTAGTGCAAGAGATAAAATAGGATTAGAAACCAACATATACACTAAAATCATTGCATTTAGTGCAAGCAATCAAATAGGATTATAAATTGCCATCTACACTAAAATCAAGGCATCTAGTGCAAGAAGTCATATTCCCTCTCTACCCTCTCCATATATATCTATATCTCCCTTCATCTCTCCTTCTTTATATATCTATCTCACCCCTCCAAACACACATGTTTTCTCACTCCATATCCATGAATCTATTTATCCCTCCCTCCCTCTCTCCATATCTCTCTTCTTCCCTCTTTTCACCTTCCATCAATATCTCTATCTCTCTCTATCTCTCTACATCACCCCCAAAAAATACACTCTATTTCTCCAATCTATCTATCTATCCCTCCCTCCTCCTCTCCCTATCTCTCTCTCTCTTTCCCTTATCTCCCTCTCCTGTGCTTCTCTCTATTTCCTCTGATTTTCCTCTCCCCCTCTCTCTAGATTCCTTATCACTCCCTATCTCTCCACCTTTCTCTCTCTACATTTATTTTTACCTCCCTCTCTCTACCCCTCCAACTTCATCTCTCTTTCCCTCCCTCTCTCTACTCTTTCACATGCTCTTTATTCCTTCCTCTCTCTCCTTTTCTCTCCCACCTCTCTCTCCCTCTCTGTCTCTTTTCACCCTCAAACTCTGTTACTATATCCATCCCTCTCTCCTTATCTCCCCCCTTCTCTCCATCTCTCCTTCTTTGTCTCTTTGTATCACCCCCAAACATCCACACTCTCTCTCCATCTCTCCCTTGTCACTCCCTCTCTCTTTCCACTTCTCACTCTCTATGTCTTTCTTATTCCCTATCTCTCTCCCCCTCCAACTCTATCTCTCTATCCCTCCCTCTCTCCTCCTCTCTCCCTCCCTCTATCCTCCTCTATATCAAGTCCTCTCTCTTGTCATTTATCTCTCTCCATTTCTCTCCTACCTCCATATATCTTCCCCCATCATTCTCTCTCTCTCTCTCCAATCCTCTCTCTTCCCCATCACTCTCCTCCCCTATCTCATCCTTCCTCTATCTCCCTTTCTATCCTACATCCCTCTCTCTTCCCCATAACTCTCTCTCTCTCTATATATTTTCCCTCCAATCCTCTTTATCTCTCTCTTTATTTTCCCTCCAATCCTCTCTATCTCTGTTTCTATCTCTCTTTTCTCTCCAATAATCTGTCTTCCCCTATCACTCTCTCTCTCTCTCCAACTATGTTACTATTTCCCTCCCTCTCTCCTTCTCTCCACTTCTCCTTTTTTGTCTCTTTATCTCACCCCTAAACATACACACTCTCTCTCCATCACTCCCTTGTAACTCCCTCTCTCTCCACTCCTCACTCTATATGTCTTTATTATTACCTCCCCTTGTCCTCCTCCAACTCCATCTCTCTATCCCTCCCTCTATCCTCCTCTCTCTCTCAGGTTTTGTCTCTCGAACTTCCTCTCTCTCCCTTTATCTCCCACCTCGCTCACTCTTGCCCCATCTCTCTCTCTCTCTCTCTCTCTCTCTCTCTCTCTTCCCTCCAATCCTCTCACTATCTCCCCCCCTCTCTCCTTCTCTCTCTCCCCCTTCCATATTTCTCTCTCCCTCTCTCTCTCTCTCTCTCTCCATTCCTTCTCTCCCCTCTCCTTTAGTTTATCTCCATATCTCCCTTGCGACTCCCCCTATATCTCCACCTTGATCACTCTATGTATTTGTCCTTCCTTATCATATATATCTAGAGTTAATATATATCATGATATATTAATATATACTATAATATAACAAAATTTAATATTGTATTAATACAAATTTATTAAATTTAATAATATTAATATTATAATATGAATATTAGAAATAATAATAATAATCTTTTAATATTAATATTAGGGTTAATAATGTTTTTTTTTACATTGTATTAATAATAATTTCCTCCTTTTTGAGTGCTATTTAACTATAAGGAGGATTATGGAGTAAATATAAAAAGAGGTTTTATTTATTTACCATACTTCTAGTTTATTTATATTTTATTTATTTACCATACCTCTATTATTTACCATGGTATTTGGCCCATAGGCTTGGTATATAATTATATGTTTATTTCTAATCCTATTTGATATATTTTTATTTATTTACCATATCTATTTATACCTTTTTTATATTTATTTATTTATTTACCATACCCATTTTATAAATATGGTATTTTTCCCATAGGCTTCACCTAAATAAAAACTCTTTTTTTAGTTTCCTTAAATATAAAGAGGTTTATGGAGTAAATATAAAAAGAGGTTTTATTTATTTAACATACCTTTAGTTTATTTATATTTTTATTTATTTATCATACCTCTTATTTGAGTGCTCGTAACCCTATTTATATTTTAAATTTATATTGTGTTTATACATAATAATAATTAAATTTATTTTTAAATAGGGCAACATGATTAAAAATGTTAAATGTTTACATGTTTAAGTTTTTACTTGATATCTACCCCATACTAGGTTGGAAACTCATAATCATGCTTGTTTAGTGAAATTGTTAGTGCAAACCCTTACTCTATTTATGAATGCAGTTCCAATTTCAAAATCCTTATTTTTTATTATTTAAAAAATTGATAAATAGTGTTTTTTTCATTTTCCCTCCAAAAACATTGGCGATCTATCGAAACACTAAAACCTCTTGACACTCTTACTAAGATTATGAATTTATTTCTGAATTCCAGATCCAATGGATGATTGCAACTGCGAAACACTAAAACCTCTTGATGCTCTTACTAAGCTTCTTCATTGTTCTGTGGACAATGCATTTATTTCTGAATTCCAGATCTACTAGATGATGGCAAGTCGGCTAAAAGGTTTTCACATTAAGATAATTTTCTCCCTCATGAGCTCAACATAATCAAAATTTTCTTATGTTTCTCCATATACAAGTAATATTATTTTGGTACATTTATGTATTTGAACTTCTATTTTAATTTGTCTCTACCAGGTTCAAAGTTTTCGCATTAAGATAGTTTTCTCCCTCATGAGCTCAACATAATTAACATTTTCTTAAGTTTCTCCATATAAAAGTAATATTATTTTGGTACATTTATGTATCTTAACTTCTATTTTAAGTGTTATCTACCAGGTTGAAACCCCTAATTTTTGATGTAGAACAGAAGATGATATTTTGTTTTTTCATTAGTATTTTAAAATGAGAATGCTATGGACAATGCCATGAGGTCTTGTTGTTGTATTTTTTGAAATGATAGAGATTAAATCATTGATTTTAAGTAGAGATCTTGAAAGAAACCATACGTTAAGGCTACTACAATGGCGAGGGGATATTTTGATCCAGAGAATTGATCCAGTTGATATCCCCACTGAGGTTCAATGCACAAACCCTACATCTCAGATTTACTCCATCAATAAAAATTTGATTTGGTTTTTTCCTTGTGAGAAAAACACGCAAAACTATATTTTCATGCTTAAAGCCTAATTTATTTTTTCTTCATGATTAAAATCTTAATTGTATTTGGTTTCCTTCAGTAAAACTTAATTTTGCTTGGTTGTCATGAATACAAATTTGATTTGGTTTTTTCCTTGTGAGAAAAACTCTATTGTCGTGCTTTCGTCCAAATTGTTTCAAACTAAAGCCTTTATTTTTTTCTTCAGCATGGCTTCATGATGAATATAAATATCAATCCAGATTTCATGGTAGAGAAAACTGAGGCAAATTAGGTTTAATTTACCACACTTTGGGTTTAGTTGTGTTAGCCCCCCAATAAATTTTTGACAAGCAAAGTAGGGGGCTAAAATGTTTCTGAGACTTCAATGAATGCATCTCTCCTGAGACACATCATCCTTGACGTCCCTTGGGCCTTTGCCTTTGATTTTCCCCTCTGTTGATTTCCATTATAAAAGAACCTCTGATTGCAAAAAACTCGTGCTCCCGAAAGCCTCCATTTACCCCTTATACCCCTGCACAATATCCCTCTTCATCCTTTCTTTCCCTTTTGTCAAAGTCCCTCTTCCTCCCCTAAATCATTCCCAAAATCCCCCTCAAATTCTGCCCATGCTCCTGGTTTGGCCTATTTCACCCTTTATCTCCCTATCGTTACCGTTTAGAGGCCTCAAAATGCATTAAAAAGGCTTAAAAACCCATTTTCCACATTATAATAGGCCTAGCCCCTCTTCTGATAGCCACTGCACCTGTCCCTCCAAGTGATCTAGCGCTGGAGCCACCCACCAGAGAAAAAGCGTTTACCTCCAATCCATATCGGACGCGACACCAGCCGTAGATCTTGGTAAATCGAATGACTGTCATTAAATCTTCGACACCCGTGTTTCTCCGTTCAAACCTCTGATCGCGCCATCACCGTCTGTTTAAGCGATGATATGACGGTTCGCAATGCGCCCGCGCCTGTGGTCCCCACCAGCACGCTCGTCCGAAAACAACCCGGTTTTCATCGCACCACCATCTGAGAGCTGGCGGTATTCTTCCATCGGCCAACGATTCCATTCAGCGATTGACGTGTGGCTCCTGTACAGTTTCAAAACCGCTTTTCCATCGCGCATCAACATTCGGTACAAGACGCGTAGCGATATTCATATCAGCCGTTAGATCTTGGGCGCCTCATCCAACGGTCATCGATCAACGAAGCTGCGCGAGGTTTAAACCATAGCTGCCATACTCCCGACCCACCGTCCATCCTCCTCCACCGTGATCTCCGCCACGATCGACGGTCCAGATCTGTTGACCCATCGTTGACGACCCAGACATTGCCTGGTCACGCCACGTCACCCCCACATGCACCCATCATACATGCACCCATTCCATTGCATATAATTGATTCACTCTCGTGTTCTTTTTAAGGTTTTTTGTTCAAATTTTCTCCGCTGAACGCCAACCTCCACCAGAGCATTTTTCGCCATTTCTCTGCGTTTTTTCCTCCATTTCATCATCTGCACAGCCATTTCCTCCATCCACACTGCCTCCATCATTCCCGCCCATGGACTTCTTGACAAGTTTGCTGTTTTGCAGGGTTTCAAGCAGGGAAAACTACCATGGCTCGTTATCTCTGTCACAGTGGCAGAAATTACGGAACATGCCATGTACAAAGATATGTTTAATGAAGAAAAGGCCCAGGGAAGTGTTTGACGTGATTGAAATCAAAGGACAGGGTCAAAATTCTGTCACTCTCCTCCGGAGCCATTAAAACCACAGAGTTCACAGCCAGAAGGTAGCTATGGGAGCAGCAAAGAGAAATCAGCAAGGAAAGTGAAGAGTTAAAGCATTAAACAAGAGATTTAAAGGATTAATCCAGTTTTGCAGAGGAAAGGTACCAGGTTGAAAAACCCGAAGATCAATCAGAAGTTTAATGCACGGAAACTGTATCACCAGGATTTTCTATAGCAGCAGCATGATTTTCTTCATCAGAGAACAAAGTGCCCATGCAGTTTTTATTATACATCGTGTTCCTGAAGTTTCCTACCCCAACAACAGTCCTACATGATTGGAAGTGTTTTTTGCACAAGTAGGGCAGACCTCACTGTTCTTATTTTTTCTTTGTTTTTTCACCAGATGTACCACACAGTACTGCAGTCAAAACACCTAAGCCATATCAGAGATAAATGTAGAGAGTTAAAACAGAGTGGGTTTCGGCCCTCCTCCCCTTTTCTGCGTTTAATGTTTCATTTAGTTCTCACCTACCTCCTGAGTTCATCTGCTGTTATAAAATCTATGAGAAAATATTGTAAAGGTTGTTGATGAGATATCAGAGAATTGCAAGCAGCTTCTCTTGAGATGAGTCCTCTGTGTATAATTGTAGGATAGGCTGAGGAAGATGTATTCAGAATGAATGGCTAAGCTATTGGCTATGTTGTACCTAATTGGTGTTGATATTTAATATGACAAGCACATTTCATTGGATCCTGATATAAAGCTACGGTGATGTTTTTTCTATCTCTGTGCTTCATTCATTTCATTTCAGTTCTTTTGGCTTGCATCAGAAATCTGGTATAGGATTTACCCTTGATAGGTACCCTATACTTCTGCTCTCCTTGCCTTTAATTTTTTTCTGCTAATGTGTTATCTAAAGATCGATTTCAATTGATTTAACCAGTGTAGTGGATGGTATTTCCTGCTAGCTGATGTATGAATTAATGGAATCTATTTTTAGATGTGATTGTTAGGATTTAGTTGAATGCGTTGAGAACACTGGGAGGTTTAGAACTTTGCCTCTGCCTCACTAGGATCTTTCCATTCCGATTAAGCCTTTCTAAGTTCCCTTGTGCTGCCTCTGATTGTGTCCAAGCAGGCCTGGAGTTAAATGACCTCTGACCTAATCTATAGATAGAATTAGATGTTTCTCCCTCTTCATTTTCAGTCCTTAATGTCCCATACCACCCAATCACTTTAGGATCCAAGGCTTTAGATGACTAGCCCAACTGAAAGCTTGCGTGTTGAGTAGCAAGTAAATCCTTTCTTGACTCCATTTCCCAATAGACTTGACGTTCCTTGAACTATTTCTCTTTTGCCCGAATTCCTTTTTGCCTAGCCTTGTCTCATGTTGAACCCTTCCTTCCTGAATCCCAGCAACCAAATCAAACAAATCAAACATACAAACCCATGCCCATAACTAGCCTAACATCTTAAACTTTGAGCTTCATTTACACAAACCTTTGCTCATATAGAGAGATCCCTCTCTGGACCTAGGAGGGCTAGATCTTAGGGTCCGAAAGTGGTTCTGATGTTGTCTCCTCTTTTGGTCTTGCCAATCTGGCCAAAAAATGGGAACCCCAACATAATGGCGACTTCGCTGGGGAATGAGTGCATTACACCTTAAACATTCTTAAGCATTCAAAGACCTACAATCTTTGGTTAGGTTGGAAGTTAAACAAGTCTTATTTTCACATCAACCTCTACACCATTTGTTGTGTTTTCCCATACTCTTAGGCAGAGTCTGGAAAGGGCCAACTAGCCTTCGGACCTCACACTCTTTCATAGGTGACATATCTAGTAAATTCCCTCCCAGTCAATCTCTGGTTAGAGTTTTTTGTGTGTGGGATGATATCCTTGAAAGAGGACATCTCATAAGCACTGTGGTGGACAGTGTACCCTCCAAAAAACTTCCTAAACCTTCCACCTGGCGACTCCAATATTCCATAAACGTTTCAAAGACTCCACTGGTGATCAGTAGGCCTGCTGATTATCTTGGTTCACATTAGACTCCACTGGGAGACCAGCCTTCATAAAAACATCAACCACAGTAGAAATAATAAGTAGGATTAAGCTGCTTGGTCAAAAACAACATTCTGGCTTCTAGAACCATTCATACAAGAGCTTACCTTGACCCAAACCCACCTAAAATAGTTGACAACCCTGAGAGCATCCTCAAAGGATCTCATACACCTAAAGGATCAACTATTTCCAAGCCCATCCATAGAGCTATTTCTACACCAGAAGATCTTACAGCTCTATCATACTTTCACCTCGACCTAGACCTGCCTAATAGCTTATCTAGAACTAGGTCATTCAGTAGCTTAGACCAGCCAGACCCTGAGCTTCCTGATTCACCATAGCAAGGTGGTAGACACCTTGGGAATAGACAGACCCTTCCATCTACACCTCCCGATTTACATTTCATACAAAATTTAGGGCTTAGTCACCCTAGGTCCGCTCATCAGTCCTCTATTGGTCATAAAATTCTGGTCATCCATATACCAACTGCCCACATTAACCCTTTACCTCATCAAAACATCATCATGGCAGCTTGGTATGCACCTCTGGTTTTACCCCAGCCTCTAGTACCCTTACCAAATGATTATCAGTCTAATATTCCACACTTCACTGCAAAGGAGTCCATCACAGCCCAACAACATGTAGATAAAATGGAAGATTCTTTTGACTACATGGAAATTGATGATGATACAGTCAAAATGAGAATATTCTCCCAAAGCCTAGGGGGTGATGTGAAGAAATGGTTCAAAGGCCTACCTCCAGGTAGCATCAATGATATTTCGGGCTTATATCAGACTTTCATAAACAAATGGGAAACTAGGGAAAACCCTCGCTAGCTCCTGGCAGAATACATGACCCTTAAGAGAAACGTAGGAGAGAGTGTTCATGATTACACAACAAGGTTCAACAACATTTATAATGCTCTCCCTCCAGATATGAAACCTCCACAAGGCATGGCCCTAGAAAAATACCCTGAAGGTTTTGATGCTGACATGGCCTATGAGCTTAGAGACAAGGAATACAACACATTGGAGGACATGAAAAAATGAGCAGTAAACATAGAGGCCAACTTGATTGAGAAAAGAGCGAGATTGAAATCCGAAAGAAGGGTAACATATAGAGATGATAACATAGCTTCCACATCTGACCAAAATTATGATAAGCTGTCTAAAAATGTGGAAAGGTTACAACAAATGATGGAAAAAATAGTTGTCACAGTTAGTAACCAGAATAGAAACCAGAACCAGAACTTTAGGAGAAACAATAACACTCCCAATAGACAAAGAGAATCAGATCAACAAGTTATTCCCCCATTCCAAGAGAATTTTCTTGTTGAAGATGAGGGAATCATGGAAGAGTTTGAGGGAAACACAATTAATATGTTTGAAACAGAAAATTCAATCCATAACTGTTATTCGAAAGAAGAAAAGCCTTCACCCTCTGGTTGGGAGGAAGAATGGTTGGAATCTGAAGATTACAGGTTAGGATTTGAGAATGTCATGATGCAGGTCAGAGAACAGTATGAACTTAGAAGAAAAAAGAGTCAAGAAACTGCTAAACCCAAAGCTTCTGAGACTAGCATCAAAAAGAGGCCTAAGAAAACTTCTAAAGCAACTGCTGAAACCAACAAATCAACAAATGAGAGTTCTGGAAAAAATAGAGAGAAAGACAACCAAAACATTGGTGCACAGGGTAAACCAACTAGCAGCACTAGCACTGCAGTTAGTGCTCCTGATGAAAATATCACAAACACTGTACATAATGAAAATCAGCCCACTGACTTAGCCACTAAGACAGTGGCAAATAAAACAGAGATGAGTATGCCAAAGAGTCAGTCCCCTTTCAATTTGGAAAGCGAGATTGCAAGAATTATAATCTCTGTCCCACTTTCTGAGCTGGCCACTCAGGATGTATATAAAGGCCAGATTTTGAGAGCTCTGAACTTAGGTGAGAGTGGTGACTCTGTCAATCTGAATGATGATCAACCTGCCCTCTTTTTTGGTCCTAAGATAGAGGGGAAGTTTCAGGAAGGGGTAGTTCCACCTTTCTGTATCAGTCTCAACATTCATGACAAGATCCTGCATAATGCAATGCATGATTCTGGAGCATCCCACAACCTAATGCCTAAGGTAGTTATGGAAATACTAGGTCTAGAGATAACCAGACCCTACAAATATTTATACTCTTTCGAATCTAGCAGAGTAAAATGCCTAGGCCTGATCAAAGACTTGTGTGTGAGCTTAACTCAAATCCAAACTAAGTGCATGTTTATGGATGTTTTGGTGGCAGATGTGCCACCCAAGTATGGCATGCTATTATCAAGATCATGGGGAGCCAAGCTGCAGGGTACAATGCAGATGGATGGCTCATATGCCACAATCCCAATCTTCGGCCAACTTAGAAAACTGTATAGAGAGGCACAGATGAAGTTCCTAGTCAGCAGCTCCGAGAAACCAGAAAATTCACCTGTTTATTCTGTACATACAAACCTTGACTCCTTCATCTTTTGTAATGATGGATCTTTGGAAGAGTCAGGGCCCCAAAACAGAGATACAAACGAAGAGGCAAAAGCTGCTGATTTTAACATAATGGCTGCTCTGGATTTAGAAGACAATGAAGAGGAAAACTGCAATGAAACCTGTAGGATATGTGGTGGAGACCTAACTCCGAGTGAACAAGAAACAACACGTAAACAGCCATCCGACCAGATCCCTAAAACTCATACATTTCAAGAAGAACAAAGCGACCCACAGCCTAGTAAAGACCCTTTAACACAACACAATGGTGAACCCAACTGTAAGGGAGAAAACAATGATAATCATGAGAATAACCCCTTATGGTAGATGAGCTTTGACGGGTCCCGTACTAAAAGGACCGCAGGGGCAGGGGTATGGTTACGCAATACAGAAAACGATTACGTAGAGAGTCATGCCTGCAACCTACACTTCAAATGCACAAATAATGTCGCTGAATACGAGGCTCTAATCCTGGGTCTGAATCTGTTGAAGAAAAAGGGAGCCCGTAGGATAACCGTAAGGGGAGACTCAGAGTTAGTTATCAAAAAAGTGAATGGAGAATACACAGCAAAACATCCTAGGCTGAGAGCATATAGGAATGACATCATGGACCTACTGAAAACGTTTGTTGAATACAAATTAGTGTTTGTCCCTAGGAGTCAAAATGCCATTACAAACGGACTAGCTTGCCTAGCCAGCTCCTACCCCAAGACTCCCAGCGATCAGCAAATCATCATTCAGACCAAATTTAGGCCTGTTGTGCCAGACAACGAAAAATATTGGCAGGTTTTTGAAGGTGATAAACAAATCGAAGATTTTCTGGTAGGAAGAAATGAGTTTGAATTTTCTGATTCAGACTCCCAACCTGACAGTAGTCGCCAAGTGATGAGTCCTCGAATGAGGAAGAACTACCCTGTAACATAGAAATAAATTCTTTAGATGAACAGACTGAAAATCCAGACCACAAATGTGAAAATGCAGATAGTGAAGAGATAGAGGTGCTGCAGGCCAGAAATAAGAATATACCCAGAGGCCTGGCACCCTTAGAGGACCTTTTTGATTTTGATGATGTGGAAAAGAAGCCCACGATAGAACATGCAGACTCTGATGTGGAAGAATGCAACATAAGCACTGAAGAGAAGCCCAAAATGATTAAATTGGCTAAGTCTTTACCTGCAGACATGAAGAAGAAATACATTGACCTTTTTAAGGAATTCATTGACATGTTTGCATGGAGCTATGAAGAATTAAAGACATATGACACAAATATCATTCAACATGAGATACCCTTGAAAGAATCAGAAGACCTTTAGGCAAAAAATTCGCAGAATCAATCCTAAACAATTGCCTACAGTAGAGAAAGAGATCAAGAAGATGTATGAAGCAAGTATAATTGTGCCTGTAAGGTTCTCTGATTGGGTATCAAACTTAGTGGCTGTGAGGAAGAAGATAGGAGAAATAAGATTGTGCATAGACTTCAGGAAT
Source organism: Pinus albicaulis (assembly GCA_034641835.2). NCBI lineage: Eukaryota > Viridiplantae > Streptophyta > Pinopsida > Pinales > Pinaceae > Pinus > Pinus albicaulis. Next base: position 342,444 of record JAXQQM020084580.1, read on the forward strand.
CTCAATAGAGCCTCACTCAAAGAAAATTACCCTTTGCCTAAAATGGAACATATCCTTCAGAAGGAAAATAATCTCCCTACTAGATGGCTTTTCAGGTTATAACCAAGTCTTAGTGATCCTAGAAGACCAACTCAAAACAGCTTTCACCACTCCATGGGGTACCTTCATGTATGTGAAGATGCCTTTTGGATTGATGAATGTTGGAGCCACCTTCCAAAGAGAAATAGACATAGCATTTTCATATGAGATAGGGCACTTCATTGTTATCTACTTAGATGACATAACAGTCTTCTCCAAGACCGAAGAAGAACACTTGAAACATCTGAGAAAGGTATTCAAAAAATGTAGAGGGTTTGGTTTGTCCCTGAATCCTAAAAAGATTGTTTTCGGGCTACAAGAAGGTAAAATTCTTGGTCACATTATATCCAAGGAGGGAATCAGGATAGACCCACAGTGAGTTAAGGGAATAATACAGATCACACACCCCAGAAATATCAAGGAATTACAGTCTTTCATTGGGAAGATTAACTTTCTTAGGAGGTTTATTCCAAACCTGGCTGAACACCTTAGGAACATGACTAACATGCTGAGGAAAGGTGCAGGAGTTAAATGGACTGTGGGAGCTAAACAATCTTTTGAATCAGTGAAACTTTCACTTACCTAAGCTCCCATCCTAATCAACCCAGATTTCTCCAAAGATTTCCTGATCTTTTCATTCGCCTCTGAGCATACAGTGGTTGCAGTCTTGCTGCAGAAAAATGCAGAGGGAATGGAACAGCCAATTGCCTTCTTTAGCAAAGCCCTCAGAGATGCACCCTTGAAATACAACATCATGGAGAAACAGGCCTATGCTCTGATTAAGACCTTGAAAGATTTCAGGGTGTACATATTGCATTCTCACACTGTAGCTTATGTGCCCAACATCATAGTCAAAGACATACTGTCCCAAGACCCAGATGGGAAAAGGGGCAAATGGATAGCTGTGATCTTAGAGTATGACCTTGAGATAAAACCCACCAAACTGATTAAAGGTTAGGGCTTAGCTAAATTAATGGCTGAATCCAACCTACAAGCCCTAAACATTAACATGATAAATACCTTGGATGAGCAAAAAGAATTGCCTGATCTCACTATTGAGGAAAAATTTCAGATCTCTCCTTGGTATTCCGACATTTTGTATGTGCTTACACATCTCAATTCCCCTCCCGAACTATCAAATACCAAGGCCATATTCTTAAAGCTAAAGGCCAGAAATTACTGCATCTTAGATGAAAATTTATACTGGAATAATTTGAATGGCCTATTGCTTAAATGTTTGCCTGAAAATGAGGCAAAGAGGGTTAAACAAGAATTCCATGCTGGAGTATGTGGAGGCCACCTGAGTTGGAAAGCCACTGCAAACAAAATACTCAGGGCTAGTTATTATTGGCCCACACTCTTCAATGATGTTCATAAAATGATAGTTGCTTGCCACAAATGTCAGATCTTTGAAGGCAAGAGAAAACTCCTCCCTTTACCCCTACAACCCATCACTGTTGAAGGTCCCTTTCTGCAATGGGGCCTAGATTTCATAGGGGAGATTCACCTTGCTTCTTCTGCCTAACACAAATGGATCCTAACAGCCACAGATTATTTCACTAAGTAGATAGAGGTCGTGCCCACTAGGAATGCCACAGATTCAGTCATCATTAGTTTCCTAGAAAGTCACATCCTCTCTCGGTTTGGCTGCCCAAGGAAAATAATCACTGATAATGCTACTTCTTTCGGATCCAAAAAGATGGTTGATTTTTGTCACACGTACCAAATAGCACTTGGTAATTCAACTGCCTATTACCCTCAAGGTAATGGATTAGCTAAATCATCAAACAAAATCTTGGTGATCATCATCAAGAAACTATTGGAAGAGAAAAAAAAATCCTGGCATAATAAGCTAGTACATGCTTTGTGGGCTGACAGGCTTACAACAAAAAAGTCCATTAGCATGTCACCATTCCAGCTTGTCTATGGAATAGAAGCAATATTCCCTACCAGCCTTGGGATACCAGTGATCAAGTTGGTCCAAGAGATCCAAACAGAAGAAGACAGCATGGTGAGGAGAATAAACCAAAAAATCCATCTTAAGCAGACAAGGGAAGAGGTATACAACAGAGCAATGAAGGCTCAGGAAAATATAAAGAGATTGTTTGACAAAAGAACCAAAGTTGCTGATTTCAAAGTTGGAGATAAGGTTTTGAGGTGGGATTCGAGAAGTGAGGATAAAGGAAAGCACAGCAAATTTGACAGTTTGTGGCAAGGTCCATACCTCATCCAGGCCACTGTGGGTCCAAATGCTTTCTTCTTACAAGAACTAGATGATACAAAGTTGTTTGGGGGTCCTGTTAATGGCAAGATGATCAAACACTACTTCTGCTAATTCACAATTTCCATTTTCATTTCCATTGTACATACCATTGCAGCTTTTATTTTTCAAGAAAAAGAAAAATGTTTCAAAAAATAGAGGAAAAAGGGAGGTTCAGACGTGCTTAAAACATGGACCTATGATATGCAAAAGGGTGGCTCTAATAAACTCAAAACTTGAGCCAAAGAAAGTAAAACAACTGGCCCTAACATACCAAAAATATGGACCAGCAAAGGAAAAGGAAAAATCAGCTCTAACATGCCCAAAACCAGAGCTAAGATGAATAAAGAAGTGACTCTAACATGCTCAAATCTTGAGTCACAAAGGGAAAGAAGGATGTTTCAAGTTTCAGATCTCAAGCCTTCACAGTTTTTTTTTTCAGTTTCCTGCAAATTTTGTCCATGTGCAACTGTCTTTATGCCTTGGATCCACAACAAGTCAGACAGTCTAATCCTGGCTTTACTGTTTTCAATTTCTTGTCTTAGAATGTAGAGAAGAAATCTGCTGGACAACTTAACCCCAACAAATATTAGATTAGGTAGAGAAAAATATGAGACCAACAGTCTAATCTGGTCTCATGGAGCAATAAGGGTAGATTTAGAATAGGTTTATTTTCTATTTCCAAAAATAAAAGATGTAAAGGGTTTGCTAGCTCAAATGCACCCTAGAGAAAAAATGCCAGGATTGTAGTATGGGTAGGTAGAATGTTGAAGAAAAGTTTTTCCGCTGATGTAATGTCTACATATGGTGGCAGCTGATCAAAGAAAGAAAGTGATGTGTGAAGCAGCAGGCACCTGGCTTACTCCAAAGATTTATCCTCTGAATTCTTGACTCCTTCAAGAAGAAGCCATTCCCATGTGGAGCCATTGTTAGCCCCCCAATAAATTTTTGACAAGCAAAGTAGGGGGCTAAAATGTTTCTGAGACTTCAATGAATGCATCTCCCCTGAGACACATCATCCTTGAAGTCCCCTAAGCCTTTGCCTTTGATTTTCCCCTCTGTTGATTTCCATTATAAAATAACCTCTGATTGCAAAAAACTCGTGCTCCCGAAAGCCTCCATTTACCCCTTATACCCCTGCACAATATCCCTCTTCATCCTTTCTTTCCCTTTTATCAAAGTCCCTCTTCCTCCCCTAAATCATTCCCAAAATCCCCCTCAAATTCTGCCCATGCTCCTGGTTTGGCTTATTTCACCCTTTATCTCCCTATCGTTACCCTTTAGAGGCCTTAGAATGCATTAAAATGGCTTAAAAACCCATTTTCCACATTATAATAGGCCTAGCCCCTCTTCTGCTAGCCACCGCGCCTTTCCCTCCAAGTGATCTAGCACTGGAACCACCCTCTAGAGCAAAATCGTTTACTGCCAATGCATATCGGATGCGACACCAGTCGTAGATCTTGGTAAATCGGACGACTGTCATTAAATATTCGGCGCCCGTGTTTCTCCGTTCAAACCTCTTATCGTGTCGTCGCCGTCCGTTTAAGTGATGATCTGACGGTTCGCAATGCACCTGCGCCTGTGGTCCCCACCAGCACGCTCGTTCGAAAACAGCCCGGTTTTCATCGCACCACCATCCGAGAGCTGGTGGTATTCTCCCATCGGCCAGCGATTCCATTCAGCGATTGACACATGGCTCTTGTACGGTTTCAAAACCGCTTGTCCATCGCGCATTAACGTTCGGTATAAGACGTGCAGCGATATTCATATCAGCTGTTAGATCTTGGGCGCCTCATCCAATGCTCATCGATCAACGAAGCTGTGCGGGGTTTAAACCATAGCCGTCGTACTCCCGACCCACCGTCCATCCTCCTTCGTCGTGATCTCCACCACGATCGACGGTACAGATCTGTTGACCCATAATTGATGACCCGGCCATCGCCCGGTCACACCACATCACCCCCACGTGCACCCATCGTACATGCACCCATTCCATTGCATATAATTGGTTCACTCTCGTGTTCTTTTTAAGGTTTTTCGTTCAAATTTTCTCCGCTGATCGCCAACCTCCACCAAATCATTTTTCGTCGTTTCTCTGCGTTTTTTCCTCCATTTCATCATCTGCACAGCCATTTCCTCCATCCACACTGCCTCCATCATTCCCGCCCATGGATTTATTGACAAGTTTGCTATTTTGCAGGGTTTCAAGCGGGGAAAACTGCCATGGCTCATTATCTCTGTCACAGTGGCAGAAATTACGAAACAGGTCATGTGCAGAGATACGTTTAATGTAGAAAAGGCCTAGGGAAGTGTTTGACGTGATTGAAATCAAAGGACGGGGTAAAAATTTTGTCACTCTCCTCCGGAGCCATTAACACCATAGAGTTCACAGCCAGAAGGTAGCTATGGGAGTGACAAAGAGAAATCAGCAAGGAAAGCGAAGAGTTAAAGCATTAAACGGGAGATTTAAAGGATTAATCCAGTTTTGCAAAGGGAAGGTACCAGGTTGAAAAACCCGAAGATCAATCAGAAGTTTAATGCACGGAAACCGTATCACCAGGATTTTCTACAGCAGCAGCATGATTTTCTTCATCAGAGGACAAAGTGCCCATGCAGTTTTTATTATACATCGTGTTCCTGAAGTTTCCTACCCCAACAGTAGTCCTACATGATCGGAAGCGTTTGTTGCACAAGTAGGGCAGACCTCACTGTTCTTATTTTTTCTTTGTTTTTTCACCAGATGTACCACACAGTACTACAGTCAAAACACCTAAGCCATATCAGAGATAAATGCAGAGAGTTAAAACAGAGTGGGTTTCGGCCCTCCTCCCCTTTTCTGCGTTTAATGTTTCATTAAGTTCTCACCTACCTCCTGAGTTCATCTGCTGTTATAAAATCTATGAGAAAATATTGTAAAGTTTGTTGATGAGATATCAGAGAATTTCAGGCAGCTTCTCTTGAGACGAGCCCTCTGTGTATAATTGTAGGATAGGCTGAGGAAAATGTATTCAGACTGAATGGCTAAGCTATTGGCTATGTTGTACCTGATTGGTGTTGATATTTAATATGACAAGCACATTTCATTGGATCCTGATCTAAAGTTGTGGTGATGTTTTTTCTATCTGTGTGCTTAATTCATTTCATTTCAGTTCTTCTAGCTTGCATCAAAAATCTGGTATAGAATTTACCCTTGATAGGTACCCTATACTTCTGCTCTCCTTGCCTTTAATGTTTTTCTGCTAATGTGTTATCTAAAGATCGATTTCAATTGATTTAACTAGTGTAGTGGATGGTATTGCCTACTAGCTGATGTATGAATTAATGGAATCTGTTTTTAGATTTGCTTATTAGGATTTAGTTGAATGCGTTGAGAACACTGGGAGGTTTATAACTTTGCCTCTGCCTCACTAGTATCTTTCCATTCCGATTAAGCCTTTCTAAGTTCCTTTGTGCTGCCTATGATTGTGTCCAAGCAGGCCTGGAGTTAAATGACCTCTGACCTGATCTATAGACAGAATTAGATGTTTCTCCCTCTTCATTTTCAGTCCTTAATGTCCCATACCAGCCAATCACTTTAGGATCCAAGGCTTTAGATGACTAGCCCAACTGAAAGCTTGCATGTTGAGTAGCGAGTAAATCCTTTCTTGACTCCATTGCCCAATAGACTTGACGTTCCTTGAACTATTTCTCTTTTGCCTGAATTCCTTTTTGCCTAGCCTTGTCTCATGCTAAACCCTTCCTTCCTGAATCCCAGCAACCAAATCAAACAAATCAAACAAACAAACCCGTGCCTATAACTAGCCTAACATCTTAAACTTTGAGCTTCATTGACACAAACCTTTGCTCATATAGAGAGATCCCTCTCTGGACCTAGGAGGGCTAATCTTAGGGTTCGAAAGTGGTTCTGATGTTGTCTCATCTTTTGGTCTTGCCAATCTGGCCAAAACATGGGAACCCCAACAAGTTGAAAACACAATGTTAGTATGATATTATCTGAAAAGTGTTTGTTACCTCGATGATAAACTCACTAGCACCAATGAGGGGAGAGGAATACTGAAGCTCATTGGCATGTGGAGTTTTTTAGGACTATGGACTAATGAGTGAATGAAATATATCTTCATCTCCCCTTTCAATCTGAACTAGCCAATTTGGGGTAGATTCACACTTGGTGGGAAATGGTATCTTCCAATGAAATAAAACTTTGTTTTTGGAACTGCTTTAGTTTTTTTCCCAAGAAAATACGCTGAAAATTATGGATTACCTTTGGCTTAGTTGACAGTTATGAGGGTTATTTGTCCTGTCAAAGTTGACTAGCACTTTGATTTAGTATCACTACTCTAAATGAAATTCAAGCAACATGGATTGGATATATCACTGCAAGGATAGGACCCTTGTCCACGACTTATCATGCCACATGAGTACGCTAACCTATCCACGGAACCAACGTACAATTAGAAAATTTATGAGTTTAGTTGTTGAAGTTTGGGTGTAGGTGGAGCTTCACTAGGACAATGAGGTAATGAAGGAAAAAATATTTATTCATCCCTCCATTCAATTTGAACAACCTAGTTTGGGGCAACCTCCCACTTTGCATGAAATGGAATCTTCCATTGAAATAATTATTTTTTTTGAACTACTTAAAGAAAATTTCCCAACGGGGCTTCTATTACAAATTTCATATTTCCTTTGGGTTAATCACCAGTTTGGAGAAGTAGTTTTCCCATGAAAATTATCTGGCACTTAAATTAAGTCCCATTGCTTTGAATGAAATTAATGACAAATGTATCATAAATATGGTGGAAAGAATGATACCCTTATCCATGGCTTATAATTCACATGAGTATGTTAAACTCTTCACTGAACCAATGCAACATTAGCAAATTTATCAACTTAATTTTTTTTAAATCCTATCAATTTTTTTTAGGCTAATGCTAAAGAATACAAGCATGCCTCATCTTTTTGCACTTAAAGTGGCACCTTTCTATCACTATAATAATAATTAATATTTTTTCCCAAAGGCTACATCATCATTCAATAGCCACATCATGTAAACCCCACATAAAGGAGGAGTATGTCAGGTAGGATTTAATTTTGGGTCATTGTCACAACAACTGTTCTATATTTCCATCAAACCATAGGTTGACAGATAGTATTTTGCTACTATATCTAAGGATGTAAAGCTATTTTTCCTCACTCCATGATCACCAAGGCGGTTTACTCTCTATAGGAATTTGTCTTGACCTTAACAAGGTTGACCTCGGGGTAACAATCAATCTAGAAACCTTTGGCTAATCAAACATATTTAGAGGGGATTTTACTATGCCAAAATTTCCTAGGAACATACCTCAGCTTAATTGTAAGAATGCATATAAGAAATCACAAAATTATAAGCACATGAATCCCCAAAGGGGTATGTCAATGGGAACAAAGTTATTAGAAATTGAGTTGAACGAGTGTTAGATAATGATTAGAATGGAACTGATTGAAATATTGAGTTGAAGAGTCAATTTCTTAAAAAAGTATATAATATATTCAAACAATAGTGATAACAACATAGAAGTTTTCACTTAGAATTGCATACCAACCCCTTAATAATAAAGCATATCAGTACAAACGATCGATATAATTTTTCATCTATTTTTTCAAATGTCATTTTCAAGAGAAGAATCTATTGTGTGGATTCCTTTTCACATTCGACACTTTCCCATGAAGAAAGCACTATATCAAAAATAAATTTCTTATGAATAAAACCCATTTACTCTCGGTCAATACAAGTTGAAACCCTCTGAATTATTATGGTTAAGGCTTTTCCTAGAATATTATATGAGGCATTAAGAAAAAAAATTGATTTCTAGGAGCTAGGACCTAATGGCGTACCTAGATGAATATTCTAGGATTAAATTGATCATTGCAATTCCATATTCCCTATATTCTAGAATATAAATATTTCCCAAAGGCCAAGGCATGCAGAACATGTCATTATCGATAACGTTCATATCTTGAAAATATCACAAGGAAGGCCATCTTTCCGAGACATTTCTCATATTTCATCCCATTAAGCATTGGGAGGACATTCTCTTGTAATATGTGCTCCAATCATATCTCATTCACTACTCCACAAATTAGTAGAGATAAAACTCCTCGTCTATCAAGGGCCAAGCCTCACTAGCATGTTCCTTCAAAGGTGTACTTTGCATAAATATTTTTTTAGTGGAATGTGAATGTATATTTGATGTTTGTGGGGTCCTCAATCAAAATTACCTCTGGATTATTGATCCTGTGATTCTTTCTAAATAATTTTTCGTGCTTGAGAAATTATTGGAGGCTTCATCGCTCTTCACCACTGTAAATGATCCTTGATTCTGACCCCCTTGGCTCTATATCCTTCCTTTCATTTGAGTATACAGTCCTCAGTCATCTTTTCCTGTAGGGTGACCCATGACCATGACATTAGGAATATCCTCATCAAGAAGCATCCACACCTCAATTAATTATGTTATTCCTTTTTGTTATGTCTTATTTTCTATCTAGCAATCGTCCTCCCCTATCGATGAAGGAACTTGACCATTATTCAAATAGATTCCCCCCACCATAGTATCTAGTCATCATTGTGTCATGGTCTAGGAACCAGATTGAAGACATTTGTGATCAATGTACACCAGTGTTTAGCGGAAACATATGATACATTCAACTTGAAAGGAAGAGACATTTGAAGGTCACTCCACCACTACGGTGATAAAGTGTTATTTCATATTTGTAGAATAGATCCCATCTAATATAAGTTTCACTCTTTCAATATCCCTCCATTCCAATAAAAATCAGCCTTTGAGATCCATATGTTTTCATGTCTAGTTCACATCAAATATTAAAAATTTGGATTTATAGCTTGACCAACATCTGTTTACTCCTCCAAAGAAGACGAACAAAAAATTGTCTTCGTTGCCTCCGTCCCACTTTACCATATTAAATTCACTCAAGAGAATCCATTCAACAACTAGTAGTGAATTATCAATCCAATTCAACAACCATCTACAATCTATTGCAATAGACACATCGTAAATGGGAAAAAAAATATTCACCTACCTGGAAATCCACACTTATTATTCAAATCCATACCATGAGGTAGAACTGTTGAACTCAATTTAGGTGCTAATCCAATAATAGTATACATAGATTTCGTTCATGTTTAATGTCCTAGAAATACGCATGCCAAAAAATTCCATTAGTATTGAACTCCTGAAAACACAAGAAATCAACTTTTTGTCTTGAATGAAATCATTAATTAGAGTCATTTGGAGGGGAGGGTTATACCCTTTACATTCTAAGATCAAAAATTAATATTCATCCTGCAACATTGAATTTCTTGTTCAATGCCTCAAACATATTTTTTATTAACATATCCTCAACACCTTTTTGGCAAAACTATGTGTCGTTGGTTATTGCATTATTGTAAGGAATATTATTCACCATATTTGAAGATTTGGATGATTGATTTTTTTGTCCATTGCTAGAACTTTTCCTTTTACCATTTTATTGCAAATTACAACCATCATGATTGCTAATAATTTTGGATTGATTCTCTCTGTCTGATTATCAACAATCTTTAGAACTTCCTTCTTTATTTCCTTTTGGACATGTCTACCTTTGGGCCTAACTGGGTTTCCCTTGGGATATTTCAGCCACCTTTTCTGAAGAATTTTCTGTGCTAGTCCGATCATATTTGGACACTCTTATATGAGGGAATTACTTGACATTATGATATGGAACCTGGAATGAAAAATATTAATTTGAAGAGTTAAGATATATCAATTGATGATTAAAAGTTCTACCTCTGCCAACAATATTAGTTTATTGGTGCAATGGTTTGTCAAATTGACATACAAACACACTTGAGGACTTTCTCGAGATGTGGAACACTCTCTTAGACAACAGAAATAAAACTTTCCTAAACCTCTCTGCTATTGGCTTCATACCTCTTAGCTTGATCTAGCATGTTTTCAAACTCAATGAAAAATAAAAAAATTGGCTTGAATGAAGTTGGAATAATTGAAATCTTCACTCAAGGATTGAACATAAATAATGGATCCAACTATGTTCCAACTGCCTTGGAGAAGAACAATGTGGGAAACCTATTTTGAGTCAAATTTAAGTGATAGTTAGTGATAACCCAAGGCCAAAATGGTATTAGAGGAATATATTATTATTTTTCCTCCAATGATGTTAAAACTTCACACCATTACTGGAAATCCTATTCTAAAGGATTTTTCTAAAGGTAATATAGGATAATTTTTTCTTTTCTTTTCGCAATTCCCACTTCCTTTTGGTAAAGGAAGGGGAATGATCAAGCAAGAAGGGAAGATTGGAAAAAATGGAGTCTTCTTCCCTATTAGCATACATTAATTCTATTATATATAAATACTCACACATTTCCATCCTTGATTTCAAAAATACCTTAAGGTTAGGAATCTGCAAGAGATTTTTTTCATGTTTAATCATCCCTTGAATCAATGAGTACATTATCCTCATCTGATTATTTTTTGAATGCCATTGTATAATACACACTCTTTATAATCAATTACAAAATCCTAAGTTTTTATAATAGATATGTGGATCAGTAGCTACAAAGGGCCTACTTGAAACCATGGTATTAATGTTTGGGTGAGAGGGAATACCATGCTACAACATAGTGGAAATGTTAAATTAAGGAAGGGTGTATGTTTTGATGTTATTATCTTGATATATCTCTATATATGAACTTTAATTGTTTAACATATATTTTTCTTATATTTGTTGTTATTAATTTACTCATTTCCCTATATTTTCAAATGACCTAATGATCTAGTATGGTAGATGTAAAATATTTGGCACAATTTATAGGAAGCTATAGAAATTTTCAAACTTTGCACACATATTGGTTGGTCTAATTTTTCTTCTTCCAAATAAGCTCTACCATCTCAATTTTTTCACAAAGTTGGGATAATTAGTCATGATATTTTTTTGCAGTTATGTTGGTCCTAAATATGCAATGAATAGGCATTTGACTGTGAAGGGTGATGTGTATAGTTATGGTGTAGTGTGACTAGAATTTCTTACTATAATGAAACTAATTGATATGTCAGAACCTCTCGGGAAGGAAAACCTGGTTACATGGTATCTGTCTCTCCTTACAAGAAAAATGGGCTCGGAAGCATTGGGGAGCACTGCACTGGGTAAAAATCCCCCCTTCAACAAAAACTTGAAACTATTGGTTCCACGTGTGTTCAGCCTGAGGTTTGACATCGAACATTTATGGGCTAGGTTGTACAAGATTTGAAGCTTGTTTGTAATGATACAAATGCAAGCAATGGAGGTGGATATGCTAGTTTTAGTCACAGAGAAGGGTCTAATGCTCATGATATAGAGGTCAAGGATGTATCTAGTCAATAATGGCCCCATAGTATTTAGTATGTACCCATCGGTATTTATTTTGTAACAATTGATTATTATTTAGGTCCCCTCCAAACACAGGAACTAGAGACAGAAAGACTACTTTCAGCGTCTGCTTTATTGTCTACTTCTCGAAGCTCATTGAGGTAATTATTAGGATCATTTAGGAGGCACAATAACTTTGGTCCCCTGAGAAAAAAGAAATGTAAAAAATCCTGGTATGGAATTAGGGGTCTGGTACGGGGTAGCATAATTGAGCATGGGGTCAAAAGGCATGAATATGTACATGAGATTTGGAAATAGTTCTTTTTTATATTTATTTCACTTGGTTAAGACATGTATGGAATTTTGATAATTAATAGACTATGTACAAAAGAAAGTTAGTTTTTCCTACAAGTAGAAAATCTTTAAGCCATTAGATACCTTAGCCAAAAATTACTTTCCTTGTGTTGTTAATATCCCCATTGTATGACATCATGTTCATATGATGACTATGATCTTTACTATTGATGGGTTATTATATTGATTGGTAGTTTCCAATTAAATTTAAGTATCGAGTTTGACGTTATTTACAAATATGTTTGCCCAAATTATTGAGCGGCATAGTTTTTTGAGGGAAAGGAAAATATTCACACACACAATATTTTTTTGATATTATACAAGAAGGAAATTTGGCTTGCTGAAGAAATAATCATTTGAACAATAAGTTGGTTAAATGAGTATGGTTGATTTCTAACCCCAGATTCGTAGACCATAATAGTGGTTTATAAGGTTGTCTCAGAAACTATTGAGAAAGCACTACATGCATCCAACATATTGTAAGCATTTGATCACATTTCGAGATAGCTCACTCTAGTGATGCATTGATGACCCATGGTCCATTGAGTATTTGTCTATGAGAATTAAACCCTCAATGTATTTTTTATTGTTTTTGTGTGGCTTCACTTCTTAGGATTGAAATACCATAGTTTACAATTTGTTTTCTTTTTGTATTCTTCTAAAATTCACCGAGTATACTGAATTCAAGGATTTAAAAATCTTTCATTTATTTCAAATGAATATACAAAGATATTTGTGGCTTATAACCTTTTTGTAGTTTGGTTTTTAATAAATTTTGTACATTTCCTTTTGTGGAGACATAGAAGCATGCTCTCGTAAGAAAAGGAATTTATTTTCCTACAACATGACATGTATGATTGAGGAGTGCTCTTCAACTGAACAAAATAACAAGTATATTATTGTTCAGAATTTTCTCTTCCCAAGTCTGGTTGAAGATCAGAATTTCATCCAAGTACACCACTACAAATGAGTTGGTGAATGGCCACAAGATGTCTTCCATCAACCTCATGAAGTTTACAGGAGCATTCGTCAACCCGAAAGGCATGAAAAACCATTAGAAAATGACCTCCTTGGCTTTGAAGGTAGTCTTCCACACATCGGAGGGTTCAATTAGTACCTGGTGATACCCAGACTTCAAATCGATCTTGCTGAAATATTTCACCCATTTGAGTTGGTCTGGAAGGTCATCAATCTGTGGGATCGAGTACCTATTCTGGACAGTGATCTTGTTCAGAACCCAATAGTCAATACAGAGTCTCTAAGTCCCATCCTTCTTCTGTACCAACATGATCAGGGTGCCACAGGGCGATGAACTTGGAAGGATGTGACCTTTCTATAGCAGCTCTTGAATCTGCCTCTTGATTTAATCATTCTCCAGAACAGAGCGCCGATAGATCGTTCCTTGGGTAGCAATGCACCTGGGGCCATATCAATGGGGTGCTTGACCTGATAGTGCAGAGGAACCCCTATGGGTGAGGTGAATATGTCCCCGTGCTCCTCCACAACCTTGTACATTTGTTGTTGTCGTGTAGAGGAGCCTTATCTGGAGGTCATGGCTATAGTCTGATCATTAGGAAAACAAATTTCCTGGTTTGGGAAATGAGCTTACTGCACTGTTTTGCAATAACCAAAGAGATAGTGGTAGGCGATGGTACCTCTGGTATCCTTTACAACTTATTTCCCAAAGTAACAATAACATCACCAGGCTGAGACTCATATACAGCATGTCACTTCACAAGTATGGTTGGCCTAATAATACATCAGAAACATCAAGAGGAGAAATGTCACATAATACCTCATCCGTGAAGGGCTTGATGCTATAGGGAAGGTGGCACTGCTGGCTGACGCAGAGATCATGTCCTTCGTGAACCCACCCGATGGTGTATGGTTGTAGGTGTGCTGTGGTTGGCAAGCCCAACCGCTTCACGGTGTCTGCTGAAATGAGGTTCTTTTGGCTCCCATTGTCAAAAATTAACTATAGTAGGGAACCCTTTACCCATATCTAGGAGTGGAAGAGACACTCCTTGTTGGGCCCAAATTAAGGTATGTTTTCACCCTGTAAGTACTTCAAATTATGTTATAATTTTGAGGGAATTCCTCTTCATATTAAAAATAAAGAGAATAAAAGATTATGAAAATGAGAACAATTAGACTAATGATGAAAAGGATGTTTTTATAATAGAAAATTGACTTCTCTTATCTCCGCATGCAGGAAGGCAGAATGGCTAGACCAATAGGAAACGAAAGACAACCAATGGATGCAAACATATGAAATCCTAGTAACTCCCAGCGGCCGACAGAAGGTAGACAGACAAATTCGAGTCCAAGAACTCAAACGACAGCCACGCATAGCGGGCTGTCTTTTGGGAAATACTTTTGCACTTTTGAAATCACCTTTAAAAGGGCGAAGGACGAAAGAGAAGGGGAGTTGGAGACAGGACAAGAATTTCATTCTGTAATAGAGACATCAGAAAAAGTCTTTCTAATTATGTTTTTGTAACTTCGCTGGATGTAATATAGAGCTTTGAACAATAATCTTTTGAATTTTTTAATTCACTAGGGCTTCTGGTGGTCTGGGCCCAACCTCTGGAAGTTCCACGCAAGTTTTCATACTCTGTGTAGTTGTAGAACCAATGCTTAAGAATCTGATGCAATTGTAAAGCATATTTCCATTCAATACAGATACAGTTCTCTTTCTTCAGGATTGTTAGAAATTGCGTTCTTGAAGTAGGAAAATCGCAATCGTATTTTCCGACTTACGACAATATTTTATTATCAGTAGATAGTTCCAATTCTTTTAATACCGTTGCATTTAAGTTATAGATCGTAGAATAAGCTGATTTCAATATTATCTGTATTTATGAATTGCATTATTCTTCTCGCATAACGAAGCATTCAACCATCGATCAATTTTGATTAATTAAGTCATAAAGAGAATACCATTGCAAAATTACTTAAATAATTGTTGTACGGTTTATTTAATTCACTTCAGTTATACTGTTGTTCCATTACTATTCAACTTAGTTATCCTGCTGTTCCATTACTGCTCAGCTAGTTATACTGCTGTTGCATTACTACTTAGTTAGCTAGACAACTGATTCAATTTGATTCCATTACTGTTTAGCTTATTTAGACTGTTGTTCCATTCAATTCTATTGTTGCTTAGTTTATTGTCAAATTCAATTCAGTTGCTTCTTGATTTCTCTAGATTAATTTTTGGTTCAGTTGAACTGTTGTTTAATTCCATTAGATAGATGAAAAATCTTGTTGCTCAATCTTAGGTTAAAAACTTATCCAAGCCACCCCTTGTAGGATAAGCAAGCTTAGGAAGTTAGCAAATTATTCCTCATAAGTGACAAGGAACATCTTTTAGATGACTTGAATCGCATATATTGTGCCAACACTCTTGGAATAAAAAGCTTACCCTGGGTGGATAATTAAATGAGAAATCACTAGAGTTGTCAATAAAAAGCCACCTCTTTCAGCACCAAGATTTTGGCGCCGTTGCCGGGGAGAGTGTTAAGAGTCACCTCCTTTATTCATATTTATCCATTGCTGTGAATAATTGGGTATTGAAAATGAGAGGTAAGAACCTGCATATTGGCAAGAAACATGCTTGCCCTCTATCCCGCTCACCAGCAAGTCGTACAAAGAACCGTAGGATAGGTTCTCTTGTTTTATGTCTAGGAATAAAAATATAGAAACAATCTGAAATCATTCGCAACCATCCTCACAATCCAAAGGACCGGTGATCCTTGGAAGAACAACATATATAGACGAAATAATTAGGAAAACTGAATCTCAGGCATCTATAGGACCCAGAACTGTTTCCATTCAAAGTCCTAATGCACTCCCTCAAGCAACAGCCTCACCATCTGTAGCCTACACCAAGATTCACTGTGAGACAGAGGGGTCTGAGAAAAACCTGCAGACTGTCGTTCATATAGGCACTGACCCTTCAAAATAGGGAGGCTCTTGCAACATACAAGAAGGAGGGGGAGAAAGTAGTGGAGGAATTCACATAGAAATATCAGAACCTAATTCCCCTAAAGAAGTGATCGAAACAGAATTACTTAGGATCCCAGATCAGGGAAATGATGTAAAACCCCCGCCACATTCACCTCCCAAGCCTATTTGAATCTCTCCTCCAAATCAAGAAGTTCCCGAATATTTCTGGCACCTCTTTGATCAGATGGAAAATAATCAAAATCAGAATCAGAGGCAGACATGAACATTATAATACCCTATTGTTGATCATGCTTCCAATGCCCCTATGAAATCCATTCCCTTGCACAACATCCCCACCTTTCATGGGTTAACCACAGAAGATCTTGATGGATTCCTATTTGAATTTGATGTCTTATGCAGAGGATATGACTACACCACCGATCCCTAGAAACTAAAACTATTTCCCTCTACCTTAAAAGGAACTGCACTCCGCTAGTTCATGGGATTAGGAGGGGGGACTATAAACAACTGGGACCAAATGAAGAATATTTTTCTTACCAAATACCAAGACTATTATCAAACCCGAGACCTAAAAGACGAAATCTTCAACATGTCTGCAAAAGATAATGAAACATTAGAGGAATACGTAGAAATATTTCAATACAAATTACAAAGATCCCCATATACCACGCTATCCAAGGACATTTTAAAAGCCACAATGCTTAAAGGGATGAAGGAAGAATGGATTGATATGCTTAACATAATGGGGAAGGGAGATATTTACCAGGAAGAATACGACGAGATTATTTCCTTATGTAAGAGATGCTCCCACGGTAGCTCACACAATAGACCTGTTGGGCATGATTCTATGAAGAAGGATCTTAAGCAAACCAATGGCAATGTAACCAGAGAAGAATTTGGAAATCTGTTATAAAAATTCAAAACTGACATCCTAGGTACTTTGACAATGCAACTTGATGTTTTACAAGCCAAGCAGAAACAAGCTATAGTAGAACAAAACCTGGCCATCTTTTGCCCAAGATGTCGGAAGAAGCACATCCAGAGGGAATTTCCTTTAGACATGGTTCAGACTTGTGATATCTGCACTAAGGATCATACCACGGACCAGTGCCCTTCACTTCTCGGGATGAAAGCCATCTACAAGGAAGTAGAAGAAGAAATAGAGCCAATCTATTTAATGAATCAATGTCAGCAATGTCAAGCAGGACCTGGCATACCACAAGACCTGCCTCAATACTTTCCGTTGCTGCAATTTAGCCAGCAAAACCCTGTGTTGGCAATATGATGTAATGTGTTGTCCTTGATGGAAACCTACTTGATGAAGTTGTCCTTGATGGAAACCTACTTGATGAGTTGCCTATGATAAGAAACCTATGTGTTAAAGATGTAAGAATGATGTAGCTACAGATTAGTTCAGATGTGACAGAGAAAATAATTCCAGTAAGTGCCAGAGAAATGATAAATATAATGTGTCACAATGTATACACTACTTTTTTGAAGGCAACCTGCATATGGATGCAATTTATATGCTACTTTTGTGAAGGAAACCCACGTATACATTCAGGGTTAGCATATATGCAGTTTTTATGAAGATAAGTTGTGTATACACGCGGAAACGAACGCTCCAAGTTGCATATGCCTTTTGCGATCTAAAATTATGATACCAAGGGGCATTACCATGGTATTAGCCCACAGTATTGAGCATTGCATTTTCTATTTTATTCCCCCTAAGAATACCATCAGAAGTTGAGTGGTTTTGACTCATGGTATTGGTAAAAGCTAAATCTATTTAAGGAGAAGCAGATCATAGTGCAAGGTGTGCATGTGTAAGGGTTGTTGATGAATAAATTTCTCTAAGGAATATCTGCATGGATGAACTATGTTCTTAATTGATAGATCCGAATCTATGATGCACCCATGGATATAATGATGGTTCAAGATCTCTAGATCTGATGATGATGAATCTCTAGAATGACCTACTGAAGGAATGATGAAGAACTGGCGCAAGTCTGCTGAATAAAATGAATAAATCTAGGTAAGTTTTGTAGATTTAGTTTGTTCTACAAAATTTATTTTTTTACAGATCTATACGCTAGTTGGTTTCAACAAAAGCGCGTATATACACAGGTTCGCTTCATGAAAAGCACGTATGGTAGTTAGGGCTTTATGAAGAATAAAATACATAAAAGTATACGTGGATTGATGTGTAGGAAAGCATGTATGTACGCGGCTTCAGTGAAGCAAAGTAGCTTATGATATTTGAATCAATGATTGTTCATGGTTGAGTTTGGATCTGCATATCTATTTTGAAGTCTGGGTTATTTCTGAAGTTCTGGTCATAGTTTTTTCACTGTTCTAATTGAAGTGTTGGGAAATTTTTATGATTGTTGATAAAGGGTTGTGTTGAAGTTGTTTGATCTAGTATGAAAATTGATGAAACGTGGTCTGCAGTGGGTCTGAGGGTTGAAGCCTTCAGTATGGAAGTAGAAGCTTCCTGATAGTAGAAGCTGGTGTTATGTTCACGGGGTTGAAGCTCCCTTCCAGGAGTGGCTGGTAAATGAGATCAGGGGGTTGGAGCTCCCTTCTAGTAGCAGCTGGTAAACGAGTGAAGGTTGCAACCTTCTGCAGGTAGAAGCCTGCATACTGATATGAGTCTACATCAATACAATGTTGTAAACAGTTTTCCATATAATAAATATTGAAGATAGAGATGACAACAGCGATGGTTTTCTCCCAAATTGGGTTTCCACCTTAAATACTGGTGTTCATGTGTGTGATTTTTTATACTATTGTTACTGCACATATTTCCTGTTTATCTAACTTGATGCATAACTGGTAAATTTGTTTTAAAGTCTGTTTCTGAGATACTTTATAAACTAGAAATTTATATCAGTATACGCGAGTTTCTTTCAACATATCCACGTGTATACGTGAGTTCAGTTCATAAAAGACGCATATGAAATTCTACAAAAGTAAAATTTAAAGTCAAGATATAAGTTCTAAATACTGATTCACCCCCCCCCCCTTTCAGTATTTTTCCCAACAATTGGTATCAGATCAGGGCCTTCTGAAGAAGCTTAGCCACTAGAAGGAAGGTGAGCCAAGATGAGAAATCCAGATGGGACAACATCTATCAGGCCTCCACTCTTCAACGGAAACAATTTAATCTTCTGGAAAAAACGGACAAGATCCTATCTTCAGTCTCTTGGAGCAGATGTATGTGCTATTGTTGAAGGAGGTTATCAATATCCAGCCCCAGTTCCAACAGATGCAACAACAAGAAAGAACTATGAAACAAATGCAAAAGCAGTCAATGCACTATTGGAGAGTCTAACAGAATCAGAAATTGTCAAGGTCATGCAGTTGAATACAGCAAAGGAAATATGGGACAAAATCATTCTAAGGTATGAAGGTGATACAAAGGTAAAAAGTGCTAAACTCCAAACTCTCATAATTCAATATGAAAATCTAAGGATGCATAATGAAGAGAGCATTGCCAGTTTCTTTTTACGTCTAGATGATATTGTAAATCGTATGAGAAATTTGGGTGAAACCATAACTGATACTACTCTGGTTGAAAAAGTTTTAAGATCTCTAACTTCAAAATTTGAGTCAAAAGTGTCTGCTATTGAAGAGAAGAATGATATTCAAAGTCTTACTATTATTCAACTTCATGGCATTCTAACTGCATGTGAAATGAAAAAAGGGGGATCATCTGAAGTCAAAGAAGCCATCTTTAGAGCTTCTACAAAAGGAAAATAAGTACAAGAAACAAAAGGATCAGGGTATGTTTCAGAAGAAGATGAGGTAAATTTTGTAAAGAAGCTCCAACTTGGCACTGGAAGGTTTAGAGGTAAGCTCCCTTTCAAAATTTTTTCTTGTGGAAGAGTTGGTAATTATGCTGCTAAGTGTCCTCATAAAGAAACACATGAAAAAGGAAAGGAAGTAGCAAGAAGAAATAAGATTCGGTTTAACACTAGAAAAAGTTATTATACTCATGAAGATAGTGTTGGGTTATCAGACAGTGAGGAAGAATCTAATCAAGATCTTAGACTTATCATGGCATTTGAAAAAGAGTCTAGCGAAGAAAAGGATACCTTTATGGATGCTCTATAAGACAATGATTTTGTTGAAGAAATAAATCAGCTCAAAATACGTTTGCAAGAGAACAAAATGTCCATAGAAACTCTAAAAAAATCAGCTTGAAGAAAAGGAGAGACACAATGAGAAATTAGAATGTGAAGTAGTAAGTCTAAGAAAAGAAATTGAGAAAGTAAAGACTTTGAATCTTAGATTTGCTAAAGGATCTGAAATCTTAGATGAAATTATCAAGGTACAATGCTATCCTCTTATGAAGACAGGTCTTGGATATGTCAGAGAATCTTCTCAGTCTTTAGCACCAAACTATCTAAAAGTAGTAACAGCGAGCCTACAACATTCTGCCGCTCAATAAGGAAACAAAGAAAATTTACAGGTAAAGCATGATCATCTCAATAAAAAGAACACTATGAGAAATATCAACCAACAGGTAATCACAAATAGAAGGTTCCATGATCGCAAAAATTTATTTTTTGGACAGTGTTTCTCATGTCATAATTTTGGTCATAAAGTTGTTCAATGTGTTGCATACAAAACCATCATGACTAGAGAATCAAGAAAGAAAAGAATTGATACTGGAGTAAAGAAGAATACATATACCAAATTTTCTCCTCTTCAAAATGAAATTGAATGTGCTTATTGCAATAACTTTGGTCATGAAGAATCTGAATGCAGGAGCAAATTCCAGCCAAAAGAGCATATACCCTCAACTTCCAAAGTATGGAGAAAGAAGGAATTACAAGTTGAGAACTGTGGCATAGCTTTATTTGCAGAAGTAGAAGAAAATCAATGGTACATTAATAGTGGATTCTCAAAATACATGACAGGTGACAGAAATAAACTTCTTGCATACAATGCTCTAGAAAGAGAAAAGAATGTTACTTTTCGAAATGATACTCCTGCTGTTATTAAGGGAAAAGGTGAAAGCTAACAATGTTATGTATGTGGATGGATTAAAGCATAACCTGTTAAGTGTAAGTCAAATGTGTTATCAAGGAATTGAAGTTGTTTTTAGCTCAAAAGAATGTGTGGTACGTGATCTTGATACAGGAAAAAAAATTACAAAAGGAAATAAAACACCAAGCAACTTGTATGTATTGAAAAGTTGTAAAGAAAAATGTTACTTGGGTAAATCTTCAGAAAATTAGTTATGGCATAGAATATTGGGGCATTTTAGCTTCTCTCAAATCAACAAATCTAGCAGACTTAAAGTTGTTCGTGATCTTCCCAATATTACTCTACCTGAGAGTACCATATGCAAATCTTGCCAATTCGGTAAGCAAACCAGAGTGAAATTTAATGCCAAAGAAGGATCAACAAGTAAGCATCTTGAACTTATTCATACTGATATATGTGGACCTATGAGAAAAAGGTCACCCCGTGGAGAACAATACTATATTCTGTTTATTGATGATTTCTCTAGAATGTGTTGGATTGGGTTGCTAAAACACAAAGATGAAGCATTCAAAAAATTTCAGATCTTCAAAGCACTGGTTGAAAATGAATTAGATCTAAAAATCAAGTTTTTTAGATCTGATCGAGGAGGTGAATATATATCAGATGAATTCTTTGATTTCTGTGAACAACATGGCATAAAAGATAGTTTTTTGTAGCTGGTACCCCACAACAAAATGGCGTAGCAGAAAGAATGAATAGAACAATTCAACAAATGGCTCGGGCTATGCTTGATGATTCAGGAACACCATACACTTTTTGGGGAGAAGCAACACATACTGCTGTAAATATTCTTAACAAAGCACATGTTCATGTAAATAGTGATAAAACTCCATATGAGCTCTGGTATGGTAATATTCCCACTATAAATCATTTTAAAGTTTTTGGAAGCAAATGTTTTATCAAGAACAATTATGAAAAACTTGGCAAGTTTGAACCTAAGCAGATGAAGGAATATTTCTTGGTTACTCTTCTAGAAGTAGAGCATATAAATGGTACAATAAAATACTTCGGAAGATTGTTGAATGCATTGACGTTGTAATTGATGAATCTCTCTCAACTCCAAAAGGGGAAATACAAACAACAAATGAAGATGATGATGATGTATATCTTCCTGCATCAAATAGAGATAATATAGAAGGTGAACCTAATGAAGCGGCAGAAGGAGATCTATCTGAAAAGGCTCCATCCAGGTATGTTCAAAAGAATCATCTAGAATCACAAATTTTGGGAGAAAAGGGATTAGGTGTCCAAACAAGAAGAACTCTTGTAGGGTCTACTAGCTATCTAGCATTTTTATCCACCATTGAACCACAGAATGTCAATCAAGCTAGCAAAGATGAATGTTGGATTCAAGCCATGAATGAAGAGCTTGATCAAATTGAAAAGAATCATACCTAGGAACTAGTTATAAGACCTCATGATAAAATTGTTATTGGAACAAAATGGATATTCAAAAACAGGTTAAATGAAAATGTAGATGTCATTAGAAACAAGGCTAGACTTGTTTGTAAAGGGTATGCTCAACAAGAAGGTATAGAATTTGAAGAAACATTTGCTCCTGTAGCTAGACTTGAAGCCATCATAATGTTTCTTGCTTTTTCAAGCTTTCAACAAATCAAATTTTATCAAATGGATGTTAAATCTGCTTTCCTCAATGGTTATCTAGAAGAAGAAGTTTACATAGAACAACCAGACGGATTCATTTTGGGCAATGATGAAAAACTTGTTTGTAAACTTAAAAAGGCTTTATATGGTCTCAAACAAGCTCCAAGGGCATGGTATTATCGTCTTGACAAATATCTTCATCAACAAGGATTTTCAAAGGGTTCTGCTGATAGCAACTTATACACAAAAACTAAAAAATGCTAAACTATTGATTGTGGTTGTATATGTTGATGATATCATTTTTGGAATTAATGAAGAATCAAAGAGTCAGAAATTTTCTTTTGTTATGCAATAAGAATTTGAAATGTCTTTACTTGGGGAACTAACATTGTTTCTTGGCTTACAAGTGCAACAAGCAACCGATGGCATATTTTTATCTCAAGAAAAATACCTCAAGAAAATTTTGAAGAAGTATGGAATGGAAGACTGCAAACCTGTAAGTACACCAATGATAACTGGGTGTAACCTTAGTTCTCATGATGATTCTCTCGCAGTGAATCAACTAGAATACAGATCCATGATTGGAAGTCTACTTTATCTAACCGGGACAAGACCAGACATTATGCATGCGGTTGGGATTGTTGGACGATTCCAAGCTAATCCAAAAGAGTCTCACCTTCAAGCTATCAAAAGAATATTTATATATCTACAAGGAACTCGAGACTTTGGACTATGGTATCCAAAGAATGTTGATCTCACTCTTCATGCTTACACAGATGCAGACTGGGCTGAAAATGTTGATGATCGGAAGAGCACTAGTGGTGGTGCATTTTATATGGGGCCCTGATTAGTATCTTGGTTTAGCAAGAAGCAAAGCTCTATTGCCTTATCCACAGTAGAAGCTGAATATGTGGCTACCGCATCATGTTGCACACAACTTCTTTGGATGATGAAAACCTTACAAGACATTCAAATCACATGTTCACCTCCCATATCCATTATGTGTGATAATACAAGTTCAATCAGTATCTCAAAGAATCCTGTTATGCATTCCAAGACCAAGCACATCCCTATCAAGTATCACTTCTTACGTGAACAAGTGCTTGAAAAAAAGGTGAAATTGGAGTATGTACCCTCCAAAGAACAATTTACTGATATATTTACTAAACCTCTTCCTAGGGAAACCTTCGAATATCTCAGACAAAAGCTGGGAATTGTCTCTGCCGCTTAGAAGATCAGACATGCTTAAATTCATAAGATTAAATTGGATACGCGGATTTCATAAAGGACAGTCACATATATACGCGAGTTGATATACAGAAAACTGGGTATGGGTTTTTGCTGGCACAATTTTCTCAGTCAGCATTTTCAAAAGAGTTGTGGTGCTGTTGGGTATATTTGGTGATGTTCTAGTTCTTACATTTCTGTTTCAATCTCTAATATTTTTTATGAAGATGCCTTGATGATTTTCTATTGAAAGTATTCAGGATGCACAAGCTAAGGGGGAGCACTTGTCTTGTGGGAAAGGATGCATTGTTGGCATTCTAAGTGTTTTCTTTGGTTTGATCTCATGATGAGATTCCTTGGTCTTGTTTATAAAAATTCATTTGATGAAAAGGTCATGTTGAGACCTATGCTGTAAAATTGTTATATTAAGTCATGTAAGGACTTGGTAAATTTTGTAAACCCACTTGGTTGGGTAGTTGAGTAAAAATTTGTAAACCCACTTGGTTGGGTAGTTCAGTCAAATATGTAATTCCACTTGGTTGGATCAATGATGTAAGTATGATTCCTTGGTGATAGGAATGGTCATACTTGGTTGAGTTATAGAGTCATGTACTTCATTGAAAAATATGTCTAATGATTTAGCATGAACTCAAGGGGAGCATGGTAAATTCATTGCGCTTCAGATCTATAGAGCTCATCTCTCTGAAACCTTGTTTTGGTTTTGATCCATCCTTTTCCCTTGATGTAAAAGGAGGAGAGTATCATGGTGTTTGAATTATGGTTATGATTAATGTATCTATCTGTTGTGGCGATCAAACACCATTGTGGTTGCCATCAAGTCCAAAGGGGAAGATTGTTGGCAATATGATGTAATGTGTTGTCCTTGATGGAAACCTACTTGATGGAAACCTACTTGATGAGTTGCCTATGATAAGAAAACTATGTGTTAAAAATGTAAGAATGATGTAGCTACAGATTGGTTCAGATGTGACAGAGAAAAGTGTTATGAACCTAATTCATAACTAAAGTAATAAATATAGTCATTAATGGAATAAATACAAATAAATGTAATTACTAGCTAATCAATCAGGATTATGTTAAGTAGTCATTAGTTAACTGAAAAGGCATGTCTAAAAGACATGTCTGTTCATGAAAGGTCACCTGCATAGGTATAAAAGCAGGACCTCATTGTAATCATTCAATCATCTCATATCATATTAATAAATATTTATTATTATAAATACCTTGTGTATTTTTATAATTAAAGTTTCTTTTGCTATTAAGTCTACAAATCTACAAATCTTGCTACTACAGTAACCAAATCTACAACTTCCGCTGCTACAGTGGTATCAGAGCCATATTGAGGACAAGTTGAAGCAATGGCACATAAAATTGTTTTACAAGCCTACGAACGTAGTTTACAAGCCTATGGACACAAACTACCACACTATGTGTCATTACGTGAAGATCCCAAAAAAATTCAGCAGATTAGAAAAATTCAAGAAAAGCTTCAACAATTAGAGAATTCATGTAAAAAAATTTCTGCAGGTCTTAAAAAAATTTCTGCAGTAATCCATAATAGAGAAGATGAAAAATGTTGTAAAAATGAGAAAGCAGTTAGTTATGCAAAGGGAAAATAAAATAGAACATCCATGGTAAATTCAAGTAAATACATTCCCCCACCAATGCGTAAAAAAGGAAAACAACCAACTAATATTGAAAGTAAAGAAGAAGGGAAATGTTGGAAATGTGGGGACAAATATTTCCCAAAACATAAATGTGCTCTTTATACAGGAAATATCGTTGCTAGCAATAGTAAAAAAACATAAAAAGATGAAGAGCATGCTGGTGCAGATAAAAATAATTTGCAAGATAAAAATGAACTAGAACAATTGCAAGTGAGCATGCCCATATCACCATTGAAATCCTTTGATGCTTCAAAAGAATTTAGAAATTGGATCAGGAGCACCTATGCGAATGGGAAAGAACCTCCAATAGCTGTTGAAACCCAAAACATAGGCAAATTGGTGGAAACTGTTAACATTCCAGAAGCTGGTCTTATTGTCCAAAATGAGGAGAATGATGAATATGAAAAGGATATCGATCCTGATGGGAATGAATATTATGAAGATTAGGGAGGGATACTAGCACTATGAGAAAATACCTACTACGTTTTCATTCCTCACGGGGGAATGTCCTTCAAACTACCACCCATTACATCTACAGAAACTTTGGCCATAACCTTAGCAACAAGCACTGTCAATGATAATAATAATAATAATAAGCTTGACATCTACAATGTGGTTGTCATTGGATATAGAAGAAGCTCAAATACACAAATGGTGGAAATATACGATTCCTCTGTAAAATCATGGACAATTGTGGGAGAGATTCCCAATGATTTCCATCCAATCGATAATATGACATTCTATTACAGTTGTAAAAATAACCGTCACAGAAATACTTTTACAGTGGTAAAAAACAATACTTTCAACACAATCATGATATCTGTTCTTGGTGAGATTGATGGTATGTTCAGGAAATTGCTGCGAATGCCTCTGTCAGGTGGAAAGAGGGAGGCAATTTTAGAAAGGAAAGACACTCCACGATGCAAGGATATTGAGGGTTTCATCAAGTCATATTTTGTCAACACTCTTCATGTTCTGAGCCAAATGACTGATAATGGATTGATTTCATTTACACTTCAACGCTTAAGATGTTCAATTATTTTTTTGGCAGCATTTCCTGTTTATTTGCGCAAAGTTTTAAATATTTTTGCAGTAAACTGCAAATTTTTCAACAAAGCAAACCTTCAACAGATTGAGTTCCTAAAGAACTGTGTTGTGGAATTCTATGGAGTGGACTTATCAAATGATTATCATCATGTATTTACATTCATTAATCAGTTGGGAATGGTTTTACAATGTGCTCTCACATCAAATACCGAGGAAGCACTGAAGAAGGATTACAGCTGGCAATATATGAATTGCCTTGAATTTCTTTGTGCCAATGCTAGCAATATTGACTTCCAGCCTCTTTCCTATCGAATGGCTCAGATTGTAATTGGAGTGTTCGAAGGCCATTGCGGCAGTGATGTAGCCACATTTGTTAAAGAAAACCTCCTCAATTTGATACTCCGTGAGGATGCCCTGGCGGAGGCCATCATCTCATCCAGCACGACGGCGCTTGTGGTCATGGTGTCGGGAAAGTCACTTGTTTTTGCCAATGCTGATGATTGTCGGGCGGTTTTGAGGAAAAAGGGCGTCACAGCTGTTTACATGTCGACTGATCACAAGCCCACCACGAGCGCGGAGAGATCGTGGGTCGAGTACCTTGTGGGTTTTGTGACTGAAGACTGGTATCTCAACAACGAGCTGGCAGTCTCCAGGGCACTCGAGAACTTGGAACTGAAGAAGAGCGTTCCTCTGTCTGCGGAGCCAGATGTGCAGCAGGGTGAAGAGGACGAATTCCTCATCATTTCCTGCGACGAAGAGGCAAAAACGTGTATAGACGAGCAAAACAATTCTCTAATTTCTGAAACAAATATGATAAGGTTGACTGAATTAATTGTATTTTTGCTAAATCATACAACCCCGACTGCAGATGCTGAACTTTTTGACAATACACTCAAACAACAGGGTCAATCTTTAGAAAAAATAAATCGAGGAATGATTTTGAACCTCACAGACAAAACTGTATCATCATGTCATGGTGTGCAGAATTTTTTGACGCAAACATTCGCAAATATGGATTGCTCACCAGAGGTTGAATCCAATTTACAATATTTACTGGAATATAACTGGGTCGGTGTTTTCAAAGGTGATTCTTCTCTGGTGAGGTTAGTTGAACTGAACTGCTTTGTAGAAAATGTCAAATCGAAATCAAAGGCAGATAAACAAATACCGAATTCAAACAGAGAGGATGGAGAAACTTGCTGCATCTGCTATGCCTGTGAAATTGACACACTATTTATCCCATGCAACCACAAGTCTTGTATTCGGTGTATTTCATGGCACCTGCTGAATAACCAGCGCTATTTTTCTGTAACTCCATAGAGGCTCAGGTGGAACAAATACGTTCGTATGCCTGTCAGATTTCGTCTAAGCGCTGTATATCAACACATTCACATGTACCCTCCCAGAACCATTGGGTGCCATCTGATCATTGGAAAAATCCTGATATGAGATGCTACTCACAAATTTCCTTCGCGGCCACTTGGTCCGTCGCATTTGACTCTGACATCATCGTAATTTGTGAACGCGATACTGTGCCACTCTTTCACCGGGTTTGCAGATATTCATTAATCCTGATAAATTGTTCTTTGGCCTGAGGCCTTAAGTAACTCTGCCACTTGAAGTCGACCATTTTATGACTCTTCTCTTCATCTATATTTCTTCCCAAGCCGCCAATGAAAAATTCCATTTCGTGTTTCGCTTACTTAGTAGTACAGGTACTGCGAGGCGATTAAAATGCTGCGGGTGCCTCGTGCTGATCCAGGTCAACTAAAAAAAAAAACAAACAACGGTCAACATTACGAAACGGTCAGGTGTGACGTTTAAAGAACTAACGATAGGCAGATTCGATTTAATTAAAATCATAATTAAAAGGTTATGATATATATAAATTATAGTTATACATATATTACAATTTAACTTTATTCAATAATAAAGTTAATATGCGACCATCCGGCACAATTATTATAAAAAAAGAAAAAGAAATTATGAGTACGAATTATATGTTCAAGATAACAACATGAAGAAACTTGGAAGGTGATTAAACGGAATTGTCGAAAAGTTAAGCTTTGAGGACAAAGTTTTTCGAGAAGGAGGCAATGTTATGAACCTAATTCATAACTAAAGTAATAAATATAGTCATTAATGGAATAAATACAAATAAATGTAATTACTAGCTAATCAATCAGGATTATGTTAAGTAGTCATTAGTTAACTGAAAAGGCATGTCTAAAAGACATGTCTGTTCATGAAAGGTCACCTGCATAGGTATAAAAGCGAGACCTCATTGTAATCATTCAGTCATCTCATATCATATTAATAAATATTTATTATTATAAATACCTTGTGTATTTTTATAATTAAAGCTGCTTTTGCTATTAAGTCTACAAATCTGAGTTTATAACTGCTACAAAAGAATTCTAGTAAGTGGGAAGAAATGATAAATATAATGTGTCACAATGTATATGCTACTTTTGTGAAGGAAACCCGTGTATACATTCGGGGTTAGCATATACGCATTTTTTATGAAGATAAGTTGCATATACAGCAGAGAAAGCAGATACCCCAAGTGCGTATACCTTTTCCTCTAAAATTATGTAACCAGAGGCATTACCATGCATTAAGTGTGCACTCCTTAGGCATTGCATTGTCTATTTTATTCCCCTAATAATACCATGGAAGGTTGAGTGGTTTGACTCATGGTATTGGTAAAAGCTAAATCTATTTGGAGAAGATCATGATGCAAGGTGTGCATGTGTAAGGGTTGTTGATGAATAAATTTCTCTAAGGAATATACGCATGGATGAACTCTGTATTCTTAATTAGTAGATACAGAATCTATGTTGCCATGGATATAATGATGGTTCAAGATCTCTAGATCTGATGATGATGAATCTCTAGAATGACCTACTGAAGGAATGATGAAGAGTTGGCGCAAGTCTGCTGAAGAAAATGAATAAATCTGGGTAAGTTTTATAGATATAGTATGTTCTGTAAAATTTATTTTTTACAGATCTATACGCTAGTTGGTTTCAACAAAAGCGCATATATATGCGGGTTCGCTTCATGAAAAGTGCATATGGCACTTAGGGTTTTCTGAAGAATAAAATTCACAAAAGTATACGCGGGTTGATGTGCAGGAAAGCACATATGTACGCGGCTTCAGTGAAGCAAAGTAGCGTATGCTATTTGAATCAATGACTATTCAGGGTTGAGTTTGTATCTGCATATCTATTCTGAAGTCTGGGTTATTTCTGAAGTTCTTGTCACAGTGTTTTCACTGTTCTAATTGAAGTGTTGGGAAAAGTTTATGATTGTTGATAAAGGGTTGTGTTGAAGTTGTTTGATCCAGTATGAAAATTGATGAAACGTGGTTTGTAGTGGGTCTGAGGGTTGAAGCCTTCAGTATGGAAGTAGAAGCTTCCTGCCAGTAGAAGCTGGTGTTATGTTAAGGGGGTTGAAGCTCCCTTCCAGGAGTGGTTGGTAAACGATATCAGGGGGTTGGAGCTCCCTTCCAGTAGCAGCTGGTAAACGAGTGAAGTTTGTAGCCTTCTACAGGTAGAAGCCTGCATATTGATATGTGTCTACATCAGTACAATGTTGTAAACAGTTTTCCATATAATAAATATTGAAGACAGAGACGAAAACAATTGTGGTTTTCTCCCGAATTGGATTTCCACCTTAAATACTAGTGTTCATGTGTGTGATGTTTTATACTATTGTTACTGCACATATTTCTTGTTTATCTAACCTAATGCATAACTAGTAAATTTGTTTTAAAGTATGTTTCTGAGATACTTTATAAATTAGAAATTTATATCAGTATATGCGAGTTTCTTTTAGCATATCCATGTGTATACACGAGTTCAGTTCATAAAAGCCAAGTATGCAATTCTGCAAAAGAAAAAGTTAAAGTCAAGATATAAGTTCTAAATACTGATTCACCCCCCTCTCAGTATTTTTCCAAACACCCTGCAACAACTTGGCAGACTCAAAAACCCTTCCCAACTTGGCCAAACCAAGCGTTTCCTATGCCACCTTGGCCTACACAACCTCCATCATGGATTAATTGAAATAACTTCCCTTTCTCTCCCCCTTATTGGCAGAATGTCCCGTATCAAAACCAATGGCCAAACCCTCCTACTCAAAACACCAATTGGAACTAGCAGCGACCTACGGGAATGGCCAATCTACCGATAGGAACAGGGACCCAAAATCAACACACATTGCCAGCTCCCTACCCAATCCAGCATAACCAGCAGCCTGCCATACGCCCTCAATTTCCAGCCCAACCCAATCCTAATCTCAATAATAGACTGGTTTAATTAATTCAGATCATACAAAATCCAAAACCCAATTCCGAACAGAAACGATGCAACGAATTGAGGTTAAGATCAGGACGTACCATATTACCTATAGAGGCCACAAATCCACCTCAGTCCCAAGTTGAAACCTCCACAGAGCCTAGCCTATCGAATATAACAAAAACATGTAAAAATAAGGAAACAATTGATCAACAAAGACCTGAAGAACTTAGGGTGACTCCGCCTCCATTTCCTGAGAGATTAAACCTACCCAGGCCTACAATCACTCCAAATTTTGACATCCTGGGGGAATTAAGAAACCTTTGTATCAAAATTTCTCTTCTCCGGGTCATCCAAGACATTCCCATCTATGAAAATACAATCAAAGAATTATGTGGAAAAAAACAAATTAAGAAAACAATGGCTGCACCCACCATTCATGTGGTAGGAACTCTATCTGACTTGTTGTTAGGTAGGGAATCACCTGTAAAATATGAAGACCCAGGAAAACCCATTGTAACTGTGCAAATTTCTGGACACTCATTTCCAAACACATTGGTTGACCTGGGGGCAGCCATTAACATCCTAACTACAGGAGCTTGCGAAAAACTGGGAATATCAGCTTTAGAACCTACGACGACACTTCTGGAACTAGCTGATAGATCTATTATCAGAACAAAAGGTATAGTGCAAGACATCATGGTCTCTGTGGACTCATGGGAATACCCAATTGATGTTTTAGTCATTAGTCCAAAAAATAGGATCTAAGGGCACCCATTGATTCTTGGGCGGCCTTGGCTAGCCATAGCAGATGCTTACATAGGCTATCAAGCAGATAGCATGACTATCACTAGAGGAGACTCTATAAAAAATATCATTATTTATCCACCTGCCAAACCAAGCATTCCCATGGTAAAAATTCACAAGCACCCATATACATATTGGGAGCAAAACATTCGTCCACCTCTGACACTAGTAGAAGCTCTCGAATTCAAGGATCAAACTGAAGATGATGTGATTAATAACTTTATGAATCAGTCACCCAAGCCTGAAAATATGAAATTACAAATGTTGAAAACAGTCCTCAAACATGAAGATCAAGAGGATCCTGTGATGGACTTCGAGACTCAACATGTCTCCACAACCACTGTTCGTAACAACATACCTATTGAGATCGAGCCAGGAATGGTTCTGAATATTAATGGCAGCTTGGATGACAACCAAAAGCAGAAACTCATTAAAGTCCTCCGGAAGCACCAAGGTGCATTTGCGTGGGACTACTAAGGCATGAAGGGTTTGGACCCACAACTGTGCACGCACCACATCTATATTGATAGGGAAACAGACCCCGTTAGACAACCCAAACGAAGATTAAACCCGCACTTAAAAGAGATTGTAAAAGAGGAGTTGCAAAAAATGTTAGATGTAAATTTCATTTATCATATTTCAGATAGCAAATGGGTCTCCCCTCTGGTGGTCGTCCCTAAAAATAATGGGAAGTGGAAAATCTGCATAGATTACAGAGAATTAAATAAGGCAACATAGAAAGACCATTTCCCCCTTCCCTTAATTGACCAAGTCCTTGACACATTGGCTGGGAAACGGTTCTTGTCCTTTCTTGACGGATTTAGCGGATACAATCAAATCCAAATAGCTCCCTAAGATCAAGATAAGACAACCTTTACCTTCCCATGGGGCACTTTTGCTTACAGAGTTTTACCGTTTGGATTATGTAATGCCCTAGCAACATTTCAGAGAACCATAATTAGCATTTTTTCTGACTTAATAAATGAAGGACTTGAAATCTATATGGATGATTTTACACCCTATGGGGAAGACTTTGATCAAGCTCTAGAAACGCTAGAAAAAGTGTTAGAACGATGTATTGCTACTAGACTATGTCTAAGCAACGAAAAATGCCACATGATGATGACTAAGGGGGTAATCCTAGGTCACTACATTTCTGCAGTTGGAATACAGGTAGATCCGGCTAAAATAGAGATAATCCTTTTGTTGGCCACACCTTGTACACAAACAGAGGTATGCATTTTTCTGGGATATGCAGGATATTATGGCATATTTATAAAAAAATTCTCGCAGATAGCTGCACCTCTATATGCATTGACTGGGAATGTTGAATTCCATTGGAATGAAAAATGTGACACCGCTTTTAAATACTTGAAGAGGCTGGTCTGAACAGCACCAATCCTACGAGGTCCTAACTAGAAACTACCCTTTCACATCTCTTCTGATGCATCTGATACAAAAATAGGAGCAGTCCTTGGCCAAGGAGAAGACCGAAAGCCTTATGTTATTTATTATATCAGAAAAAACCTTACTCCTACTGAATTAAATTATACAGTGACCGAAAAAAGAATTCCTGGCTTTCATTTATGCTATCAATAAATTTAGGCACTATATAACTGGATATCAAGTGTTCCTGTATACTGACCACTCTGCTGTTATATATTTAGCTAATAAACCAATCAATAATGGGAGAATAACTCGTTGGCTACTGTTGTTGCAGGAATTCAATATAACGATCAAAGAACGTCTAGGGAAGGAAAGCATGGTGGTAGACTTCCTGTCTAGAGTCCCCAAGATAGAAGACATGCTAACAGTTGACGATCAATTCCCTGACGAACACCTGTTTGCTATAGCAGTCAAAACACCATGGTATGTAGATGTGGCAAATTATCTGGAAGTGGGGAAGCTACCCAGACATTTAACGGCAAGATAACGAAAATTTATTGTACAATGCA
Source organism: Pinus albicaulis (assembly GCA_034641835.2). NCBI lineage: Eukaryota > Viridiplantae > Streptophyta > Pinopsida > Pinales > Pinaceae > Pinus > Pinus albicaulis. The sequence continues at coordinate 376,201 of JAXQQM020084580.1, forward strand.
GTGCAATATTCTCTTGGATTGGAGGATACCTATTCCATACAGGGGTCAATATGCACATTCGCAGATGCATAAGGGAAGACGAAATCTATGACATCTTACGAGCCTGTCACGATGAACCTTGTGGTGGCCATTTCGCAGAACGATGGACAGGGCATAAAGTGTTGCAATTAAGCTATTATTGGCGTACTATTTTCAAAGACGCAAAGAATTATGTCCAAGCCTGCGATAGCTGCCAAAGAATAGGCCGCCCAGGCCAAGCTGATGAAATGGTGCTACAACCACAATTGGTGATGGAACCATTTAAATGATAGGCGTTGGAATTCGTTGGGCCATTCAACCCACCATCAAACCAGAAAGCCCACATATTATTTTCCACGGATTATGTCACCAAATGGGTAGAAGCAGTGGCCTTTTCAAGAGCCATGGAAGAATCAGTAATTAAGTTTCTCTTTGAACTATTCGTGCGATACGGCTTGCCAAGGGAAGTGATAACTGATGGGGGGGCACAATTCACAGGCAATAAGATCACATCTACCTTAAGAAGTGACCATATCATCCATAGAGTTATGTTTCCTTACCACCCACAGGCCAATGGGCAAGTCGAAAGCACCAACAAAGTCTCGGAGGAAATCCTTACCAAGACGGTAGCAACACACCGCCGAGACTGGACCACTAGACTACTAGAAGCCTTATGGGCTTATCAAACAACCTGGCGAAATACCACTGGATATTCACCATATCAGCTAGTATTTGGGAGAGAACCTATCTTCCCTATTGAGTTCGAAATTAAAACTCTTAGAATAGCCCAGGAAGTGGGATTGGACTTAACAGAAGCTCAAGCTAAGAGACTCCAACAAATAAATGAACTAGATAAAATTGACTTCTTACCCTGCAATGCACAACGATCATTCAACAACAGCAATCTAAGTGGCATGAAAACCTAATAAAGAGGAACGTATTTCAAAAAGGAGATTGGGCACTCCTCTACGACTCCAGATTCCAAGACTTTCCAGGAAAACTGCAGACAAGGTGGCTCGGTCCATATGAGATTCAGGAAGTACATAGCCATGGTATCCTCAACTTGACCACCATAGATGGGTCTGGTTCAACATTTCGAGTTAACGGGCACAGAGTGTGCCTCTATCGCAAACCTCTCACGAAAGAATCTTTCTGTCAACAGGCACGAAACAATCCCACCATCCAAGTTGTCGTGCAAGGGGGTGATAACCCCACAAAATCAAGTACATGAGAGGTTTGACAACATCACGTGTAAATAATGTATATAATTTTTTTGTCTTGTCGTAAATTCTTCCCATTTGCAATTCATTTTCCTTGTAAGATTGTGTTTTTATTGATCTTCAATTCGAAAACAACTATTGTTCTATCTTTGAACGACTGTTGTTCAATTGAACATCTATCCATTTGTTGTGTTTTTTTATTTTTGCTGTTCAATTCACGGACAGTTGCTATTCAATATTTGAACGAATGCTGTTCAGTCGAATTGAACATCCATTGGCCATGTTTTTCTTTTTGCTATTCAATTCATAGACAAATATTGTTCAATATTTGAATGGCTGTTGTTCAGTCGAATTGAATAGCCATTGGCTTTGTTTTTCTTTTTGCTGTTCAATTCACAGACAACTTCCGTTCAATCTCTAAATAGCTACCACTCAATTGAACAACCATCTGCAGTGTTTTTATTTTTTGCTGTTCAATTCGGGAACAACTATTGTTCAGTCTTTGAACAACCACTGATTCAACCAAAATTGAATAGTAATTTTTACGTGTTTTACTTTGTTGTTCAATTTGTGAACAACTGTTGTTCAATATTTGAACGGCTATTGTTCAGTCGAACTGAAAATCTGTTCGTTGGTGTTTTTATTTTTTCTGTTCAATTCGAGAAACGCTGCAGTTCAATATTTTAATGGTCACGGTTCAACCAAATTGAACAGCTTTTTGTTGTGTTTTTAATTTTGCTGTTCAATTCTTGGACAACTGTTGTTCAATCTCTGAATGACTACTGCTCAGTTGAATTGAATAGCCATTTTCAATGTTTTTATTTGTGATGTTCAATTCGTGTACAGTTTTTGTTCAGTCTTTGAACGACTGCTGATTCAACCACAATTGAACAGTCGTTTCACGTTTTTAATTTTGTTGTTCCATTCTTGAACAACTGTTGTTCACTTCTTCGACGACTGCTGTCTGGTCGAACTAAACAGCTGTTCACTGCTGTGTTTTTATTTTTGCTGTTCAATTCGGGAATAGTTGTTGTTCTATCTTTGAATGGTTGTTGTTCATTGGAATTGAACAGTCATTTTTGAGCATTTTTTTAATGCCAAGAAATCTTTGAACAACTACTGCTCAATCTCTGAATAGTTTTTGTCTGACCAACTTAAATAACCATTATTTTTGTAATTGAGTAACCTTGAGTAGCGAATGGCAGTTGGAAGGGAGAGGGAAAATGGTAAAATTACAAATATGATGGCCCTTTGGCACTATAATTCTTAAACAGGAAGCAAACATTATGCACACATGAAATGAAAGGCTAATTCACCCATAGTTCAAATATGATATCATACAATACAGGACCTTATGATGATATATCTTTTTGCATTTTTCGAGTAATATGATCCTATAGCATGAAGAAATGGAACAAGGGGTATTAATGGTATTGGTTTTTTTCCGCTTATTTCACCATCCCTCACTCTTAAGGAGTCAATGAGCCTCCCTCTATGTATAAAAATAAAAAATAAAAAATAATAATAATAATAATAAAAGAAAAAAAAACAATCATTATGTGTTCATGCAATTCTTTAAGAGGATAGGGGGTCTCATTATGAGCTAGCCTACCATGATCATAGGTATTTAACAAGTGACATGCCCATTATGGCTACCACACCAAGGTAATGACCTTCTCATCTACTAGAAGGACATGAGGTCTCATCACGAGCCGACCTGATCAATCTATTACAATTCTAGTGAATGGCATTGTGACTATCTGGCTACCACACCAGCCCAGTGACCTCCTTATAGATCAAGATGTTACAGTTCAAAAGGAAGTACTACATTTACATGAAAATCTTAAGAGAGGATAGGGGGTCTCATCATGAGGTAGCCAACCATGTTCATAAGGGTGTAGCAAGTGACATGCCCATTATGGCCACCACACCAGGGTAATGACCTTCTTAATGACTTGAAGGAGAGGAGGTCTCATCACGCGCTGGCCTGATCACTTTGCTACAACTCTAGTGAGTGGCACCATGGTTATCTAGCCACCATACCAGCACAGTGATCTCTCCATAAGATTGGAAAAATAACTATTCTTACATAAGGTTCTTGGCTCATTTTTCGGGTTAAAATAGCAACCCTGTCGAGGCTATGAATGTCTACTGGTAGCAGTGGCTCTACTTGTGGTATGAAAGTATGCTCCTTCAATAGCCAATTGATTTTATATACAACTTGTCTTCCATTTTTCAACCACAAGCTATTACTCGAATTAGTAATAATTATGACCTACCATAAGAATAACTAACAAAGATATGTTTACATATTTTGAACTTCGGAATGACAACGCCAATCATTACTTGACTCAGTCCTGATTCCATCATAACTTTTTAGTCATGCAAGGACATCATATCGTAATAATGGCTATTCTGTTTCCTCTCGCTTTCTGGTCACTTTTGCACAAGATACAATTATGAAAACTTCTAAATCTAACCTTTTTACTGCATATGTTAGTAATTACTCAACCACTCGTTCCTTCACACGCAAATTATCATTACCAAATTCTGGCATTCCCCTGTCTGCATTTATAAGCGACCAAATCTCTCCTGTACTTGAGGGCGTGGGCACCCTTTCTTCGAGGGAGGGGGTGTAATTGGCCTTAATTTGGAAAGCATGTGAAATCACTGCACAAATCTCGTTAGACGCATCGATAAGACCAAAGGAACACTACAATTAAGGCATGAATATTATCTACATAGAGTCGCAATCTCTTTTCTGCTTGCGAATAACATCCAGTCGAAACAACAGAGCCAAGAAGAAAAATAATCAGAGGAAAATAACATATCAGCTATGGGAGGAAATACCTTTCAAAGCGAGCCTTCAAACTTTCCAATTTCAGAGGCAGTGAGTGTCATCCTCCAGCGAGCTGGATGGCTGACACATGTACATAGAATACAAGGATTTAACACAAGAATTGCAATTGAATTTCTGCAAAATCTGCAGGAAGGGAAAACCAGAGTTAAAGGCCGAACTGTACTAGTTACAGAGGGAATTATCACGGAAGTTTCTGGAATACCAGCGCAAGGAGAAAGATGGGCAGAGAAGCATCTCCTCTTGAGAGAAGTAGTAGCAGCATACTAGGACCTGAATGAACCATTGGAACAAAAAAATAGAGGGATTAACCCTACCTCTTTACACCAACCATGGCAGGAGATCGCAGAATTCATCCAGAAGTTTATTACATGTGAAGGATGTCGAGATGTGGTAAAACCTCGATAGCTCAAACTTTTAGCTGCACTTAAACAAAAAATTTCAATTAATCTTCCTGCCTTTTTAAATTCCGTATTGCATGATACTATTGTTCGATTGAGGAAAGCCAAGAATCCCCAAGCAGTGGTTAGTCACTAGGGGTTAATAAAACTAATCATCATTCATGAGCTAGATAGGCAGCAAATAGCATGGGATAATTTCGTTAACCCTGAGGCACAAGAACCAGAAGTAAACCCTGACGGAACCGAAATTGAGCCCCCCAGGGTAAATACACCAAGAAGAAAAAGGACCCAAACCTCAACGTCATAGCCAAGCAGGAAAAAACGGTCCAAGACACCCTAAGAAACCTCGAACCTCATGGAGGAAGCATAACCATCCCATGCACCCTTGCAAGAATTCGAGGAGGAAATGGCCCGATTCCTAGGACAAATAAGGACAAACTATGAATTGAGAAACCCATTGGAAGCAGGGGAGCAAGACGAACTTTCTGATAAATCCGCCAACCCCAGCAGCTATGGTCACACTAACATCCTAGCTAACCAAGAGGAACCACGAGATGATGAGGCTCTGTCTCCTATCGATAATTACGAAGTGTATAGTGATGGACAGGTAGAGGAGATATTGGAATCATAGGATCATTCAGGTGACACTGTCCTTGTGGAGAAGAGCACACACACAGAGACAACCCCTTTGTCACCAGGAGGTAGCATCGCTCCTCCTAGTCAGGACCCTCACATTGAGGTAAATTCTGAAGACGTAATCAGAAACACCATTTCAGATGCTATCCCTGAAAAGGGGAATTCCGCTCCCCTACCACCTACTGAAATAAGGACAGGTGAAGATTCATATGAAAGGAGAAGTGAGAAACTAAGAAGGACATGCAAGAGATTGAATAAATTGGTAAAATATTTGAGAAAAAAACTAAAAAAAGAAAGAAGGGCCCGGAAGCCAAAGGCAGAAACCTCTATTGCAGGAACTCAAACAGAACCAGTAAATACTGTCGAAAGCGAAATGCAATCTGACTTAGCCGACACTGTGGAAACTGGAATACAAACCAATTTGATAACAACTACTGAAACTGAAATACAGACCAACCTAGCAAACACCACCGAGGTTGAAGTGCAGACAGAATTGGCAAACACCATCGAAGCCTCCACCCAAACTGAGCAGATGGTTATAGAGGAAAAGGGGACCCAAACAGAGGAAGCCCTTGCCTATGCCCATCTATCTCTATATAATGATGCGCTATCATGCAGAGCTCTGGAAACCAGCTATGCCTTGTTCCTAACAGAACGATATTTACTCTTGAAAGTTAAAGCTGTCACGGTAGGAAAACCCACTACTTTCAGGACCATAGAAGAATTTGTCCATTGTTGTAACGATCAAGATGAGCAGGTCCAACGCCTCTTGTGTGAGATTTACATGCATAAATTCTTCTTAGAAGAAGACACAGACAGGAACCCTATCCCCTTCATAGGGGATGTGCAACTGCAAGCCTTCCTTTCATTTTCTAAAAACCAGATCAGGTGGGCCAAATCCTACGACATCTTCCAAAAAAGAGAGCATAGTCTATATTTATGGGTTAGGGGGGAGCCTATGAAACCCCTTCAACTAATCATCTAGCACAAAAAATTCATGAGAATGCAAGGTGTGAGGACTAGGCTGGGACCCATCCTTAAATATATCATAGAAAATGCATGAGAATACTTTGGGGATGTTTGTGAAGTGGCCTTAGCAGCAACCAAGAAAATATGGATGGCCTCCACGAACAATGTGAAGAATAGGGAGCCATTCAATTACAAGAATTTCAAGGCTGCTGCCTCGAGATTCCTTTCATACAGTAGCCTAGTATATAGCATGGGGCCTACCTGGCTGGGATGAAGATACAGAAACCCTCTCCTATGGCATCCTCCCGAGGATTATAATCACAATTACAAATTACCAGAAGGAGCCACAGGCATTGCCTTTTCACTCATGAAACGAAAACAAGGCTTCAGAGCATATAACGAAAAGGCCTACCCTGCTTACTCCTTAACGCAAATACATCTCAATCATCTATTTGCATGAGGACATGCAACTAGGTAAGCAACGGAGTATGTTGGGCCCAAATTAAGGTATGTTCTCACCCTGTAAGTACTTCAAATTATGTTATAATTTCAGGGGAATTCCTCTTCATATTAACAATAAAGAGAATAAAAGATTATGAAAATGAGAACAATTAGACTAATGATGAAAATGATGTTTTTGTAATAGAAAATTGACTTCTCTTATCTCCGCATGCAGGAAGGGAGAATGGCTAGACCAATAGGAAATAAAAGCCAACCAACGGACACAAACATATGAGATCCTGGTAACTCCCAGCTGCTGGCATAAGGAAAACAAACGAATTTGAGTGCAAGAACTCAAACGACAGCCACGCGCAACAAACTGTCATTTGGGAAATACTTTCACATTTTTGAAATTTCCTTTAAAAGGGCGAAGGATGGACGAGAAGGGGAGTTGGAGACAAGACGAGAAATTCATTCTATAATAGACACATCAGAAACAGTCTGTCTAATTGTGTTTTTGTAACATCACTAGATGTAACATAGAGCTTTGAACAATAATATTTTGAATTTTTTACTGTGCTAGGGCTTCTAGTGGTCTGGGCCCAACCTCTGGAAGTTCGACACAAGTTTTCATACTCTGTGTAGTTGTAGAACCAATTCTTAAAAATCTGATGCAGTTGTAAGGTATATTTCCATTCAATACAGATATAGTTCTCTTTCTTCAGGATTGTTAGAAATTGCGTTCTTGTAGGACAATCGCAATCATATTTTCCGACTTATGGAAATATTTTATTATCAGTAGATAGTTCCAATTCTTTTAATACCATTGCATTTGAGTTATAGATCGTAGAATAAGTTGGTTTCAATATTATCTGTCTTTATGAATTGCATTCTTCTTCTAGCATAATGAAGCATTCAACCATCGATCATTGTTGATTAATTAAGTCATAAAGAGAATTCTATTGCAAAATTACTTAAATAATTGTTGTACGATTTATTCAATTCGCTTCAGTTATACTATTGTTCCATTACTATTCAGCTTAGTTATCTTGTTGTTCCATTACTTCTCAGCTAGTTATACTGCTGTTCCATTACTTCTTAGTTAGCTAGACTACTGATTCAATTTGATTCCATTATTGTTTAGCTTAGTTAGACTCTTGTTCCATTCAATTCGATTGTTGTTCAATTTATTGTCGAATTTAATTCAATTGCTACTTGATTTCTCTAGATTGTTGTTTGGTTCAGTTAAAATACTATTTAATTCCATTAGATAGATGCAAAATCTTGTTGCTCAATCTTAAGTTAAAAACTTATCCAAGCAAGCTTAGGAAGTTAGAAAATTCTTCCTCATAAGTGATAAGGAACATCTGTTAGACGACATGACTCGCATATATTGTGCCAGCACTCTTGGAATAAAAAGACTTACCCCAGGTTGATAATTAAATGAGAAAGCACTAGAGTTGTCAATAAAAAGCCACCTCTTTCAGCACCAACACTCCTCCTCCTCTGGATCTTCTGGTTCCTCCATCTGGATCTTCGCAGTGGAAACAATGGCGTTGGGCTCTGCATCAATAATATATTTCCCTTTTTCATTCCCCTTTTTAGGTTATGATTCAGAATCGGAGCATGCATTATATTCATAAGCCCTCATCTTGAACACCAGTGACTGCTTGGCCCAACATGCACTTGTGTTGTCAGTGGAACTCTTATGGAACTCACACAACTTTCTCGTGTCCTTCTTTGGCTTCACGGTGTTTTTCTTCGCTTGTGGCTTTGGAAGGTTTTCTTGGGCCACCATGCCTTGGCTTTGTTCTTTGTTCTGCGGTTTGGGGGCACCTTTCCCTTGCTTTTGATTCGCAGATCCAAATTCTTGCTTCCTCTGTTTGGATTTCTCCTCAATATTGGAAGCATATCGACATGTCGTACCAAGCGAGGAGATGTCGATGAACTCCATTTCCTCCTGAATTTATCTGTGCAGAAAACTGTGATACTTTAGCACCAAATTTTTCTTCGAATCTTTGATACCCAACTTTGTGTGTATGATATGGAACAAATTCATCAGCTCATGCACATCTTGATCCCTTTGTTTCCACAGAGTGGTCCATTGTATGTACATGTCCTCATAGCTCCCCACGGGATATTATTGTTCCTTGATGCATCTTGGAAATAATTCCAAGTGGGTACGGTTGAGAACAGAGAGGGTTCTGTCTCATGATTTTTATCACAATAGGTTTCCCACCAATCCTTGACATGGGGGGTAGCTTTGAAGAGTGAAAAAATAATATTCTCCTAGTGGGAAAAGCCATGAACCAAGAAATGTCATTCTAATATATTCAACCAACTATCTATGGTATCTGCATCTATTTAACCTCCAACTATGGGAATGTCTAAGTTTACTTGTACCTTAAAGGGAGTCGCGCCTCCAGAGTGGTTGTTGGATGCAGATGCGCCACCGGTGGGCAGTCGTTGAAGGATCTGGGCAAAATTATCCATCATCGCGTTCCTTTGTTTTTCGAGCGCCTCCTCGAGCAATATTTTGATAGGATATCCTACTCCCTCATCTTTCTTTTCTTCCTCCATGGGCGACCATCGGGGTTTTTGAGGCTGATCTTTCAAAGTTTCAACCAGATCGAGCCCTAACTCTTTATACCTTGACCTCGTTGGGGACATGCAAAGAAGGGTCGAGAAAAAGCAAACCGCTCTGATACCACTGATTCGGATTATGTAGGAATGAAATAGAATAAACATATAACCATAAGTAAAAATATGAAGCAGAAATAACACTTCATTTCATTAATATCAAAGAATTGAAATTTTCTTAGAGATAGAATGGAAATAAACTAGCTAGAGCGTCGGTAGCTTATCTTTGAGAAGAGTGTGGCGGCTACATGCCTATGAATTTTGTTACAATGAGGCTCAAGGGCCTATTTATGATAGGGAAATAATTAAAAACCCTAAAACATCCAAAAACCTAACCCTAGGATATGAAGTGCCAAAACGATGGGCCCCGTTTGGGTAAATTGGTGTTTCAACTTCTCGGGATCGTAACTTTGGCGTACTAGCTCTATTTGACGCACATGATGCATCATTATAAAGATATATCCGAGGAATAAAACTATTGACTGTGAATATTTATTCTATAATGTAATCCCATTTGTCGAAGAATCGATGTCCAAAAAACGTCGTTTAG